>LPNX010252577.1:476750-526829 GCA_001517045.1 Pseudotsuga menziesii
GGCTGCTGCATGTAAATCTCTTCAGTGAGATATCCATTTAGGAAAGAACACTTCACATCCATGTGGTGTACCTCCCACTGCTTTGAAGCTACAATGGCTAAAGCTAGCCTGATGGAGTCCATCTTTGCCACTAGTGCAAAGGTCTCATTGTAGTCTATTCCATGTAATTATGATTAGACCTTGGCTACCAATATGGCCTTGTACTTCAAAGGTGAACCATCAGCAGCAAATTTGGTTTTGTACACCCACTTACACTGAAATAGCTTCCTCCTTGGGGGAAGATCAACCAGCTCCCAAGTGTTGCTCTTCTGGAGTGAGCTGAACTCTTATTTCATGGCTGTTTGCCATCTTGGATAATTTTCTGCATATTCATATGTCTATGGATCTGATTCAACCATCAGAGAGCATTTCTCTGCAAACATAGGATCTTTCATGCACAGAGCACTCTCAAACTGAGATCTAGTCCTCCTAGGATCATTAGGATTTCCAGCTAGTTCTCCAGCTGCATGAATGGTCTTGACTGCCCATTTTGGTCATGTAGGACTATTAGGATTTGCAATTAAATCATCATTATCAGACATATCAGAATCAGCATGTTCAACTATCTCTTCACTTACATTCAGAGGTTCTGGTGGTGAAGAGGATTCTCCAACTTCCACTACTGCTAGGGGCTCTTCTTGAAACTGAACACACCTTTCAATGAAGGCTTTGTTCGTGCTCAAATTGATCAGCTTGTACCATTTTGAATCTTTAGAGTACCCAACAAATAGACACTCTTGGCTTTGGGGCTGCAAAGCCTTCCTCTTTTCTATTGGAATTCTAGCCCAAGCCCTTGAGCCAAAAATCCTGAAATGGGTCACATCTGCCTTGTGCCCACACCATGCTTTGAAAGGAGTCATACCATCAAGCTGTTTATGAGGCACCCTATTTTGGATATAGGCTACATAGTTTATAGCTTCGGCCCAAAACTTTGGTGGCAAAGTCTTAGCCTCCATCATGCATGTTGCCATCTCTTTCAGTGATCTGCTCTTCCTCTCAGCAACACCATTTTGCTGTGGTGTGTAAGGGATAGAATGCTACATATGAATACCTACATTTGCACAATATTGAATGAACTCAGACTTGACATACTCACCACCATTGTCAGATCTGAGGACCTTGAGTTTCCTCCCAGACTGGTTTTCAACCAAAGCCTTAAAGACTTTGAAGAGGCCAAAAACTTCAGACTTGTGTTTCAGGAAGTAAACCCAGCAATACTTGGAAAAGTAATCTATGAATGTCAATGCATATTTGGCTTGACTCATTGACATATGAGGAAATGGGCCAGCAACATCACTGTGGATCAACTCAAGAGGTGCAGAGGTTCTCTCATGACTAGCTCTCTCAAATTTATGCTCTGGGTGTTTTCCTAGGATGCAACCTTGACAGACTCCTTTGGAAAACTTAATCTTTGGTAACCCTATGACCATTTGTTTTTCACTAAGATCAGAAAGATACTTGTCATTTAGGTGGCCAAATATTTCATGCCAAAGCTTTCTTGCCTCATTAGCATGAATCATAAGAGCAGAGGGGTTTGAGTAGGGTAGGAAGTGTGAGAACATGTATACCTTCGAAGTGTGATTTGAAACTCTTTTGCAATGACTTTACCACTAGAGATATCTATGTGGGTCATCTAATACATTGATAAGAGGTTAGAGGCAAGAACTGGAACATACAATACATTGCTGAACTTACCATGGTCAAGATCAATCCTCCCTTTTCCCAAACTTTCAGTGAGAGAGTCATCTCCCAGTACTAATGGTGGACCTTTCGACATGTCAAGTGAGGTGAATGCCTCCTTGGTCGAAACCATATGTCTTGAAGCTCCAGAATCAATGATGAAACTAGGTGAGCTTGATGTGCCAGCAACCAATGCATGAACTCTCTCTCTGTCTTCTAAATTTGATCCTCCTTCCCTCTTCTTTGAGCTGTCTGGAAGGGAGATGCCATTCTTCTCCAGGAGTTGGGTCAGCATGTCTATTTGCTTCTTCATGTAGGAGCTTTCAGAATGATTTCCCTTACTACAGTATGTGCACTTGCTCATTTCTCCTTTGTTCTTCTTCTTCTGGGGGTTCTTCTTGGAACCTTGAGGCTCCTCTGGAGACTTGTTCTTGTCTCTCTTTTGATCAGGTGGCTTTTTAGATTTCTTCTTGCTTTTTGAATCCACCCTCAAATCTCCAGCAACCAGAACTTGGTCTTTGGAAGGTTTGATGGTGCCCATCATCACCAGTTTATCTTGTTCTTGTGTGAGAGATTCCATGAAATATGCAAGGCTAGTCATTTTCTAGTCTCGAGCTGTCAACTTTGTGGCATAGAAGGTCGAAAAAAACACTGAATAGTTAGGGCCAAGCTTCAAGAGTATGGCCAAGACCAGCTTATCATCCTTCTTTTCGATCCCACATTGTTTTAGCTGCAAAACAAGTGCTTTGAACTTGGAAAAATAGAGTTGCAGGGATTCAAAGCTATTGGGACTCAGGGAGATCAATTCATTTTCAATTTGATGTCCCCTCATCTCATTTGTCTTTCCAAAAATATCAGAAAGCTTCTCTGATACTTCATTCAGTGATGTCAATCCATCAAGATGGAAAAGGAGGTCTCTGGATATGCTCAGACATAGGAGACCATAGGCCTCATCCCTCCTGTTGCGCCATTTAATCTTCTCTGTAGCTACATTGGGATTTGCTTCTATTTCCATAGTCACTCTGTAGAGGCCTTTTTCTCTCAACAGTATCTCCATATCTGCTTTCCATTCAAAGAAGTTAAATGGATTCAAGATGATCTTTTGAGATTGATCCATAGCTCAGAAATTGTCCCTTCAGTCAGCAAAATGCTCCCAGTCAATGATGTCAAACCTGCAAAACAAATTGGAAGGAGATAAATTGATCTACAAAGGCTCTGATACCATGTGGAAATTGAACCCAATTGTTAGAACAATTACACTCACAACAATTTCCAATTACACATGCAAATTACTCACAAAGGAGACTGAATAATGGAGCAGAACACTAATGTGTATTGAATAAGTGTACAATAGCCAACCCTGTGAAGTCATAGGCTGCCACAATAAATAATTACATGAGATATTCGAATGCATAAGGATGACATTCGAATTTAGTCAAAAGCAGGCTTACTAAATCTAAGCAAATCCCCCATAGGTGCCTAAAGCAGTTTCCAAAACTGTCTAGGAGCTCACGAATTCGAAAAATCAATTAGGAAAGCTAATAGGTGGTGGAAGGACAAATCATACATGATTTTCATAGGATAAAAGAGTGGAGGATTTTGAGGACAAAAAACAAGTTAATTTCACCTAGTCAAACTTTCCCAATTGCCTTAAAACTCAGAAAAAGCAAGCAATAAAGCAGAAAAAGAAGACATGCGCTAGGGAGGCCAGGAATAAAGCAGATTTGATTCCAAGAGGTTTCCCAAGTGCTCCATGACTCAAATTTAACAATTTTGACCGCTATGGATGTGTGGAGGACAACTTGCATAAGGTGGAATATGGAAACTAGGCAAATAAGACAAAAAATGGATTAATTAATGTCTAAGGTAACTAACTATGGGTTGATTATTCTAACAATCTGAAATCACAGCTTTGGTCGAGCATGTCTACTCACATGAAATGGTTTGAAGCCATTGATCCACCTCTAATCAATCTTATCCTTTGCTTCCGATTCCCATTCAGCACACCTGTCGTTTTCTTCTTTGCCTTGCACCTCTGATAACCTGAAGGGTTGTTCCTATGAAGTTCGCGGGAATGGGACCCTCATAGAAATCCTATCGGGCCCTTAGATCAACTGTTAAAAATGGAGTGTTAAAATAACCTTTTATATTTTAAATTATCATATTCAAATCCTTTCTTTTATGTTTCATAATTCTACATATTCTTGTGTAATCTACCTATGCTCATTGTGGTACAATTTGTGACTAGTTTTTAGTTTCCAAGTACTAACCTTACCTATGCCTCTTGAATTTATTTCCTAAAGGTTGTTACAATTATCTAATACCAATTATATTCCATTCCAAGTCTCATTATTAAAATTCATGACCCTTAGGTGCTCTTATTTGTGAGTTCGAAATCTCCCATGTGTGCAGACCTGGAGTTGTATTTCCCCTTCTTAGGCTTTCAAAATTTGTCAATTCAAGTAAAATATATTATTTTAGTATCTTATCATTATTTTTGGGTTTATATCAATCCTTCCAATTTCATTATGCACTAGAATCCATTGGGTTCTACATAAGTTTTAGGGATATTGCCTCAAAGTCTTTGGCATTATCAAAGGGTCAACCCAGGCATTATGTAGTCGAGTAAATTTGCAATTGTCAAGTTTGGGAGTATATTGAGTCTGATGTAGGTTGTATTTGAGTTATATTAAGTTCTAAAAACTCTTTGGGAAAAAATTGGGAAATTTCATTTGTGTTAGAGTCTCATTTTATTAAAATTCTTGTCTAAAACTAGTTAAAGTGAGCTAGTGTTCTTGAATCTCCATTTGGGAACATTACAATTTTTTTTGGTATTAGGTAGAAATATCAATAATATGAAGAGTTCCATCTATGGATGGAACTTATTTTCAAGAGAAATGCACAACCTATATATCATTCTTTTATTTATTGGGAAAACAAATTGGGAGGAATTCTCTTATCTAGGCCTACCAATTGTTCATCAATATTCTAGCAAGAGATCCTAGGACCCAGTAGATTAGAATTTCAAGAAAAATATTCCCAAAATTTCCTTCTTTTGTTGGATTTTGGTGCATGGAAATATTCTCATAGGAGATAATCTAACCAAAAGGGTCTTTCATGGGCCATTCACATGCCCCCTATGTGAGAATGACATTGAAACAATTGAACATTTATTATTTGAGTGTGAATTTTCCAAATATGTTTGGTTTTATGCCACCTCTCATCTTGGGAATGGGCCTATCCTCCCTACATTGTCAATGTGAATGTTCAAGGAAAGAGGTAATTTTTATCCATCATCTCTCTAAGGGAAAGGTTGGTTTAAACTTGGTTGGTTGACTCTTCCAAAATATATTTATTGTAGGATATTGTTGGATAGGAATAATCATATTTTCTGCAATATCTTCCCATCAAAGGGAGTTGTTACTACATAATCTAAATCCCTCCTACTCAAATAACTAAAATATAAGGTATTTCTTACTCATTCTTCATCTCCCTCCCCGAGAGTATGCACATGGGATGAGGGATTTCGACCCTTTCCTCGCTTGGGGTCTAGAAGTATTGTTGATTCCTCCTGGAAACTAAGGAAATCGGAGGATGAATTCGACCTGTGGTGTAAGAACCAACAAAAGCATTGCCTATTTTTTTATGGAGCTTCTAAGGGGAATCCCAGGGTGGCAAGAGTGGTAGGGATTCTTCTTAATATTGAGGGACATTGGATTATTATGTTCACCTCGGGATTAGGATGAGTCACTAGCAATAGTGTGGAGGATATTTCCCACCCACAAGACCTAAAAATAGTGAAGCGATAAAGGTTCTCAGAGGTGTGGATTTTTGAATACTTATTTAACATAATTAGGAGGTGTCAAGCCAAATATAAGACAAAAGACCTTCACTTTAGAAGAATGATCTCCCAGGTGGTTTCTCTCATGCCCTTCGTTCTTAGGTATAATCTATTTCATGTTTTGAGGGATATTAACAAGCAATGGATGCTTGATTCAATTGAGTGAGAAGTCTTGAACATGGAAGGTTGTTTAAGAAATGCTTGCCTCTATATATTGAAAAATTCCATAATTCATCCATTTCTTACAATAATAATTGTGGTGGGTGACTTAATGAATTACATACATGTTGGAAAATCCAATTAAGTGTCCTCTTTTCGATGTCATGCTCAAACATGGGAAGAAATTGAGAGGCTAGGTAGGTAGGTGGAGCTTTTAGGTGCAATCTGGATGGTCTGGTATGGTGTATCTATATCCATCCTCCTTAAGGAGAATTTCCTAAATGCATAGGTACATAGGTGTTACAGAGAAAACTTCCTATGGCTTGGGGTGTACCACAACAGGCAGAGTAACAGCAGAAATCAATCCCTTCCCAATATGCAAGAGAAATAAAACATCTAACACTAAAGGATCTCGAAACATACCTTATTCCAGATGGTTGATGTAGATCCCCGTTGAGATTTTCAAATCCCGCTTATGTTAACAATTTGCTCTTTCAACAATCAGCAAACAAGACAAGCATGCTATATAATGGTGTTAGACCGACTCTAGCATACATAATCAATAATGTATAAGCAGTTAAAAGCATCCATGGATTCCATATTCATTTAAATGCACATCATTGGACAGGAAAGGAAATTCATATTAATATAAATCAGAGATTACAAGAATGACAACCTCTGTCGGCACGTCTGCAAACCAGAGAAACTGAGTCCTCCACCTGGGCCACCACCACCTCAATCCTCCATCTCTCGACAGCAAGCTCACAAAAAAATAAAATATTAGGAAGAACACGAAGTGCTCCAAGGGACAAAGGGATGCAGACTCAAGTATAAGCAAGCTACAGAAACAATGGACTATAGTTTTCTTACTCTTCAATTCCTCTGTCTTCAATGTATCCAAAGGGTTCCTTATATAGTGCTTCAATGGGGTAATGGAAGGTAAAATCTGAGTGATCTCAAGGCATATGGAAGGCCAAGAGTCAAGTGACTCAGATCCACATCAAGGAAAACTCCAAAATATTTGGCCTTTTGCACACATCCCGATGTACGCAAGTTTAAGGGTTATATCCATGTATATACGCGAGAAATGGTTTAAAAGTTGCGTATGGCAAATAACAAGTGTTTTTAGGGATGATCTTGGAAACATCAAAGGTACAAAAATAGTCCATGGGGTCCAAAGAGTCTACAAAGGGATAGGGAAGGCCATAAATGTGTGATCTACCATGTGTGGTAAAATCAGCTGTAACAGATGCCCCCTAATGTGTGAGGTCAGAGGGGTGATATGATAGCTGAAATACATTATAAGTCCATCCCATAAGTGGAGTGATGAAGAAACAGGTGGAAGAACCATCCATCCAACAATATAGTATAGATATCTCTGCATATGACTGCAAGTACATACAGCAGTCCCAGATACATAAGAGTACAATGGCCATGAATAGGCATGATACAAAATATGACATGTGTGTTCATCGCCACGTACAATATAAATAGATCAGAATATCCATGATGAAGATATACAAAGGATCATGATCTCCATGAAAGATGAAGATATACAATGGATCAAGATCTCCATAATGGCTGAAGAATCTGACATACACTGGAATCAAGTCACGAGAGCTGAAATATCATGAACACTGGCACGATCAAGGAGGTAGCATATATGAAATGTCACCAATATGTAAAGTCTTCTACAAAAACTGCTACGAGTGCATGTCCTACTATGTGAATAGAGGTGTCGAGGTCGAACATAGTAGTCCATCATCTGATTACCAGTCATTGATGTATACCGTTAACAGACGCGAGATCACCCACCGATAATGAAAATCAGAATCAAGGTACTAGAGTGCAATCTAACAAGTGTGAATAAATGTGTTGAGGTCTAACACTTCAAAGAATCCATTGATCAAGGGACATTGATGTATTCCCAAAGCTGTCTATGGTGAGAGAACCTGCCATTGATGACTGCATGTCTCAAGGCACTCAAAATGACTCTAGACTCTTATCCCAGAATAAATGATCTGAAGTCGATGGGATGAAATCTACTAGAAGGAGGTAATTAAGGCATCCCCCATCATCCAACACGAGGTACTCAGCAAAGTTGTATAATGTGGAAGGACTTGATCATAATGTGCTCGAACCAGTACCAGTATCGGGAATGGCCAACATGAAAAGTCAAGAAAAATGAGGAATGGCCGACTCAAGCTTCAACTTCCTTCGAACAAGACCATAAAGGTGAATGGTGACTGAATGTAGGCAACATAGACTTGATATACAAAACTGGGATATCTCTGCAGCACAGGAGGCATCAACAGAGGCTCCATAGGGACTGGAGCTTAACCAATCGATGGAGATAAACTTAGAGAAATGAGTACAGCTCCTAAATTCAAACTATTAACCCAACCAATGGATGTGATATACAATGCCCTGTTCGATGGCGACACGACTCGACCGCTACCAATGATAACATCTTTTCCTTTTTGGATTTTTGGTTTTTTTATTTTTTTGGACTTTTTCAAATATTTTGAAAAGCTTGAAAAAGAATAAAAGTGCTTTATAGTTACAAACTAGGAGGAGACAAGTGTCAAGGGGCAAAAAAACTAGTTCCAAGCAGCGGAACATACCTATGCTCAATGCAAGGAAACATGTGTAGGATAATGACACTCGGGGGAAATTCCCCTCCTAGTAAAAATGGGGAATCAAGCTGCAAAAGATATATAAAATGGCTCTTCTTGGCTAGACATGAGACAAGCATAGGCTATATGGTTGATAATCAAAGTCAGGGAAGTTGGCATAAGGCTCAATAAGGCAAGCAAAACTCATGATAATTCAATTACAACTTGAAATAAGGGAGTCCTTGGGATAATTCAATTATAATCAAAACTCTTGTTTTTTGTGCAGGATGGTATTAGAGTGGAGGGACAGGGAACATGGTGATGTGGAAGTGGCTATGCAAGGTCATTTAATGGCCCAACAAGCATTACGTGTGTGTGGTTTGTATAATTTTTGGTGTCTTGGCAGGCTAAGGGCTAAACCAAGACTCCTCCAGATGCTAGTGGATTACTAGGATCCAGACTCTTAGAGTTTTCACATTGATAGGATGTCGCTTAGTATAGAAATTGAGGACATATACTTTATCATTGGTTTATCTCAACGAGGAGAAGTGGTAAATGTCTGATATCTTGGGCTAGGAGGTGGATTGACTATCGATGAGTACATTGTGGTGTACTGCTTTTTGGAGACAGAAAAGGTTGGGAGTCAAATCTTGACAAACTCTATCTAGGTTCTGGGACTGAAGGCCATACTATTGGCATTAGGCAGGATATCTGAATTATCTTCACTCCACCGGGCCTCTTGGCCACTGATGTTCTATGCGGTGGAGTGTATCAGACCCATAGTGTATGATTGGAGCATTGCGGTGTTAAGCAACATGAAGCAGTAGCTCAGTGACTGCAAGATGGGTAGGGTGCAAAAATTCAGTTTCAACAACATACTAAGCATGTTCTTCTTTGAGCGTGTACCAGGGATAAGCCCTAGAGTGTACATTCCTCCACATGGAGTTCGAGATCTAGCTCAATGACATTGGGCAAATGTTATGTGCAGACTGAGCGGAGGTAGGGTGGCTAACCCCTACCCAGCAAACTTCTTTCCATGGTGGTGGAGGAAGATCATTGCCATCGATGACTACCCCTATGCAGAGATAGACTTCAGTGGAGATCTGGACATGCCTCTGCCACCAGGGGCGGCATATGGTGACATAGGTAATGAATCCCAAACCCCCTTTTTAAGTTTTTTGAATTTTTTGTTTTTTTTGTTTTTTGATATATTGACTCAAAAAACATGTTTTGGTGTGACGACACATAGTGACAATGTGTCATGTGTATGCAGATGTTGGACCACAATGACCGGATGGTTTCCCTTGTCATAGATGGAGGGGAAGAGGAGACGATATCCTGGGTGTGGATGCAGAGTGGAGGCTCCAAAGCATTCACACAAAATTCATACGCTTGACGCACAGGGTACCCATGGCGCAAGTCAAGGACTTTCCCGAGGCCATGCAGCGTTAGGTGGTTGGTGTACCATGGGCATGGATTTTATTATTCTGACAGCTAGCTAGAGCCATAGTGTGCTACCATGATCAGAACCCCCCTCCTCCACCTCAATCTTAGAGACCTAATAGTATTTCTTTTTGTACGACCGTGTATTATATTTTGGTGGCTCAGAAGCCCCAATTTTGTATTATGACACTTATGTATTATGACACCACTTTTTGGATGTTAATGAAAAAACTTTTATGATGATCGATTTTATTTATTTACATGTGTGCAAAAATGTATGTTTGTGATATGCTTATGGTATAGGAGAAAAATTCCAATCTAACACATAGTTATCATATGAGTCAGCAACTTGATTAAAAATTCTTGAAACGTGAATGTATGTTATACTCTCAAATTGTCGTTCTAACAATATCACACATAAGAATCTTCATAATAAAACCAGATCCCTAATACAATACGAGCCATTAAGTTGTGAAACCACTAACTGGGAATCAAGATGTACCTCAAGAGAAACAACACCATGTGAAATGGCATCATGCAATAACTCAATAACAGCACTATAGTCAACAACATTCTTTGAAGAAGGCCATAAACATATGCCTCCTGAATACAATACTTGACCCATAGGAGTATAAATCACCCAAGTAGTCGAAGCTGAGTTTTGAGTGTGACGACTAGCACCATCAGTGAATCCTATGTAAACGAAAGACTCCATCGACATCTGCCATAAGAAACGGAAGCTAAATAAAAAACCCGATCACCATAAGAAAACCTAAATATGCAACTCAAAAACTGTACAATAATATATAACAATCAGCCCTGGCTGAAGATCATGCATAGTATTTTTTAAGATAGAGCCCATTTCTAGGCTCCGCCAAGGCTGTTCCTTCATAATCCACTAGCTCATAGGTGCCCTTCTCTAACACGCGTTTGACCACGTAAGGAACATGCCACATGGGGTTAAACTTCCCTACCCCCAAGGGTTCTTTAGCTTGATCCCACAAAAGGACCAAATCACCTTCACTAAACTTCCTCGGATGGATAGACTTGTCATATTGGACCTTGACACGATGCTTATTTACTTCTAGAGCCACTAAGGCATCTCGGCGCTGCTCATCAAGCTGCTCTAACTAGACCAAACATTCCTCCAATGTGGAAGTGTCCGGTAAAATCTCTATAGCTAAATTAAATGAAGGGATTTCACATTCAACCAGCAAGACAGACTCCACCCCATGCACAAGCTGATATGGAGAGAAACTGGTGGAAGTCTTAACCACGGTTCTATAGGCCCGCAAAGAAGGATATAACATGATATGCCAATTCTTCTTGCTTTGTGCAATGGTTCATTGGAGAATGGACTTAAGTGATTTATTCACTTCTTCAACCTGTCCATTCACTTGAGGGTAATAAGAAGAAGAGTTCTACTGCTTATACCCTAACTTTGAAGCCAACTCTTCCATCATTCTATTATGAAAGTGCCTACCATGGTCAGTGAAAAGATCTTTCAGAATGCCGAACCGAGTAATAATTTGGTTGAAAACGAAATGTGTAGCTGTCTCACCATCAAATTTAACCTTGGGCATAGCCTCTGCCCATTTTGTGAAATAATTGACAGCCACTATAATGTGATGATTCCCCCCAGTCGAAGCTAGGTTGCAATCCATAAAGTTAAGCCCCCACTTGGTGAAGGGACCGGCGATGACAATAGGATGTAACAGGGCTGGATGCGAGCGCATATTGTGTGCAAACACTAGGCAAGGGTGACACTTCTTGACTGCATTAACACAATCTTTGAAGATCGACAGCCAAAAATATCCTGCTCTCAATATTTTTTGGGTTGTAGAAAGATCAGATAAACGACCACCACACGCCCCTCCATGGAAATGATTCAGCACAACCTCAGCCTAATCATGGGTTAAACAACGACGCAAAATGGAATCTACCCCATGGCGGTACAAAGTGTTATCCACTATAAGGTAGTTCTTAGCTACATGACATAATTGTCATCGCTCATCCCATGAAAGGTGAGTAGGGACCTTCAACGTTTGCAAATATACAATGATATCCCCGTACCATGGGTCCAAAGTTGAGATAAGGAAAATATGCTCATTGAAAAATGTATCCTCATAAACCTCTTCCTCCTACAAACTTGGAAAATCAAATATGAGCTCCGTAAAGATCAACGATTTTGCCGAAACAAATTCGAGATCAAACTCTTGCAAAATAACAATCCATTTATTGTATTTTCCCCCAATCATCCTTCTAGTGAGGACGAACTAAAATGGATTGATATGAGCCACAACCAAGTTTCGGCGAAGGAGAATGTAATCTCTCAATCTCTGAATTGCATGAACGGTGTCCAAGGAAAGCTATTCCACATGGGAATAACATATTTCCGCATCAATAAGGTTTCGGCTCAAATAATATATGGCATGCTCATGGGGATCCTCATCCTCCTGAACCAAAACCATACCAACCGTCTCCATGGAAGCGGCCACACAAATCAAGAAATCATGGCTATAGTTAGGTGGACTAAGGACGGGGGCTGATGCTAAGGCTTGCTTAAGAGCATCAAAGGCTTCCTGGGCTCGCTCATCCCAGCAAAAAGGAGTGTCCTTCTTTAAATTATGCATAAAGCCTTTAGTCAAGTTAGAAAAATTAACCATGAATCTCCATAAGAAATTTTCCATGCCTTGCAGACACTAAAGGTGTCTAATATTACGCGGAGAATACAATTGAAGTATTGCCTCAACCTTTAAGGGATCAACTCTTATACCCTCCTTGGATACGATGAACCCTAGCAAGCGACCAACAGTCACGCAAAAGATGCACTTATGAGGATTTAAACGGACCTGGTAATGACGGCATATTTTGAATACTAATCTCAAATGGTATGGATGACGCACTCTCAAACGAGAATGAGCAGCAAGGTCATCCAAATACACTTCGATAATCGTTTTGAGATCATGAAAAAATAAGGTCATATCCTGCTGAAATGTAGCTCTGGCGTTTTTAAGGCCAAAAGGCATCTTCCAATATGCAAAAGTACCCCAAGGACAAATAAATGCAATCTTATGTTGATCCTCGAGTTTGATCTGGATCTGATTATCTCAGGAAAAATCATCCATGAAGGAGAATACCTCGCTTCCTGCACACTCATCCAAAATCTGATCAATAAATGGTGTGGAAAAATTATCCTTAGGACAAGCATGATTTAAATCACGAAAATCAGTGCATATATGGATCTCTCCCTACTTCTTATCAACCGGAATGGAATTTGAGACCCACTCCATCAGGGGAATGGGATAGATAAAACCGGATTTTAACAGTTTCTCTATCTCAGCCTTAATGGCGGGTGCTTTTCTAGGATTCATCGCACGCAAACGTTGTCGAACCGGCTTCACATCCGAATAGGTCTTAATCTCATGTTCAACAATACGAGGGTTAATACATGGAATTTCCTCACATGACCAAGAAAATATGTCACAAAAATCTTTAAATAGCTCGGTATACTCCTTGATCTCATCAGGAGAACAACTCACCCCAATGTAGACGTTCTCAACTTTGCCAAGATCGTGAGAAATATTGATAGAAATAGTAGGTGATAAATTCACCATGTTCCCATCGGCCATCTGACCAGGAGAGCTCAATGGAACCATAGGACTACCAATATTCTCACTAAGAATCTCCCTAAAGTCATCACACTCCATACGGTCGAGTTCAAGAAGAAAATATGATCGATGATGTAACTCTTCCTGAGGTGGCTTAACCCTAGACATGGCCTCAATAATGGCTTCATCTGATGGAAAAACATTGTCAAGGAAATCATGTGCATGAGAGGACTCAACTTCCCATGCAAGCAGCACATACGGGTCCTTGTCCTCCATTCACGAAGAGGAAGGACTAGGCTCTACAACTTGATCAAGTTTTTCTTGATATGCTACCATTGTTGCAGGAAATGGCACATCCATTTCGATAGGTCCAATCAAAGGACTCGATGAAGGAAGAATCCAAGGATCTTCCATATGGGTAGTGCAAAAAGACACTGAATTCAACGAGGATGAATCCCCACCAAAACTAGATCCGATCATAAGAATGGGCACAGGAAAGCTAAAGGTTCCCATAAGAGATGGATACATACCCACACCCACACTCCCAATTACTGACTAAGAATGATCGATAATCAGGATAGAAGTTTCCGATGATGCATTAACACTCGAATTACGGAATGGTGTTTGATCAATCACAACGATCTTCCCATTAAATGGAAAACATACTACTCAAAAGAGAGAAGAGGCTATGGCTTGCATACTATACATCCAATTCCAGCCCAGCAGAAGATTGTAGTCAAGGGGCGCATCAACCACCTCAACCTCAATCGCAACGGTCTTCCCTCCCAATGGGACCTTAAGAGAAGGAAGAATCCCATGCGGCCAAAATGATCTACCATCAAAATCTGTCAACATAGTAGCGGATTGAGACAACTCAGGAGAACCCAAACCCTTCCAACATGACAAAGACATCACAGAAGCAGCAACACCTTTGTCAATAACAGTGCATTTTACGGTCATATTAAGACATTCTACATGAATCAAAAGAGACATGTAGTAAATAAAATGAGGTTGTATTCCCATAGTTTCAAATTTGATAACAAAAGAAGAGGTATCATCATCAACCCCAAGAGCAGAAAGTAAGGCTCTCCTCCATGGAGGACAAGTCTGAAGTACTTCAAGCGCGGACATCGCACAAGGAGTTTGTCCCAAATCCTCAACAACAGAATAGTTCTGGGCAGCTCGCGCATTAGGATTGTGCCCTGAACACTTTAGGAATCCCTCAGGAATGTGAGGTGCAACTTCAGTTTTATCTATAGGTTTTTCGATACGCAAAGGGCTCTCAGGTGGAGCGGGTTCATTTCCAAGGTCCGGTTGTGACGAACCATAATCCTTCGCATGAGTCACAACCTTAGTAGCACGCACCATGTTGATGCAACCATGACTAGTATTGGCCTCCGGCATATTTTGATCTCCATCCGATGCACAATGAGGATCAATGGTCCTAGAGTTCATATTTTGATTGTTGGGTAAAGGATTAGTTAGCATGGTTGGGCCCTGTGCGATGAACCTCGAGGCATCTTCCATATGAGGGCACAAGTGAGTGAGGTGGTCCTCCTTACATAACTTGCAAGGAAGTTTACCTTATGTTTAGTCTGCTTGTCCCCCCCAGCATTAAGAACATTCTTGTCATTATAATTAGCATTTTCATTCTTATTCCCACCCTTAGGATTATTTTTCCCTTTTTTCTTATTCCTTCTAGGATGTTGGTTGCCCTTCAGTTTCGACGATTGCATGAAAAGTACACTTGTCATTTGGGTAGGTTGAGATGAATTCGTGGCTTGTCTCAATGTGGATTGATTAATTGACAATTGGCTCACTTGTTTCACAATCAAATCCATAGGTTTGGTACTTGTATATCCCACAATACCATCGGTATGTGGCCCAGGCTTGATCTTGGGATCGAAACTACATCACGAAGAATTAGGTATAATCTCATACAAAATTTCGTATTGAGCGTAGATCAAATCCAACTCTTGTACCCTAAATATTGCTTGTTCCTCGTTTTGGACTCCAAATGTAGAAAAATCCTTCGCGATGTAAGGTAACAATGACTTGAGGAACCAATCAAGGAGAAATTTAGGTGGTATAAAGGCTTTAATCAACTACTTTCGTCTACGCCACTCTTGAATATGATCCGAGATATGTGTGGCTTTGTCTTGTTGAAATGTCGACAAGAGTTCGGTACCAACGTCATAAGATACGGGTAGCTGAAAGTGATTGAGTAAATTCATGGCAAGGTCATCAAATAAAATGTATGCCCCCCTTAGTAACTCTATATACCATTTCGCTACAGGCCCGGTGAGGGTGCATTGAAATAGCCTCAAACGGATTGAATCATCGTCTAAGAAATTAGAAGAGCACCAAAGGTGAAAAGTAGTGACATGCTCACTAGGATCTTCTCTAGCTTTTCCCTTGAACTTGTGGAAATTGAACCCAGGTGTTAGAACAATTACACTCACAAAAATTTCCAGTTACACATGCAAATTACACACAAAGGAGACTGAATATGGAGCATAACACTAATCTGTATTGATTAAGTGTACAATATCCAACCTTGTGAAGCCATAGTCTACCACAATAAATAATTACATGAGAGATTTGAATGCATTGGGATGCCATTCGAATTGGTCAAAAGCAGGCTTACTAAAACTAAGCAAATCCCCCATAGGTGCATAAAACAACTTCAAATCTGTCTAGGAGCTCACGAATTGGAAAAATAAATTAGGGAGGCTAATAGGTGCTAGAAGGACAACTCATACATGCTTTTATTAGGAGAAAAGAGTGGAGGATGATGGGGACAAAAAACAAGTTAACTTCACCTAGTCAAACTTTCCCAATTGCCTTAAAACTCAGTAAAAGCAGCAATAAAGCAGAAAAAGAAGATATGCACTAGGAAGGCCAGGAATAAAGAAAAAATGATTCCAAGAGGTTTTCCAAGTGCTCCATGACTCAGTTTTAGCAAGTTTGACCATCTAGGACATGTGGAGGACAACTTGCATAGAGTGGAATATGGAAACTAGGCAAATAAGACAAAAATGGAGATGATTAATGTCTAAGGTAGCTAGCTATGGGTTGATTATTCTAACACCCCCCCCTTAAGCCTAACTTATGAGTAAAATATCAGAAAATAATAGGGCCTAGCAATAAGGCTTAGTCACCCTTTACATACTGCATGTCCATTTAACCAAGGAAAGAGGCAAAAACCCAATGGGAACAATCCTCCCTTAAACATGGACAGTAAATCAAAATTTGAAAAATGTTGTCATCAATCATACTTCATAGCATGATCAGCAATCCCCAGTAGTGATTTGAGATTGCTGAAAGTCTTCTCACAAAATACTTTGGTGAAGATGTCGACTACTTGTTCTAAAGATGAACATAAGAGTAAGTGAATGGTGCCATCATGCACAAGCTGTCTGATGTAGTGCATATGGATCTCAATGTGTTTGGTTCTTTGTCTCTGAATTGGATCATTGCAGATTCAAATGGTACTCTAATTATCACAATATATAGTAGTTGAGTATTCTGATTCGAAGCCACACTCACCAAGTAACCCCTACAACCATAAACATTGAGTTGCTGCATTTACAACTCCTTTGTACTCTGCTCCTGTAGATGAGAGTGCAATGGCACTGTGTTTCTTGCTTGACCAGCTGATTGGTCCTTCAGCAAGCATGAACACATATCCTGATGTTGACTTTCAATCTGTGTTGTCACCTGCCCAATCACTGTCAGTAAACCCAATCAAATCAAGATCAAATTTAGCTTTGTAGAATATCCCATGAGTCCTTGTTCCCTGAACAAGGTTAAGGATCCGTTTTGGATGCTCTCCAATGGATCTCATGAGGCTGATCCATGTATCTTGAAGCCACACTTACTGCATAAGAAATATCAGGTCGAGTATGTGTAAGGTACAGCAAACACCCAATCAGTTGCGTATACAGTGTATTATTTACCATAGGAGAAGAATATGCTTCTTCAAGCTTAACTCCTGAAAGGAAGGGAGTCTTGCTTGGCTTGCAATATTTCATGTTGAACTTGTTCAGCAAATCCAAAGCATACTTGGACTGATGTACTTTTATTTCATGTTTGGTTTGAGCAATATCGAGACCCAAGAATTGGCTCAATAACCCCAAATCAGTCATAGAAAATGCATGGTTCATTGCATCCTTCAAGGAGGCAATTTCATCCTTTGAGCTTCTTGTAATGAGAAGGTCATCTACATACAAGAAAATAATCATCAAAGAACCATGAATCAGCTTCAAATAAACATTAGGATCAAACTTGCATTGAACAAAATTCAATGATAGCAGAAAGCCATCAATCTTGGCATACCAAGCCCTGGGGGCTTGCTTAAGCCCATACAATGATTTCTTTAGCTTGCACACAAGAGATGGATTAGTAACAAAGCCTTGAGGTTGCTGCATGTAAATCTCTTCAGTAAGATATCCATTTAATAAAGAACACTTCACATCCATGTGATGTACCTCCCACTGCTTCGAAGCTGCAATGGCTAAGGCTAACCTGATGGAGTCCATCTTTGCCACTGGTGCAAAGGTCTCATTGTAGTCTATTCCATGTACATGTGAGTAACCCTTGGCTGTTAGGATATTTAGACACTTAAGAGTTAGTTAAGATAAACTTGTGTAATATATTCGTTAGGTAAAAGTGTGTTTCTTTAGTATGCATTAGTATGCATTTGTAAATATTCTAATCTGACGGTCACGATATGTTCTAGACATAGAGTGATTTGACGGTTCAACTTCTCTTAGATCATTCCTACCATTGATCTATGGCTTAACACCCGATTGGTCTATGATCTCTATTTAAAGAGCATAGAGGGTCCTTGGCTAGTTGATCGATTATGAGAAGCTCATATGTAACTTTCTTTTGCATAATAAAATGATCCAAGTAGCTATTTGGCTGGGGCTATGGACTGTTTCTCTCTCGAGGGTTTTAACCATGTGATAAACATCAGTGTGTTGATCTGTGATCTATTTGTGTGAAGTGGTTGTTGAAGGTGTTCGGTCTTTTGGGAGTACCCTGTGTACCCGAACATGGTATCAGAGCAGAGGTCTCAGGTTCAATTCCCCCAAGCTACGTCGAAGGCGGGGTGTTGGAGTATTGGGTACCTCCACATGGTATAACCACCGCACCTTTGGGAATATAAAACAAGTGGTTTAACCACCACTCTTGGTAATTGGGCCTTGTGCTGGGTTTCAAATGTTCACCAACATCTGCAGGTTTTGGTGTAACGGCAAGATATGGAACCGGTGTTGCCGAAACTTTGAAAGGATTTCTGGTTCTATATTTTTTGTGCATTTGTGGCCTATGGGAGCTATTCCATTGAATCTAGAGCACTATTTCCATTTGGAAATAGTCTTCGTTTCACCGAAAACCATTTCTGTTTTCTTCGGAAACACACATTTCGGCAAATCTGAAGGTATAATGTTATAGTGACGGATTTGTTTTTTTAAATCTCTCATATTTTATCAGTTTGTTATTAGATATTTTTTGTTTTAGTCCCGGATTTTTGCCTTCCCTGACTGCGTATGCTCTTTTCCGTGTACCTTGCGCGATCGCGGCGAATCAGAAATAGTAAGGGAAATTTTTTTTTCTTGTCTTCTTGGCTACGTATGCTCTTTGCTGTGCACCTTGTGCAATCATGGCAAATAAAAAATAGCGAGAAAACTTGAAAACGTAGACATTCCAAGTAAGCTAACCAAGATCTAATCCCATTGTGTGGAAATTTTTTTTTTTCCGTTTTTTTTTTTATTTGCAGGAAAAGAAGCAAGCACTGAGAACGAGAAAGAAGAGTAAAAAAAAAACCCTTTCTCTTTCTATTATTTTACGTACCTTTTAAACTTAGCTCACTTGGTCCAAAGTTGCTTTATTACTTAATAGGTCTTGAGTTCAAGTCTTATTAAGCTACTTTTTAGTGCATGCAATTTTGATTTTCAAGTTATTTTATTATAAAAGTGCATTTCACATAAATAAAATAAAATAAAAGTGAGTCACTTAAGTCTTTTAATTTATTGCCGCACTATTTAAAGGTCACATTATTGTAAAAGTGAACATCACTTATTCTACAAAAGTGATTCACTTCAAAGCAACTTTATTGTAAAAGTGATTGTCAAAGGTTGATCTTGGGAAGAGGGGGCTTCCTTTTTTAGTTGGTCAAGTTAATATCTGCCATGTCACTATTGGGGACATCTTCAATATTTTCTTTGATCAAGCATAACTTCATCATCCAGAATCAGTTTTAAGTGTCGTTTTTTTAAAAACTGCATATTTTTTCGAGCTCTTTGCATCTAGAGAGTTAGTTTCTGTTCTTTCAGCCATTATTTTATAGTATGGCCGCCACTTGTGATATTATACTTACAAGTTCCAACTATTTCTCATGGAAATCTCATATGGAGGATGTTCTGCGAAGTAGGGGAGTTTTCAGGATAACCTCAGAGAAAGAAACAGAACCCACTGATGATGATAAGAAAATTAAATGGGCAAATAGATGTGATGAAGCTCGTGGATTGATTGGGATGTCAATTTCTATTGATTTGCGATTCCACATATCTAGAATTGATGAACCTAATCTCGCTTGGGAAAAGTTGGAATCTGTGTTTAGTAAACACAATGAAATTTGGGGCCATCAACTTGAGAATGAGTTTCTTTCCTTGAATCCAATGATTTTTCATGCATTCAAGACTATTTATCTAAGTATAAAACTCTTAGACTATTATGTGTAGAATGCAAGATTAAGAAAGAAGACAAATAATGTATTTATCATATTCTTTCAAAACTTGGACCTGCATATTCTGTTTTTGTATCTACATTCAGCTCCATGAAAGAATCCTTGACTGCAGCTAGCTATCAAGAGCCTAGCCTTGAATCCTTTTGTGATTCCTTAATTAGAGAGCAATATAAGCTCATTCATCTTGGAATAATTAACAATGCAGATACATCTGGGAAAACCTTATTGTCCCAACAGAAAGAAAAGTCCAAGCCTCCCAAGAAACAAAATTTTCGCAATAATAAGCCAAACAACAAGGTTCCCAAACCCTTTAGTCAGCTCCTTCTTTAAAAAATGACAAAGGATCCAAGAAAAAAGGAAAGAAGACTGAGCGTCATTGCAATTTTTGTGGGAAAGATAATCATGATGAATCTAAGTTTTTTAAGAAGATGGCGGCCTTGGAACCAGCAATGAAGAAGCACCACATCAGCCTACATTCGTCTTCAGAATCTACCTCTCATGGACATGCACTTTGTGCTTCTGGTTACTCTTATACTACATTTGCTTCTTCTACTTCAATTGAATGGCTCATTGATTCTGGATCATCTTATCATATGGCTAAGGATAAAGCCATCTTTTCTACTATGCATGAATGTAACACCAAGCAAATATTTGTTGGTGATGATAGATCTCTAAGTGTTGTAGGATCTGGAATAGTTCCAGTAGAAAATGGTCATTTCAGTGATGTACTATGTGTTCCAAACATTTCCTGCAATTTGTTATCATTATATAAAATTACTCATTCAGGTGAAGGTAAAACTATGACATTTACACCTCACGAAGTTGTAATCAAGGATTTTAAAAATCCTCAAAATATCCTTGCTACTGGAACTGTTGATGATATTACCAAGTTGTACAAACTTAACAACTTTGGGTCATCACCTTTTCCTTCAGTTTTTGTTGCTCATAGTGATAACTTGAGCAAACTTTGGCATGAGTGATTTTGTCACTTAAATTATCGCTCATTGCAACAACTATGTAAAGACAATATGGTGACTAGCCTTCCGCTGGTATCTTGCAAGGATGGTGTTTGTTTCGGTTGTGTACTCGAAAAACATCATCGGGACAGTTTTGACAAATGTGCCTCTTGGCACGCCTTGGTTCCCTTAGAGCTTGTGCATAGTGACTTGTGTGGCCCTCTTCCATCTGCTTCCTTTTTTGGTTTCAAATATTTTATAACCTTCATTGATGACTACTCCAAATGCACTTGGTTTTACTTCCTAAAACTTAAGAGCAAAGTATTTAACATATTCTTGGCCTACAAGGCCCTTGTTGAAAAACAATCTGGTCATCAAATTATTAAGTTAAGATCTGACAATGGAGGAGAATATGTTAATAACAATTTCACTACTTTTTGCACTGAACAAAGAGTCCAGCAACAGCACACTGTTCCATATACACCACAACAAAATGGTGTAGCTGAACGGAAGAACCACACTTTAAAAGAAATGGCTAATTGTATGATCCAATCTAAAGGAATAAGTCTTCAATATTGGGCTGAGGCCATAAATTGTGCAAATTACATAGTTAATCACACACCCACTAAAGTTTTACTAGGTATAACACCGAAAGAAGCATGGAGTAAAATTAAACCAGATGTAAGTCACTTTTGTGTGTTTGGTTGTGAAGCATGGGCTCACATTCCAAATGAAAAATGGAAAGCATTGTAGCCTAAAAGTGAAAAGTGCATATTTGTTGGATATTCTGAAGATGTAAAAGGTTATAGGATTTTTCAGCCATATTCTTATGATATAATCATTAGAAGAGATGTTAAATTTGATGAAAATATCTTGGCCTGCAAGCCTAACTTGGCGGGTGTGCCATCTTTGGCCTAAAAGCCTGATTCGGCGATTGTCCCTTCTTCTTCTTCTTCTTCCAGCTTCCTTGACAAGTTTTCAACTCTAGTTTCTGATGATGAAAGTGAGGATGAAAATCCACCTCTGCCTGCTCATGTTCCTCCAATTTCACTAGCACCAATACTTCCTCGATGGGTCTGTTCAACATGTGAAGCAGCTAGTTATCTTGCCGGTGATCCTAGAGATCAACGTCAAACACGTTCTCAGTTTCAACGAGCCTCTTCTCTTTTGGCTCAAGTTTCTAAGAATCATGATCCAGAAACTTTTGCAGAAGCTTCAGGAAATCCAGATTGGGATGCAGCTATGGATGAAGAATATCGTTCCTTAATGGCAAATGATACTTGCGATCTTGTTCCTTTTCCAAAAGGAAGAAAACTTGTCAGATGTAAATGGGTCTACAGAACTAAGTATGCATCAAATGGAAGTGTTGAAAGACTTAAGGCAAGGTTAGTTTCCAAAGGTTTTTCTCAAGTAGAAGAGATTGACTACAATGAAACCTTTGCCCCTGTAGAAAAAATGAACTCCATCTGCCTTGTTCTTTCTCTTGCAGCCTTACATAATTGGGAAGTCCATCAAATGGATGTCAAGTCTTCCTTCTTACATGGTGATTTACATGAGGAAATTTACGTGGAACAACCTCCTAGATATGTTCAAAATAACTCTAGCCTTGTTTGTCTCCTTAAGAAATCCTTATATGGCCTTAAGCAAGATCCTAGAGCTTGGTATGCCAAAATGGATAGCTTTCTCCTTGACACTAGTTTTTCTAGATGACATTTTGACCCCAGTGTCTATACCAAGAAAGTAGGAAACCATATCATCATACTTTTTCTTTATGTTGATGATCTTATCCTTACTGGTAGTGACCCTAAACTTATAACCCATGTAAAATCCAGTCTTAAGCAAAATTTTGAAATGTCAGACTTAGGACATTTGCATTATTTTCTTGGTCTCCAAGTCTTGCAAACCAAAGAAGGAATATTTCTTTCCCAGTCTAAGTATGCTTGTGACCTTCTTCGTCGCTTCCACATGGATATTGTAAACCAGCCCCTTCTCCCTTCCAGTCTGGAGTCAAACTTTCTACCACTTATACTTCCCCTGAAGTAGATGCCACCTTGTATCGTCAGCTTGTTGGTAGTCTTTTATACTTGACTCATTCCCATCTTGACCTTTCCTTTGTCGTTGGTCATGTTGCCCGTTATATGCAAACTCCTCATGAAAGTCACTAGAAAGCAGCAAAAAGAATACTTCGATATATTCGAGGTACAATTCAGTTTGGGATTCATTACAGTACAAGGGGGAAACCTTTGTTGGTTGGTTTCACTGATTCAGATTGGGCCGGCTATCCTGATGATCGAAAGTCTACTGCATGTTATGTTTTCAGTCTAGGGTCTGGAGCTATCACTTGGGCTTGTAAGAAACAACAAGCTCTTCTCTTTCTTCAGCAGAAGCAGAATATTGAGCCATAATTAATGCCAGTCAAGAAGCTTTATGGCTTCGACAGATCCTTTCAAAGTTTGGACTCAAGCAGCAGTAGCCTACTCCACTTTGGTACGACAATCAAAGTGCCATCAAGCTTGCCAAAGATCCAGTTCTACATCAGCGCAGCAAACACATTGAGATACACATGCACTTCATCAAAAATCTTGTTCATGATCATGTTATTGAAGTGCTATATTACCCTACAGATGATCAAGTTGCAGACATCTTCACCAAGTCTCTTACAGAAGTGAAGTTTTCTAAACTTCGGTCTATGTTAGGAGTTTAGGAATGTGTCCTTAAGGGGGGATAGGCTCTAATGCCTCCTTCCTTCTCCTAATAGTGTCACTTTTTTAAATCCTTCAATCCTATTCCAAGTTGTTCTTAAGGGGTGATGTTAGGATATTTAGACACTTAGGAGTTAGTTAAGATCAACTTGTGTAATATATCCATTAGGTAAAAGTGTGTTTCTTTAGTATGCATTAGCATACATTTGTAAATATTATAATCCAATGGTCATGATATGTTCTAGACATAGAGTGATCCAACGGTTCAACTTCTCTTAGATCATTCCTACCATTGATCCATGGCTTAACACCCGATTGGTCTATGATCTCTATTTAAAGAGCATAGAGGGTCATTGGCTAGTTGATCGATTATGAGAAGCTCATATGTAACTTTATTTCTTTTGCATAATAAATTGCTCCAAGTAGCTATTTGGCTAGGGCCGTGGACTGTTTCCCTCTTGAGGGTTTTAACCACATGAAAAACATACGTGTGTTGATCTGTGATCTATTTGTGTGAAGCGGTTGTTGAAGGTGTTCAGTATTTTGAGAGTACCCTGTGTACCTGAACATTGGATACCAATATTGCCTTATATTTCAATGGTGAACCATCAGCAGCAAACTTGGTTTTGAAAACCCACTTACATTGAACTAGCTTCCTCCCTGGGGGAAGATCAACCAGCTCCCAAGTGTTGTTCTTTTGGAGTGAGCTGAATTCTTCTTTCATAACTGTTTGCCATATTGGATCATGTGTTGCATATCCATATGTCTGTGGATTTGATTCAACCATCAGATAGCATTTCTTTGCAAACAAGGGGTCTTTCATACACAAGGCACTCTCAAACTGAGATCTAGTCCTCCTAGAATCACTAGGATTTCCAGCTAGTTCCCTAGCTGCATGAATGGTCTTTGCTGCCCATTTTTGTCTTGTAGGACTATTAGGATCTGCAATTAAATCATCATTATCAAACATATCAAAATCAGTAAACTCATTTATCTCTTCACTTACATTCAGTGGTTCTAGTGGTGAAGAAGACGCTCCAACTTCAACTGCTGCTAAAGGCTCTTCTTGGAACTGAACACTCCTTTCAATGAAGGCTTTGTTTGTGCTCAAATTGATCAGATTGTACCCTTTTGAATATTTAGAGTACCCAACAAATATAAACTCTTGGCTTTGGGGCTGCAAATCCTTCCTCTTTTCTGTTGGAATTCTATCCCAAGCCCTTGAGCCAAAAATCCTGAAATGGGTCACATCTAGCTTGTGCCCACTCCATGCTTCGAAAGGATTCATACCATCAAGTTGTTTATAAGGCACACTATTTTGGATATAGGCTGCAAATCTTATAGCTTTGGCCCAAAACTTTGGTGGCAAAGTCTTAGCCTCCATCATGTAGGTTGCCATCTCTTTCAGTGATCTGTTCTTCCTCTCAACAACACCATTTTGCTGTGGTGTGTAAGGGATATAATGCTACATCTGAATACCTACATCTGCACAATAATGAATGAACTCAGACTTGACATACTCACCACCATTTTTAGATCTGAGGACCTTGAGTTTCTTCCCATACTAGTTTTCAACCAAAGCCTGAAAGACTTTGAAGAGGCCAAAAACTTCAGACTTATGTTTTAGGAAGTAAACCCAACAGAACTTGGAAAAGTTATCTATGAATGTCAATGCATATTTGTCCTGACTCATTGACATGTGAGGAAATGGGCCAGCAACATCACTTTGGATCAACTCAAGAGGTGCAGAGGTTCTCTCATGACTAGATTTCTCAAATTTATACTCTGGGTGTTTTCCTAAGATGTAACCTTGACAGACTCCTTTGGAAAACTTAATCTTTGGTAACCCTATGACCATTTCTTTTTCACTAAGATCAGAAAGATACTTATAGTTAAGATGGCCAAATATTTTATGCCAAATCTTGCTTTCCTCATTAGCATGAATCAGAAGAGCAGAGGGGTTTGAGTAGGGTAGAAAATGTGAAAACATGTATACCTTCGAAGTGTGATTTGCAACTCCTTTTGCAATGACTTTACTACTTGAGATCTCTGTGATCTCAACTTCATCAGGGGAGAATATGACCTTCTTTGGAGACCCTGTGTGGGTCATCTGATACACTGATAAGATGTTAGAGGCAAGACCTGGAACACACAATATGTTGCTGAACTTACCATGGTCAAGATCAATCCTCCCTTTGCCCAAACTTTCAGTGAGAGAGTCATCTCCCAGTACTATTGGTCGACCTTTCGACATGTCAAGTGAGGTGAATGCCTCCTTGGTCAAAACGATATGTCTTGAATCTCCAGAATCAATGATGAAACTAGGTGAGCTTGATGTGCCAACAACCAATGCATGAACTCTCTCTCTGTCTTCTGAATTTGATCCTCCTTCCCTCTTCTTTGAACTATCAGGAAACGAGATGCCATTCTTCTCTAGGATTTGGGTCAACATGTCAATTTTCTTCTTCATTCAGGAGCTTTTAGGATGATTGCCCTTACTGCAGTATGCGCACTTGATCATTTCTCCTTTGTTCTTCTTCTTCTAGGGGTTCTTCTTGGAACCTTGGGGCTCCTCTCAAGACTTGTTCTTGTCTCTCTTTTGCTTAGGTGGCTTCTTAGCTTTCTTCTTTCCTTTTGAATCCACCCTCGAATCTCCAGCAACCAGAGCTTGGTCTTTGGAAGGTTTGATGGTGCCCATCATCACCAGTTTATCTTGTTCTTGTGTGATAGATTCCATGAACTCTGCAAGTTTAGGCATCTTCCAGGCTTGAGCTATCAACTTGGTGGCATGGAAGGTAAAAAAAACACTGAATAGTCAGGTCCAAGGTTTGAGAGTATGGCCAAAACCAGTTGCTCCTCCTTCTTTTCGATTCCACACTATTTTAGCTACAAAACAAGGGCTTTAAACTTGGAAAAATAGAGTTGCAGGGATTCGAAGCTGTTGGGACTCAAGGAGATCAATTCATTATCAATTTGATGTCCTCTCATCTCATTTGTTTTACCAAAAATCTCAACAAGCTTCTCCCATACTTCATTTGGTGATGTCAATCCGTTAAGATAGAAAAGGAGGTCTCTGGATATGCTCAGACACAGGAGACCATAGGCCTCATCCCTCTTGTTGTGCCATTTAATTTTCTCTGCAGCTGCATTGGGATCTGCTTCTGTTTCCATAGTCACTCTATAGATTCCTTTATTTCTCAACAATATCTCCATCTTTACTCTTCATTCAAAGAAATTAAATGGAGTTAAGTTGATCTTCTGAGATTGATCCATAGCTCAGAAATTGTCCCTTCAGTCAGCAGAATGCTCCCAGTCAATGATGTTGAACCTGCAATAATAATATGAAGGAGATAAATTGATCTACAAAGTCTCTGATACCATGTGAAAATTGAACCCAGGTGTTAAAACAATTACACTCACAAAAATTGCCAATTACACATGCAAATTACACATAAAGGAGACTAAATATGGAGCAGAACACTAATATGTATTGAATAAGTGTAAAATAGCCAACCTTGTGAAGTCATAGGCTACCACAATAAATAATTGCATGAGAGATTCAAATGCATTGGGATGTCATTCGAATTGGTCAAAAGAAGGCTTACTAAAACTAAGCAAATCCCCCATAAGTGCATAAAGCAACTTCCAAATATATCTAGGAGCTCACGAATTGGAAAAATCAATTAGGGAGGCTAATAGGTGATGGAAGGACAACTCATACATGATTTTATTAGGATAAAAGAGTGGAGGATGATGGGGACAAAAAATAAGTTAACTTCACCTAGTCAAACTTTCCCAATTGCCTTAAAACTCAGTAAAAGCAGTAATAAAGCAAAAAAAACATATATGCTCTAGGAAGGCCAAGAATAAAGTAGAAATGATTCCAAGAGGTTTCCCAAGTGCTCCATGACTCAGTTTTAGCAAGTTTGACCATCTAAGACATGTGGAGGACAACTTGCATATAGTGGAATATGGAAACTAGGAAAATAAGACAAAAATGGAGATAATTAATGTCTAAGGTAGCTAATTATGGGTTGATTATTCTAACAAAACTTGGGAATGTCTGAAGGAATCTTGTTAGGGATGGTTGTCCAGGCTGGGTCATGAGATACTGGATCATTCATAAGTCTCGATAAGTAAGTTAAGTTCAATGTTGTGAGGAAAGGGAGCCTAGTTTGAGTCGGTCTATGCCACGCTCCCTAATAGTTCTAGTTCATGTAAGGTTGATTGCTACAAATACCATGGCCTTGGCCATAATAACCCCCTCCCATTTGACCTGTATAGGGCTTGATGGGCACTCTATATGCAAGTTAATTAAAGCCAACATACAGAGTGTTCAATATAAATTTTCAACCCATGGAAGTATCATATTTCAAGGATAATGTGCACTGTATATGCTTAAACACTAAGTAGATGAAGCTATAAATGAATGACCCTACTTTCCTATTCAGCTGAACTCATTCCATAATCTACTTAATCTAGTTTACCTTCTTAAAAATGCAATCACAAGTACCTTCTTACAATATTTAATCTAGAATTAAAAGATTCAGGAAATAACATCTAGATTACTTTTGTAGAAAGTTAAATCCTTAATTAACAAACCATCTAAAGATCCATCTCAACTATATGAATTCAGATTGTTCTAGAAATTCAAAGTACAGGAATTAAATTCAACAATTATAAATGTGAAGGAACAAACTACAAAGATCTAAAGAAAACAGTAATTGAAAGAACAAGGGATGATCAGAGCTGTCACAGCTATCACACAGTTGCATAAAAGAAAGTTAACCTATACAGTTGACTGGCACATCACACCACTATAGTTTACAAATGATGCAATTACTGATATTCAAATGACACATAGCAAATCGATTATTGTTGTAGCTTATTGTAAATAAAAGAAATTATCACAAAATCCAACCACACAATAGAACAAATAAAATACCTAATTAACTCAGCAACCCCTGTGGGAAGGCAGGACCAACCTTCACACAGAGATGCTAGAAGTAACACACGTTAGAACACCGAGATCTAAAGAATCAAACTCCTTGTTTTAAAATGGTGGATGAGCACACAACCTCAATCATAGCTAATACAATAATTTGATTAATTTTCAACCCTTGGCTTGGAATAGTTCCCAGTATTTATACAATTACAATCATAACATATTCCCACTATTATCGGGAAGCCATGAAGATATCTGATCTTCAGGCTGCCCTAATTACGATAAGTTGTTACAGTGGTGGC
The DNA here is from genome assembly GCA_001517045.1 of Pseudotsuga menziesii. Classification (NCBI taxonomy): domain Eukaryota; kingdom Viridiplantae; phylum Streptophyta; class Pinopsida; order Pinales; family Pinaceae; genus Pseudotsuga; species Pseudotsuga menziesii. The sequence goes on from LPNX010252577.1 coordinate 505,798, forward strand.
AAGATGAGAGCAGAAAATATAGGAAGGTTGTTACTCAAGCCAGAAATAATGATCATGATCAATTGAGAATATACTCTGTGGATTGCAGCTATTTTTGAGCAGCGATGCACTATTGCCTCTGAATTTGTTGCAGCCTATTGTAGCTACCTTTGTACATCTCACATGGAATATTACCATTGGACCGCGTTCTTTGGGAAATGATGGAATGGATGGAGATCATCTCAGCAATCAATGTTCATCCCTCTCTTGGCATGTTCATCTCGCTACACCTGTATCCTTTACATCTCGAATTATGTTTATAAAACCACCATATGTTAGCATAATGTAAGATGTAAAGTACTGATTACAACAATCCTAAGCATTAATAAAATAAGACAATGATTAACCATACCTGTATGAATTGAGGGACTGAGTGAAGGAAAAACATCTGTTTAGTACACATAATAGAGTAGGATGAGGCAAAAAGAGGTAGGTAAGGGTGGTCAAAAAGGGGTCATTTCTGGGCCCAACAGGGCTGCATGGAAGCATTGTGATGTGGTGTACCTTGACTATGCGGTGCTACAAAGCCATAATTGGAAGAGTAAGCAGGTTGTTGATACTCGTACACATAGGGTTGATAGTTTTGTCCATACTGCGGTCCATAAGACTGTCCATGAGAAGCTCCATAAGGTGTCCCATGGGATGTCCCATGAGAAGGTCCATAATTAGGGATATGGAAAACTCCTTGAGATGGACCATAAGATGATCCAGAAACAAGGATATGACCTCCCAACACAACAGGAGGTACTTGACTCAGAGATACTACCGTGCGAGCAGTCGCAGTACGAACATGGCTAGTAGCGATATTTCGACCCAAAGGACCACGTGAATGAGGGGGAGGAAGGGTTGTCAAAAATGAATTCGAAGGAGTAGGGTTTGAGGACAAAGGGACATGTGAAGGGATGTAAGTGGTGTTCCCAATGGTCACTCATTTTGGTTCTGGTATCCGCATATGGTTACTAACACTAGGTCTAGGACGGGCATGTGAGGTTGCTTCCACCGTTGGGATGGAAGGTGCAATGTGACTAGTGCTCCCAAATCTCTCCGACGGAAAGGAATAGGAGTGTCCCCAGGTGTAGTGCTAGGTCCAACATTCAACTTGATATGATGTGCCAGATTGGGTGCAGGGATATCAGACATGCCATAACGAACATGACTAGTGCTTGTGGGTTCATAATGAGTCTCGTCGCCTGGTAACCAATACCGGGGACCTATGAATGAGGGATCATAACTAGAATGTGAAGGTATTCAAGGTGAAGGATCATATATGGGAGTAGGATCTTCATCCCCAACCTCGTGAGGTGGAGAGGACATCTCAGGAATCTCATCCTCGTGATCTCCCATAGTGTGTGAATCAAAGTGAGAAGTAGTACGCCCGGATTGTCTGCTTCTCTCTCCCAAAGGAGGAGGAGACATAGAAGGTGGAAGTCCTGCTAAATGAAAAGAATGGCCAAGTGCAGTGCTTGAATCCACAATGACTCAAAAAATGAAAAGACTCGATCTAATTACCTAAACCCTAGGAAAATTGGCGTGCACAGAGCATACACCTATAAAATGTAAAGCCAAATTGCAAGCAAACAAGGGTTGGATATGTGAGCTCCTGAATGAAGGAAATATGTCTCACCTAGGAGAGGCTTGAGACTCCCATACACAACAAGTAGAGGTTCATAACCAATTATAGTGTCCCTTAGCTTCAACGCATATAGCAATTGTGAAGTCCGATCCCTACCTGGCCAGGACACCTACAGAATAACCTCTACGAAGTACCCCCTCGATAACCTAGGTAAGGAAATAAAGGTCACCTCAATATAATCAATGATCAGGCAGACAGTCGTAGGTGGGATTTACCGTATGGGCAGGGTAGCAAAGCCCGAAACTCTCGAAAGAGCCCCCAGATACGATTACAATCCTGGAAATATCTCTGGTGCTACTTAGTTACAACCAGGGGTAATCCCAATCATAACCGCTCACACTGCCTCGTGCTTAACTCCCTTGTAAGAGGAGAATCCTGAGAACACTAAACTATTCCAAGACCCTAAAACCTAATATTGTTGGTGCACCCTATAAAAGAAAAGAGTGTAATTCATTTTATTATGCGTTGATTTTAATTGGCTTATTACTCAAAGGGTAAATGGTCATGCAACTAATGATGTTATGATGCAACAGGAAGTAAAATGCACACCTAACAATCAATGCAAATGCACTGTGTCAAATGAAAAACGGGGTATGCTACTACGTGAAGTGCAAAATTTTCCTTCAAATGAATATGCAATCATTTCTATATTAAAATCTGACTAATACTCTCCAAGCAAACCTAATGCAAGTACCATGCAAATGCAAAATGAAAACAATGAATAATGATGCAAAAAGCAAATGTTTCTGTATTTTTTGAATTAAATGAGATAAAAAGCAAAAGTATGACTCTACAACCCTCAGACTCTGCAAGCACTACTAGACAGCACCCAAGCAAAGCAACAAGGTAAAAGAGACCTAATGGACTAATCCCAAAACAAAAAATAGAAAATGAAATGACAAGAACATTTTCAAAAATTTAAACTAAAAATCATCTCTGGTAAAAAACAGTGGTGTATACAAACTCCAGAAGCATCCAAGAAGACTCAGCAATCATCCAAACTCACCTAGCAACACTTAATCTTCCCCAAAAAGGAAAAAATCAGGGCATATGCAACTGTTTGCAGAAAATCCGCATATATACGTAGCTATTCCAGGAAAACCGGCTTGTACACGCAACTATGAAGGAAAAACCCGTGTATAGGAAGAAAAAGAGATAACAAAATAAGGAAAAAAGATAAGCTGAGACAAAATTTACTCTTATAAGACACTACTGGGAAAACATGCCCCCACACCTGACTCAGAAACAGAGAAATCAGAGCAATTCAAGAACATTGAATGCTGAAAAAAACCCCAAAGGAAATGACTAGGAACTCCCCAGTATGGTCGCCAATTCTGTTACGGAGAAAACTTCCTATGGCTTGGGGTGTACCACAACAGACAGAGTAACCACAGAAATAAATCCCTTCCCAATATGCAAGAGAAATAAAACATCTAACACTAAAGGATTTCGAAACATACATTATTTTGGATGGTTGATGTAGATCCCCGTTGAGCTTTTCCAATCCCGCTTGTGTTAACAATTTGCTCTCTCAACAATCAGCAAACAAGACAAGCATGCTATATAATGGTGTTAGACCTACTCTAGCATATATAATCAATAATGTATAAGCAATTAAAAGCATCCATGGATCAATATTCATTTAAATGCACATCATTGGATAGGAAAGGATATTTCTATTAATATAAATCAGAGATTACAAGAATGACAACCTTTGTCGACGCGTCTACGAACCAGAGAAACTGAGTCCTCCACCTGGGCCTCCACCACCTCAATCCTCCATTTCTCGATAGCAAGCTCACAAGAAAAGGAAATACTTGGAAGAGCACCAAGTGCTCCAAGAGACAAAGGGATGCAGACTCAAGTATAAGCAAGCTACGACAACAATGGACTATAGTTTTCTTGCTCTTCAATTCCTCTCTCTTCAATGTATCCAAAGGGTTCCTTATATAGTGCTTCAATGGGGTAATGGAAGGTCAAATCCGAGCAATATCAAGGCATATGGAAGGCCAAGAGTCAAGTGACTCGGATCCACATCAAGGAAAACTCCAAAATATTTGGCCTTTTACACACATCTTGATGTACACGGGTTTAAGGGTTATATCTGCGTATATACGCGAGAAAGGGTTTAAAAGTTGCATATAGCAAATAACAAGTGTTTTTAGGGATGATATTGGAAACATCAAAGGTACAAAAATAGTCCATGGGGTTCAAAGAGTCTGCCGAGGGACAAGGAAAGCCATAAATGTGTGATCTACCATGTGTGGTAAAATCAGCTGTACCAATAGCGATGAGGTGATATATGATATAAGAATGGTAGTCATAAAGATGAATGGCAAGAACATCATGTTGGGATGTAGGTGCTGTCATTTTAAACTTTGGTGACCCCCATCTCAATCGTGGTTGTATTTTGTCAATATTAAGGGGAATTGGTATGTAGGAGCATGTCCTTGACAAAGGCATGAACAAATCTCTTCTAGTTGGTTGTCACTTGGGATGAAATTTACAATGGTTGATAGTGATAATAATGCAAATTGTTGTCTAGAGCACGGAGTGAAGAGATTATTGGTAGAAGAAAAGGTTCGCAGGCATAATGTCTCCACCTTGAATCATCTATTGGGGTTCAATGAAAGAATGTTTTATGAGCACTTCTATCAACTCAAACGAGAGGTTGCACAGGAACTAAGGGAACATAAATCCCAAGAAGTTGAATCAACCATAAAAATTGAAGCTGAGGAGCAGGAAATTTAGGAACTGGTGTGCCACATGGGACTATTGGAGACTAAGATGATCAAGGACATGGGAAATACCTCAAATTTAAAGAGCAATCCATACTTTCCAAACATTATCTTGGAGATGGCCCATTCTCCAAATTTTCTTAGTTGTTTTATGTTTTGAAAATTTCTTAAGCTGTTAGAATCCTTTTCTAACAGTAGTAGATTGGATAATACACTAACTAAATATCCTCAGATAGGAGGATGTTTTGTAATAGGTAGGAATAAACTCTTACTTTCTTAACCCATTTCTTTAGAACTTAGGATACAGGTCAAACTACTATATTTTTGTTGTGTGGCTCAACCACTTTTTAATATATAAAATCTCTATCTGTTTTGTTTAAAAGAAAAAAACAATACTATTAAATCATATTGCAAATTTTCCCAATGCACATATTTTAAATTAGAGAGATGTTAGATTATAACAAAAATAGCCATCTAAGAAATAGATCAACAAATCATAATGTCTCTCAATGTAACTAATGCATCTTAACATACTAAAAAATAGCATTCATGAAATCAAAGGAAGAATAATATGACACAATAATTGAAATCAATGCATCTTAACAATACTATTAGATCATATTGTATTTTAGAATGAGTAGATTTAAAATTAGAGAGATATTAGATCATAACAAAAATATCCATCTAAATACATAGATTAATAGATCATATATTTGTTGAACCCAAAAACTATCCTAATGCTCCAATCCCTTGAATTCCTTGGACAAAACACCGTTTTAGAGCCTTACTGCTCAATCCTAGGCAGTCTGACGCACCTTGTTTCCTATTACATAGCATCAGATATGCTTGATGCCTCTTGTCCACTAACATGAATCACCGGTCACACCTGTCACATGACCACCAAGAGCTTCAATGCATTTATCCTGTTCACAAGGAGCGTAAGCAGTACAAAAAGGGAAAAAAAGAGAAGATTTGAGAAGCTTCTAGGCAAAAGATCTTGTCGAGGATGATCCTAACTACTTTGGAAAGTTGGAAATTGACCTCCTAACCCAAAGGGATCATTCCTTGTCTTCCTTCAAAAGGATCTCAACACATTTGGGATTCCTTTGACCTATAAAAGAAAGCTACATGGACCATGTGAAGGGGAGACCAATAGAGCATCTGTATGTTGTTGGATTCAAGTATGGTATAGGAGGTAAAGAGAGAGTGGTTGTGAGTAAGAGGTTACATAGTTTTTGGTGTGTGTGAGTGATTCAAAGGTCTTGCAAAAACAAAGCTTTGACACCAAGGCTTTGGTTATAGATTTATTTTCTCATCTTTAATACAAAAATGTTTCCCTTTCCCATAAATGATTCATGTTAATATTGATTGTTTATTACTAGTTTCCTTGATCATTAGCATGGATCACTGATTTATATTGTTTTTCTCATTTTCTTGTCTTTTTTTTTGTTCTTTGCAAGTATAGTTGATCACATAAGGATTTGCAAAAAAAGAACAATCTCCCACAATCAAGGTAAATAGAGCTTAACATTCAAGTAGATCAGTCATCTAGGGAGAGGATACATCGCTATGTCTTTTTGTTCTAGACATGCACCATGGAGGCTATGGGAACAAACTCTATCCACACTGATTGAAATATTCCCGATAACAAAATTGGAGACCATATTGGAGAATATGCAATCATATCTGGAGCAGATCCAGTTAGACATGTGAATTTTTTATGTCACTTTTTTATTACAAACTTGTGAATTGTTTTCTTACTCATTTAGAGTTTTAAGGTGAGTGATCCATGTTGCTACAATTTCAATTTCCTTCTATGGTTTTTTTTACCTCACTTTCATTCCATTGTGATCCACATTGGTTTATCCTGCAGGTTACTAGCCTTTTTGGTTATCTAGATCCGCTAACGCACCTTGGTGAGCTTGACAAAGCGTTGGATCCTTACTAATGCATGTTGCCTACTTCCACATAGCACTACTGACATCTGTCCTCCTTAATCATAATGTGTCATTGATTCCTCTCAATAGCAGGAAAGGAGCGTCGAGTGACTGCTAACGCCCTGGTGTAACACTTCAGAATGCATCGAGGTAGGCTATCTCCAACTCTGAGGGTTGTCCTTGAAAATTTTTGTTTCTCTCTGGTTTTTTGTCAATCTGCATTATGCCTTATTGGAAGATCTGATAGTGTTTTTATCATGATCTTCCTCTTTCGGTTTAGATCTCAAAATTTTATTAGTAGGAATCTTTGAAATCAAAAGTATTGTGTGTATTTTGGTCTTGGGTTCGTAGTTTGTCTATTGATCTTCTGAAAAATGATCTTAGATCGGTAGGAAAGGAAAGTGTTGTAGTTTCTTGCACTCCATTTTGTGTGATATTTTAGCCTTTTCTTTTTCAAATTACATCAAAAACGAAGAAAAAAAAATTGTTGGGCTGTTTTCTTTAATTTCTTTTGGTTTGCTTGAGTGATTAAAAGATTTATTTTTGCAATTGATTAAGAAATCATAGGTAGTTAGACGTTAGAAACTTTTCTTTCCTTTTCATCTCAGAGATCTCTTAGGCTTAGTATTGGAAATTGTTGTGTGTTTTGGAAACTTTTTGAAAGCTTGAAGGTGAAATTGTTAAAAGTTGTGTTGTACTCTTGTTCAAAAAAAGAAAATTCTATCTCTTAATCTAGGTAGAGCTTGTCAAAGAGAAAAATTTCATTGCATCTAGGTCTGTAATCTTGTAATTTGATCCATATTCCACAAGCATTCACTAACCATCAAGATAAAATTTGGATGATAGCTTAGGTTAAAATATTTAGTAATTTGAGTGATAGGTTAGAAGACGTGTTTAGACGTATATAAACATAGGAGTTGTCATTTCTATCCTTCACTGCATCCTGAGGATCATGCAGTTCTTGCATGTACCAACTGGTATATAATAACAACGTTTTGTGTACCTTTAAGTTATATCGAAAGGTTACTCACATACTCGGTAGTATATCAGAAAGAACCTTTCAAACGGTTGTGCATCAGACATCACTAACACAGATTTGAGCTCCCACATACCTCGTGTATATCGTGAGACCCTTCTAGGAAACTCATGGCAACTGAGAAGATCCTTTTTGTTGTCTTTTTGGAGAAATACATCAATAACAACACTCGGGGAGCTACTACGCACATGTTGTCCAAGTAGTCGAGTATCTAGGAAAGGGTACGATCTCAATCCTCCTTGTCATGTTTTACTATTGGAACTTGTAGTGTATTGTGATTTGTGCAAACTTGACAATCCTAGTCAGGAACCTACTTTCATCAGCCCCTCCTATCACTTAAGTTTGCTTGTGACCTTAGTTTGCGTAGGATTGTTTGTGTGTGATCTCTTCTTTTGATAAAACTTTAGAGTAGAATTTTTTAGCCAACATTCTGGCTAACTTACCTATGAGACGATATCGTAGGTTGTAGGGTTTACCACTAAAGTTTCCTCCTTCCATGGAAGAAAGAGAAAAGGAAACCATGGACCAACAGGCTATGGCTGATTCACATGTAAAAGTAATTATAGTTAGTAAATTCGGGGAAAAAAATTCTTCCTTTGAAAATCCAACCACTCATGTGGTAGTTCAATAACCTTCTGTAGAATATACAACCTTTCGTTTTCAAACGGAGGGTCAATCCGATGCATGAGATTGGGTTTTCACCCATCCATCAGATGATACTGTGGCATAGTATTTTTCTCCAACTGCTCCTTTTTGGGAGACTTCTTTAGGACATGCCATCTCTGAGTATGGAACCACTAGCTTGCCTTATGTTACCCCCCCTCGAGAAACTAGATTCTCTATGGATGAGGAGATCCTTGGGCATGTTCATCGGGCCCTTAATCATTTACAAAGAATCAGAGATAACCTAAGGAAAAGGAGCGTGTCTCCCTTCCTTGCTCGTTCTAGAATAGCCAGTCCAGAATACCATGCTCCTTTACCATCTCACGTGGTTGCTAACTCAGGGTCACTAGTTCAAAATGTGGTCACTTATGATCCAGGTCAACCCTCCATCCCCACCCCACCAATCCAAAATCCCCCATCTATTTCTAATTATTTTGTACCTTCCACGACTCGAGGGGAAACCCCCAACCCAGGTTGCTTTATCAACCAGGGGAATGGTTTCCAACATGGGGAAAAATGTTGTTGTAGGGAAGCTAGTAGTCAGTGTATAGGACAAACCTCATGGGGTCAACCTAATTTTAGTCAACCTTCATTGTGCTATACATATCCAGGAAATCAACCACCTATAGTTAATCAAAAATATCAACCTATAGCGTCGAGGGTTGTTTATCCAATTATTCCTTACCCTTGAAGTATGAATACCCATGGGAGTCCTAATTGGTCAAATGTCCCCATACCCCGGGGACAACCTATCAATACTGCTCAAGGATATGGAGGACCACCTTTGGGAGGCCCACCACCTAGAGGTCCACCTTTTGGAGGCCCACCTTTTGTAGTTCCACCTTTTGGAGGCCCACATTTTGTAGGTCCACCACCTAGACATCCACCTTCTAGAGGCCCACTTTTTGGAGGTTCACCACCTGGCACACCTTCCGTAGGTCCTCCACCTAGAGGCCCATAATTTGGAGGTCCACCTCCCCCAAGTGGCCCACCACCTAGAGGACCCATGGGAGGATCATTCGTGAATCCACCACCCAATCAGTCAACGCTCATTTATCAACGCTCATTTATCAATCAACTTATGGTCCTTCTAGTCTGCAAATTCCTTATTAGTATTACCAGTATCCTCAACCTAACCAACAGTTACCATTTCTGGCTACTTTGGATCTACTAGATCTATCTCTATTGATTAACGACCCCATCCATCACGATCCCTCATGGTCGGTTATCCCTATTAAGTTACCCTATGATGTACCAAAATTCAATGGTAAACCAAATGACGATCCCAAGAACCACGTGATGACATATCATTTGTGGTGATCATCCAATTCGCTGATGGATGGTTCCATCCATCTGATATTGTTTCATAGAAATCTCACAAGGATGGATGCAAAATGGTATATTGAGTTCCCTCAACAATCCTTTTGGGATTTCAATACCTTAGCAATGGCCTTTTTGACACATTTCCAAGTTACCAATCCAATATGAAATAGGTACAAATATTTTGACCTCACTTCGCCAAAAAACTTCCACCCATATATCCAATCATATACATGAGTGGGGATGATGACATACGTTGATAAATTAAGATCCCATTCTTTATCATTTGCTCGTTGATCGGCTTACCAAATATTTGATTCCCCCCATTTCTAGGGATGTTTCCATGGGAGGTGTTGTTACCGAGGATTAAGCTATTATTCATGCTCAGTACCCTGACTTGGTCTATTCCCATTCGGCCAATTTGTATGACTTGATCTCCCACGGTCCTCGTCTTGCATCAGATCCTTCAAGAACTTCAACAAAAACACCTATCGATGGCATTCTTGGTTCTGTCCAAACACAGTCGATGGAAAAATACTCACAAAAAAAAAACCAACCCGCTGCATTTGTGAATCAGACTATTTCAAATCTCATGATTGCTTCCCCTCCTATTGTTTCAACTGAGGTCAATGCGGTCCAATCCTCAGAATCTTCAGGAACTAAGCAGAAAGGAAAGAATAAATCCAAGAAATATGAGAATTAATAGGAAGGTAATAGAACAAAAAACCCTGATGTCAAATATAAGAACAAGAGAAATGCAAAGTTTCCCTGCCTCATATGTGGAGGTGACCACTTCACCAAAGAGTGTCCTCATCATGAGGAGGTCAATAAGGTTCTTAAAAACACCCCTTCTCGAGGAGTTTTAACAGATCATTTCCCTACCCAATAGAAATTGATTGACCACCAGTCCTTGCATGGTTCTCCTTTGTCATATGTCGATGAATTTAAAATGATTTCCAGTGAATTGGTTAGTCTCGCTACTTCAAACCAGAGTTATGACACTCCGCCAGAGAAAAAGACTGATAATGTTTCAACAGATAAAACTCCAACATCCATCCCATTCTTGATACATTTCTTCAAAAACCTAATGTAATATTCAAAAATCAGTATTCAATCCTAATGCATGTGCCTCCCAATATTACAACGTAATTGAAGATCTGGATCAGGAACCGTGTACTATGTCGACCCTTGAGTTACTCCAAACATGTCCTACACAGTGAAATAACTTGTTGTCGATTCTCAGAGTTATGGATTTGGAACATAACAACATTATCGCCTTCAAACTCGATGACTTCAAGTCTAGGCTCTCCCATCAATTGGCTTTCCAATTATCTACAAAATTTATTGGGAAGATAATCCATCGCACCATATTGGATGAGGGTGCCTCCACTTTGGTCATGTCTTTGTCTTGATAGAGAGATATTGGCTCCATGGAGATTAACCATTCACCCATGACATTAAAGGACTTATATGGTCATGGTTTTCAACCTTATGGATTACTCTCCTCCCTCCAAGTCAAACTTGGGTGGAAATCAATATCCATTCATGTTGAAGTTGTCGATGTTCCTTTAGATTACTATATTCTTCTAGGTCAGAATTTCTTATATGCAATTCAAGTGGTTGCTTCATCCATATTTCAAGTAGTCTAGTTCTTATTCCAAGGGAATACTGTCACAATTGACCAGTTAGATTTCTGTTCACTAAATACGAGTTCCAATTCCGCAAACAATGTTCCATTCCTAGCTCCTCAGCCTCGCAATACCAAAACGTAGGAGTAGGTATTCTTAACGACTCCTCGCTCATGGGAGTTTTTCCATTGAATGAACCTCCTCCTACTTCGTAGACTGCATCTGTGAACATGATCTCAGCTTCAAGCTACAACACCCTAGATAAGGGAAAATCAATCATTGATTCGACATCATTGAGTAATTTCAAAGAAACATACCAGGCTATTCAGTCGACCAATCACCCCACCATTAATGATAATTTCTTGGTGGATTCATACTCATATCACCTACCATATTTGTTAGAGACCACTCCCCCATCTCTGTATGATATTTTGCATACCCTTCCCTATGATGAGTCGATCATGGAAGTGATGTCTTTAAACGAGATGCCTTGGAAAGATCATCATCGATGATCCTCTTTCCTTCCCGATTACCATATGGTAGAAGAGCATTTTAGAACAATGGTTTCATCTGATAATGTAACTAATCCTCAATCACTGGTGCTCATCCACAACATTGATTCCAAGGGTAATATGAGCAACAATACTAATACCATTCCGGTCCATATATCAGTGAATCCCGGAGTTGTAGAAAACATCAACATTGGCCAAAATTCTTTTGTTTCAGAACTAAAGTATTATACATCCCTTTTCAATGAATTCAAAGATATTTTCACTTGGATGTATGAATAAATGCTAGGGATAGATCCCTCAATCATGGTTCACGATATTAGGACTTACCCTGACACCAAACCGATCCATAAAAATTTACAACATGTTCATCCACGGAAAGCAGCGACCATTAAGGAATAAATTAAGAAACTTCTTAAGGATGGGTTCATCTACCCCATACCTTTAACAGAATAGGTGTATAATATTGTCCCCATAAACAAAATAAAGGTACCATTAGGGTTTGTATCAATTTATGGGACCTTAATAGGGATTCTATTAAGGACAACTTCCCTATCCCTTACATTGATCAAATCATCAATAACTATTCCAGAAGTGTTATCTTTTCCTTTATGGATGGATTTTCTGGCTACAATCAGATAGAGATACTCCTTTCTGATTAACAAAAAATGACCTTCATTTTCCCATGGGGGACCTTTTCTTATAAGAAGTTACCTTTTTGTTTGAAAAACGTTGGCGCTACCTTTCAACGTGCTATGTCTTATACTTTCCATGACATCAAACACATCATGGAACCATACCTTGATGACTTTCCTTCTCATTCACAATGGTGAGATGACCATGTCGATCATTTGATAGCCTTTTTTCTAAGGTGCCACCATTACAACATATGGTTGAATACAGATAAGTGTGTTTTTGGTGTTAAGATTGACAGACTACTTGGTTTAATAAAGGTTGGAATTCGTATAGACCCATTGACAATTGAATCCATCTCGGCCTTACCCCCACCTACTAATGTTACTGAACTCTAAAGTTTGCAAGGGAAGGAAAACTTTTTATTTCGATTCATTTGTAACTAATACAAAAAAACCCACGGTTTCATGTGTTTATTAAAAAAGAATACACCCTTTGTTTGGGATGACCTTGAACAACATGCATACAACATTCTCAAACACGCCATTACCCATGCACCTATCCTACAACCACCTAATTATACCAAGGACTATTCCCTATACATGGCTTCATTCTTATCCACCATCGGAAGAGTATTTGTTCAAACAGACGAACACAACCATGAACATGTGATTTACTACCTTAGTAAGAGTCTTTCAGACTCTAATAGCTGGTACTCACATGTGGAGAAATTATCCCTAGACAAGATCGTCACGGTCCATAAATTTCGTCATTAGATATTGCTCCGAACAACCACAGTATATGTAGATTCCAACCCCATGTATTACATCTTGACTCCTCAAGTGCTTGGGGGAAAATACTCCCAATGGATTGTTATCCTCCAGGAATTTAAGTTAGAATTTATGAAATCCAATTCTAAGAATTCTCTTGTCTTTGTGAAGCTTATGTGTGACCTTCCCCATATTACTGAGGATATGTGACCCTTTGATTCATTTCCAGATGAATCACTATTCCTCATTAGTACTTCTAACCCCTGGTATGGAGACTTGATTCTCTACCTCCAGAAGCAATGCTTCCATCCCAATGCAACCCAAGAAAAATGTCATCGTATTCATCATCTCACTAAGTACTACCTTATCATTAATTATACATTGTACCGTCGTGGCGTTGATGCAATTTTGTGGCGTTGCTTAACTCATCAAGAGGATAAAGTAGTTTTAAAGGGATGTCACTCTAGATCTTATGGTGGTTATATTTTTGGGATGGCTACTTCCCAGAAAATATTACACGCTGGGTAATTTTGGCCCTTGGTCTTTAAAGATTGCATGGAGGCCGTCAAAAAATCCTTGCACTGTCATCTTTTCATATCTAAAAAGTGCACCCACCCTACTCCATTGAATCCCACCCTATGCCTACATATGCCAAAGATGAGAAAATAGCTACCCTATTTTTTTTCAACTATATTATCGCTAGATTCAAAGTTCCTCGAGCCATTGTGACCAATCATGGTTCACATTTTTAGAATAAAATGATGTTGGAATTTTGTTCCAATCTAGGTTTCTGCCACGACAACTCTACACCCTACTACACACAGGTTAATGGCCAGGTTGAAGCTATTAATAAAGTGCTCAAAACCATGCTTCAACGAATCGTAGGAGTAGCCAAATCGAGTTGGAATTTACAACTATTTTCCACATTATGGGCCTACATGACTACCATCAAAACATCCACCGGCTTCACACCCTTCCAAATAGTGTTTGGGTTGGAGGCTACTCTTCCGATAGAATAAAGCTTTCCGTAGAATTGCTACCCAACACCCCTCCATAGGAAGAACGGTTCTTATATTTAAACAAGCTCTATGAGACTCGTCGATATGCCACCTTGGAAAATGAGTTGCATAAATGACAGATTAAATCTCAATACAATAGATCCATTCAACCTCGCCTCTTCAATGGAGGTAACCTGGTCTTGACATATGACCAGAAACATGACAAGTTGGGTGGTGGAAAGTTGGAATCCATGTGGCATGGAACCTATGTTGTCAGTCATTTCTTGGAGAAAAGAGCATATGAATTAATGGATTATGATAGAATACCCATGGGAGATCCTCGGAATGGGCTCTAACTAAAAAAATACTAATATACCTAGGTCATCTAGCATAGGTTTTCTCTTTATAGTGTTTAAATAGTGTTGTGTGTATTTTGAAGTGTGGATTTGGTGTAAATGTAAGATGTGTCTTAGACAAGCCTTCCTATGTAGTGTTATGTTTAAAATGAACCGATAACCGCCTACTTTGGATTTGCAGATGGTGCTAGTCATTACACCTTGAATCTCGCTTCAGAAGCTTGTGTATTGTACTCTCCTACCAGCAATCTGGTGAGCTCGGGAGGAACTTGTTTGGGTCCATCTACAAACAATCTTGCAGAGTACCATGAAATGATGGGTTTGTTGACTAAAGCTCTAACTAACGATGTGAGTCAAATTAGGGTTTACCAAGATTCATAGTTAATTGTACAATAGTTAAACTGAGTCTACACCATCCAAAACCCCCTACTTCTTTGTACATTTCGAATATTTTGGCTTATGGAAAGTTCCTTTGAACATGTCTCCTACCATCACATCCTAATATATTTAAATACATTAACAGATTCACTGGAAAATTTTGTCTTGGATTGGTATCTTGCTCATACTTGAAGTTCATTTTAAATATAATTTTGATGCATTGAATCATATAAATACATAAGTAGCCATTCATACACACAACACATGTCACACACACACATATGTAAATAAACAATTTTCATATATAAACTGGTGTTGAGATACAAATTGAAGCCATAAGCTTTAAATTCACCCAAAATAAGGAGCCATCAAGCCTCTAGTACATATAAAAGGGAAACATCTCAAGCTTTGAAGCTTTCAGTATAAATATAATACAAAAGTGAGGAATCCACTCTGGTCTAATCCTCATGCTCATGGTAGCACATCACAGCATGGGCCATTCACAAAGTAGTGTCCCAAAGAGTCTGGATACTCCTGCAGTATGGCACTGGTACCGCCTAGGAAGGTCATATATCGAAATGTCAGGTACTCCAACAGTCAGTCGCTGAAGATTTTCCACAATATCTTGAATCTCTCCTTCATCATTTACATTTATGATAGCCATTACCCTCACTTATCCTCTCCTCTCTGTAGGTGAGGTTCCCATTGGACAGGAAGGCCCTATGTTTGCACAAACAACATTGTATGTCTCAATATCATTCAAATTGAACAAAACATGAAATACAACATAAAATAAAAACACATGGAATGGTATTCTTCTTACCTCGATCGTCCCATTGATCCCCCTTAAGCAATGGGAGATTAGGGTCACCCTTGAAGTCCTCTCCAGCGTAGGCGTAGTTCTCAACCATCAGTAGTTGGCCTCAAATCCAATGAAAGAAGACTGCACTGTATGTGACTGTTGGTCTCCCACCACCACCATGTTGGGCCATGGCCTCAACCCATCTCAGCATCCCGGGATCATCTGTATACAACATGTTCAAAGAAACCTTTGGTCGTGGTACCCGCTCAAGGAAGAAGTACACCACTACTGCCCCGTAGCCAAACTGTTTCATTTCCCCCCTCCGACACTTTGTCAACTAATCTTTGAGACTGACTAGCATCCCCTCACACTAGTTGAATATGGTAGGAGCCATACAATCCACCGCATACAACATGTGACCACGAGTGGTATGGTGGGAAGTCCTGCTTCTCGCTACCTTCTCTATCATGAAGGATACAGTCCTCAGAGGTTGCTATACAATATTCTTTATAGGGATCTTAACTCCCTCGGATCTAGTCCCCGCCACACATATTCACTCCAACATTGTTATATTATTAACTTAACAATACATAATCCAATATATTTTTCATTGCACCAACTTTTCCATTTGGAAACATGTTGTAAATGATATAAATCCTAAAAATGGGTAAAAGTTGCATTTATTTATTAATAATGAAATAAAGTAGGTATTTGCCCAATTGTAAATTATAACACATAAATCCTACAAATAGACAAAAGTTGCATTAAAAATTAATTATAAAGTGAAATAGTTGAAATTATTACAAAACCAATATTTAACTCATTGTTCTGTTATTAACTTAACAATACACAATTCACTATATTTTCCATTATAATGATATAGGGCCCAACTATTATAATTTGGAATCTTGTTGTAAGAGATACCATAATTCCTACTAAGAGAAAAAAGTTGCATTAATTCATTAATTATGAAGTAAAATAGTTATTCTTGATATGCATCCATTTATATACACACTGCATGAATCATATTATGAATATATGTCTCTCTTGTACATCAAATCAAGACAAGACTAACGAATAAATTTAGTTATGTATTTAGTTATCTATAAAAAGAATTTAAAATTAAAATTTGATATACATTTATATAAATTTGTTGACAATGTCGCATCTCATCCACTCTGACTCTAAAAACCCCATAATGATATATGTTTATGAAACCTTGCAATGCGGATTTCCATCTAGATATGCAGCCCTATAGAACATGCCATCAACGTCCAGCAAAGATTGGACTCAAGGGTTCTAATGGTAATATAATCCAATGGAAGCTCACTTCCATTGCCTTGAAGGAACATTGACGACAAACGAATACGAAAGAGAAGGGGGGTCCACCCAAAATTCTGAATTTGTCGTTATGGGTTTGTACATATCTTGGCATAATCCTCGGCATTGCATGGCCAGTTTTTTTTGGACTAAACGTAGCACTGCAATGTAAAAAAAAAGGCATTCAAATATGTTATAAAAAATATGTTAAAAGAGAATGATTTTTTTAAAAGTTTAAAATTGAATAGTTGATATTTAATATTTCATTAAAAATATTGTATAGGTTTATATATATATATATATATATATATATATATATATATATATAATTGTATATTTATTTAAAAATATTATATATAAAAAGTATTTTATTTGTATTGGATTTTTTGATTACCTATTTCGTATAGAATCGTATTCCTATCTGTATTCGTACTCAACTTATGTTATTATGTTTGATATCATAAATAAACTAATATTACAGAGAGAAGTCTCATCCCCAACTTTCCTCTCTAGAAAAAAAAACATAAAAAATCATCTGATGCGTGCGTTAACTCATTGTAAACCCGACTATTTAGTTTTTGATCAACCTGCTTACTGTAAATAAAGGAAATTATCACAAAATCCAACCACACAACAGAACAAATAAAATACCTAATTAACTCAGCAATTCCTGTGGGAAGGCGGGACCAGCCTTCACATAGAGATGCTAGAAGTAACACACGTTAGAACGCCGAGATCTGAAGAATCAAACTCCTTGTATTAAAATGGCGGATGAGCACACAACCTCAATCACAGCTGATACAATAATTTGATTAATTTTTCAACCCTTGGCTCGGAATAGTTCGCAGTATTTATACAATTACAATCATAACATATTCCCACTATTATCGGGTAGCCATGAAGATCTCTGATCTTCAGGCTACCCTAATTAAGATAAGTTGTTACAGTCATGGCAAGATGAGAGCAGAAAATATAGGAAGGTTGTTACTCAAGCTAGAAATAATGATCATGATCAATTGAGAAGATACTCCGTGGATTGCAGCTATTTTTGAGTAGCGACGCATTATTGCCTCTGAATCTATTGCAGCTACCTTTATACATCTCGCGCGGAATAGTACCCTTTGACCACGTTCTTTGGAAAACGATGGAATGGATGGCGATCATCTCAGCAATGAATGTTCATCCCTCTCTTGGCATGTTCATCCCGCTAAACCTGTATCCTTTACATCTTGAATTATGTTTATAAAACCATCATATGTTAGCATAATTTAAGATGTAAAGCCCTGATTACAAAAATCCTAAGAATTAATAAAATAAGACAATGATTAACCATACCTGTATGAAATGAGGGACTGAGTGAAGGAAAAACATCTGTTTAGTAGACATAATAGAGTAGGATGAGGCAAAAAGAGGTAGGTAAGGGTGGTCAAAAAGGGGTCATTTCTGGGCCCAACAGGGCTGCATGGAAGCATTGTTATGTGGTGTACCTTGACTATGCGGTGCTACAAAGCCATAATTGGAAGAGTAAGCAGGTTGTTGATACCCGTACACATAGGGTTGATAGTTTTGTCTATACTGCGGTCCATAAGACTGTCCATGAGAAGCTCCATAAGGTGTCCCATGGGATGTCCATGAGAATGTCCATAATTAGGGATATGGCAAACTCCTTGAGATGGACCATAAGATGATCCAGAAACAAGGATATGACCTCCCAACACAACAGGAGGTACTTGAATCAGAGATACTACCATGCGAGCAGTCGCAGTACGAACATGGCTAGTAGTGATATTCCAGACCGAAGGACCACGTGAATGAGGGGGAGGAAGGGTTGTCAAAAATGCATTCAAAGGAGTAGGGTTTGAGGACAAAGGGACATGTGAAGGGATGTAAGTGGTGTTCCCAATGGTCACTCATTTCGGTTCTGGTATTCACATATGGTTACTAACACTAGGTCTATGACGGGCATGTGAGGTTGCTTCCACCATTGGGATGGAAGATGCAATGTGATTAGTGCTCCCAAATATCTCCGCATGGAAAGGAATAGGAGTGTCCCCACGCGTAGTGCTGGGTTCAACTTTTGACTCGACATGATATGTCGCATCGGGTGCAGGGATATCAGATATGCCATAACGAACATGACTAGTGCTTGTGGGTTCATAATGAGTCTCGTCGCCTGGTAACCAATATCGGGGACCTGTGAATGAGGGATCATAACTGAAATGTGAAGGTATTTCAAGGGAATGATCATATACGGCAGTAGGATCTTCATCCCCAACCTCGTGAGGTGGAGAGGACATCTCAGGAATCTCATCCTCATGATCTCCCATAGTGTGTGAATCAAAGTGAGAAGTAGTATGCCCGGATTGTCTGTTTCTCTCTCCCAAAGGAGGAGGAGACATGGAAGGTGGAAGTCCTGCTAAATGATGAGAACGGCGAAGTACCACACTCGAATCCACAATGACTCAAAAAATGAAAAGACTCGATCTAAGTACCTAAACCCTAGGAAAACTAGCGTGCATAGAGCATACACCTATAAAATGTAAAGCCAAATCGCAAGCAAACAAGGGTTGGATATGTGAGCTCCTGAATGAAGCAGGTATGTCTCTCCTAGGAGAGGCTTGAGACTCCCATACACAACAAGCGGAGGTTCATAACCAATTATAGTGGCCCTCAGCTTCAACGCATATAGAGATTGTGCTGTCTGACCCCTACCTGGCTACGACACCTGCAGACTAACCTCTGCGAAGTACCCCTTTGATAACCTAGGTAAGGAAACTAAGGTCACCTCAATATAATCAATGATTAGGTGGGAATTCGTCGGCGGGATTGACCGTATGGGCAAGGTAGCAAATCCTGAAACTCTCGAAAGAGCCCCCAGATACAATTACAATCCTGGAAATATCTTTGGTGCTACTCAGTTACAACCAAGGGTCATCCCAATCATAACCAATCACACTGCCTCATGCTTAACTCCCTTGTAAGAGGAGAATCCTGAGAACACTGAACTATTCCAAGACCCTAAAACCTAATCTTGTTCGTGCACCCTATAAAAGAAAAGAGTGTAATTCATTTTATTATGCGTTGATTTTAATTGGCTTATTAGTCAAAGGGTAAATGGTCGTGCAACTAATGATATTATGATGCAACAAGAAGTAAAATGCACACCTAACAATCAATGCAAATGCATTATGTCAAATGAAAAACGGGGTATGCTACTACGTGAAGTGCAAAATTTTCCTTCAAATGAATATGCAATTATTTCTATATGAAAATTTGACTAATACTCTCCAAGCAAACCTAATGCAAGTACCATGCAAATGCAAAATGCAAACAATGCATAATGATGCAAAAAGCAAATGTCTTTGTATTTTTTGAATTAAATGAGATAAAAAGCAAAAGTATGACTCTACAACCCTCAGACTCTGCAAGCACTACTAGACAACACCCAAGCAAAGAACCAAGGTAAAAGAGACCTAATGCACTAATCCCAAAACAAAAAATAGAAAATGAAATGACAAGAACATTTTCAAAAATTTAAACTAAAAATCATCTCTGGTCAGAAACAAGGGTGTATACAAACTCCAGAAGCATCCAAGAAGACTCAACAATCATCCAAACTCACCCAGCGACACTTAATCTTCCCCAAAAAGTCAAAAATCAGGGCATACATGACTATTTGCAGAAAATCCACGTATATACGCAACTATTCCAGGAAAACCTGCTTGTACACACGGCTGTGAAGGAAAAACTTGTCTATAGGAAGAAAAAGAGATAACAAAATAACGAAAACAAACAAGCTGAGACAAAATTTACTCATGTAAGACACTACTGGGAAAACATGCCCCCACACCTGACTCAGAAACAGAGAAATCAGAGTAATTCAAGAACATTGAATGCCGAAAAAACCCCCAAAGGAAATGACTAGGAACTCCCCAGTATGGTCGCCAATTCTGTTACGGAAAAAACTTCCTATGGCTTGGGGTGTACCACAACAGACAGAGTAACCACAAAAATCAATCCCTTCCCAATATGCAAGAGAAATAAAACATCTAACACTAAAGGAAGAAAAAGAGATAACAAAATAACGAAAACAAACAAGCTGAGACAAAATTTACTCATGTAAGACACTACTAGGAAAACATGCCCCCACACCTGACTCAGAAATAGAGAAATCAGAGTAATTCAAGAACATTGAATGCCGAAAAAACCCCCAAAGGAAATGACTAGGAACTCCCCAGTATGGTCGCCAATTCTGTTACGGAAAAAACTTCC
>LPNX010252577.1:526918-586918 GCA_001517045.1 Pseudotsuga menziesii
AGACAGAGTGTTATCTCTAGGGTTGTTCCTAGTTTTTATTGTGTAATTTTGAGTTTCCTTTGATTTTGCCTTGGTTGGTTTTCAATTCTTTTTTGGATTTTTTATGCTTGATTATTAACCTTTATTCTCCTGAAGATATCTTAAATCATCAGAAATATATTCAGTGAATAAAACTTGTGTTTGTGTAAGGATTTATGCTTTGTATGGTAAAAATCATAAACTGATAGCAGAAGTCCCAAGCTGGCAACGCAACGAGAGCTTGCAGCAAATTGTATTTCTAATACATATATGATATGAGGGCCGAGAGATTATGGTTTGTGATATAAATATGGATAAATATAATCTTTTGATTATAATCTTGTATGTTATAGCATGAACTTTGGTTATGAATGTGGTTCTAATGATATATGTCACATATCAATGTTTAATGTGGAGACATTCAAAGGGTACAAATGTGTCATGTCAACCATATGTCCGTTCATGAAATTAATGGAGGATTTATTATGGCATAAGGTGGTATACACGTATCCCTTTCCATTCAGAATTTCATTTGGCGGTTGTAAAGACTAAGCATTCCTTGGCATGTGGCTCTATGTTTTGTTCTGGGAATCTGTTGGCCCAGGATCAAACCTCCGGAAGTGCATAACACTATTTCCAGTTCTGTACACCGTAAATTGACTCTAGTTTGCAGAGAGATGTGTTCTATGGTCGAGTTGGTGCCAAATCTCATGAGAACAATGTGCAGAAGGTTCGAAGAGCTTGTACAGGATATCTAAATTAAGGAATGTTGGTTCGTATACAGGGTGATTTTGAATATTATACATGGTGGATCTGGTGGGTGGTTACTATGATGCTGGAGACCATGTCAAATTTGGCCTTCCAATGGCTTTTACTGTCACAATGCTTTCATGGAGCGTGATTGAGTACGGCAAACAGATTGATGCAGTAGGTCAGATGGGATATACAATGGAGGCAATCAGATGGGGACACCGATCACTACTGCTGGCAAAGGCCAGAGGACATGACGACCTCAAGGCAGGCATATAAGGTCGATGCTGCTAATCCTGGTTCCGATCTAGCAGGTGAAACTGCAGCTGCAATGGCATCTGCATCGATGGCATTTCGAGGATCTAATAATGACTATGCCGATTTACTTCTACAGCATGCAATACAGTTGTTTACATTTGCTGATAAATACAGAGGCAAATATGATAAGAGTATCAGCATCGTTGGGAAGTACTACTCATCAGTGAGCGGCTATGGGGATGAGTTGCTGTGGGCCGCTTCCTGGATGTATCAGGCCACAGGAAATGAATACTATCTCAAATACATGGTAGATAATGCCCAGTCTTTAGGTGGAACTGGATGGGCAATTACAGAGTTCAGTTGGGATGTGAAATACGTAGGCCTGCAAGTCCTGGCAGCTAAGTTTCTCATGGAAGGTAAAGGTGGGAAATACTCTTATACACTGGAACAATATCAGTCCAAGGCCGAGTTCTTTCTCTGTGCTTGTCTCCAGAAGAACAAAGAAGGCTATGCAACAGAAGCTGGATCAAGTAAAGGCTCAGGTTAAAGAAAATGATAAAGATAAGGAGTTTGCCAGACTAAAGAGGCGCTCTCAGATTCAACCATGCAATTCCTTATCGAACAATGGAGAGATCACTTGCCACCAGAGTACCTGTTAAAGAAAGCCTCGATTGATACACCGTTTGAGGAGGATGCCTGCCGCTGCCATTTTGTTTTTGTAAAGGACCGTAATGTTTACGACGAAGCTGAATTGGCTTTAAGATTGCAGTGGTTTATAGGAGAAAAGACACCAACGAACTTTGAGATTATTAAAGGTGCAGTGACTGAGGTGTATTGGCAGAAGCATCTAGAAGTTTGTAGCATTTAATGTTGTTTTGTTTTATTTTGTCATAAAGAGACAGCTGTTGAACATGTGTATTAATCATTTTTGAGGGGGATTTGATATCCCACTTTTGTAGGGATCGATCCATCTTTTTAGGATTGATAGTTACTGTTAGATAAGATATATTTTTGTATAAAGGCAGATAGAAAATCTGTAGAAGCGGGGTGGTTCTTCCTTTCAGGAGAACACAGAAGCGGGTTGGTTGCTTGGTAGTTTTGGGACTATGCTGGATGTGTACTGAACCAGATTTCACTTAGCATAAGCTCTTTACAGCTTCACAGGTTCTATTTATGAAAGTGATATAATGATGTTTTGCCATTGTATTTTATGAATTGTTGTCTTTGATGATTCTTTTGCTTCTGTGGTCATTAATAATCCATGTTGTAATTCTCATTGAAGATAACAGTTATCTTTTATTTGATAAACAATAGTAGTTACACTTTTTATCTCAGGATCATAGAATCCTTTGCATGAAGTATTGTTTTGCATGTTATGCTATTTGAAAAAACTCATATATGCCATCTCAGCCATTATTGTCTCACCAACCTGTTGAACACTTTGATCTTTTCTGTAAATAATTGTATTTAATAGTCTGTGACATATACCTGCTGTATATACATATGTTGTATTGTGATTTTGTTCCTAAAAACTGTACAAACCTATGATACCAGCCTTAGGTTTTATTTTAGTCTGTATTTTGATTTGATTTTATTTTGATTTAGTCTTTATCAGACCTAAGATTTCCTTAAGCTTGGATCCCCTGTAGTCTAGGTCCAACTTTAGGGATAACACAGAGTAACCACAAAAATCAATCCCTTCCCAATATGCAAGAGAAATAAAACATCTAACACTAAAGGATCTCAAAACATACATTATTCTAGATGGATGATGTAGATCCCCATTGAACTTTTCCAATCCAGCTTGTGTTAACAATTTGCTCTCTCAACAATCAGCAAACAAGACAAGCATGATATATAATGGTGTTAGACCTACTCTAGCATATATAATCAATAATGTACAAGCAATTAAAAGCATCCATGGATCAATATTCATTTAAATGCACATCATTGGACAGGAAAGGATATTTCTATTAATATAAATCAGAGATTACAAGAATGACAACCTTTGTCGGTGCATCTGCGAACCAGAGAAACTGAGTCCTCCACCTGGGCCTCCACCACCTCAATCCTCCATCTCTCAATAGCAAGATCACAAGAAAAGGAAAGGTTGGGAAGAACACCCAGTGCTCCAAGGGACAAAGGGATGCAGACTCAAGTATAAGCAAGCTACGACAACAATGGACTATAGTTTTCTTGCTCTTCAATTCCTCTCTCTTCAATGTATCCAAAGGGTTCCTTATATAGTGCTTCAATGGGGTAATGGAAGGTCAAATATGAGAAATCTCAAGGCATATGGAAGGCCAAGAGTCAAGTGACTCAGATCCACATCAAGGAAAATTCCAAAATATTTGGCCTTTTGCACACATCCCGACGTACACGAGTTTAAGGGTTATATCTGCGTATATATGTGAGAAAGGGTTTAAAAGTCATGTATATCAAATAAAAGGTGTTTTTAGGGATGATCTTGGAAACATAAAAGGTACAAAAATTGTCCATGGGGTCCAAAGAGTCTGCAGAGGGATAGGGAAGGTCATAAATGTGTGATCTACCATGTGTGGTAAAATCAGCTATAACAATAGGGATGAGGCGATATATGATATAAGAATGGTAGTCATAAAGATGAATGGCAGGAACATCATGTTGGGATGTAGGTGTTGGAATTTTAAACTTTGGTGACCCCCATCTCAAACATGGTTGTATTTTTTCAATATTAAGGGGAATTGGTATGTAGGAGCATGTCCTTGACAGGGGCATAAAAAAATCTCTTCTAGTTGGTTGTCACTTGGGATGAAATTTATAATGGTTGATAGTGATAATAATGCAAATTGTTGTCTAGAGCACGGAGTGAAGAGATTATTGGTAGAAGAAAAGGTTCGCAGGCATAATGTCTCCACCTTGAATCATCTATTGGGGTTCAATGAAAGAATGTTTTATGAGCACTTCTATCAACTCAAACGAGAGGTTGCACAGGAACTAAGGGAACATAAATCCCAAGAAGTTGAATCAACCAGAAAAATTGAAGCTGAGGAGCAGGAAATTTAGGAACTGGTGTGCCACATGGGACTATTGGAGACTAAGATGATCAAGGACATGGGAAATACCTCAAATTTAAAGAGAATCCCATATTTTCCAAACATTATCTTTGGAGATGGCCCATTCTCCAAATTTTCTTAGTTGTTTTATGTTTTGAAAATTTCTTAAGCTATTAGAATCCTTTTCTGACAGTAGTAGATTGGATAATACACTAACTAAATACCCTCAAATAGGAGGATGTTTTGTAATAGGTAGGAATAGACTCTTACTTTCTTAACCCATTTCTTTAGAACTCAGGATACAGGTCAGACTGCTATATTTTTGTTGTGTGGCTCAACCAATTTTTAATATATAAAATCTCTATCTATTTTGTTTAAAAGAAAAAAAACAATACTATTAAATCATATTGCAAATTTTCCCAATGCACATATTTTAAATTAGAGAGATGTTAGATTATAACAAAAATAGCCATCTAAGAAATACATCAACAAATCATAATGTCTCTCAATGTAAGTAATGCATCTTAACATACTAAAAAATAGCATTCATGAAATCAAAGGAAGAATAATATGACACAATAATTGAAATCAATGCATCTTAAGAATACTATTAGATCATATTGTATTTTAGAATGAGTATATTTAAAATTAGAGAGATATTAGATCATAACAAAAATATCCATCTAAATACATAGATTAATAGATCATATATTTTTTGAACCCAAAAACTATCCTAATGCTCCAATCCCTTGAAGTCCTTGGACAAAACACTGTTTTAGAGCCTTACTGCTCAATCCTAGGCAGTCTGACGCACCTTGTTTCCTATTACATAGCGTCAAATAGGCTTGATGCCTCTTGTCCACTAACATGAATCACCGGTGGCACCTATCACATAACCACCAAGAGCTTCAGCACATTTATCCTATTCAGAAGGAGCGTAAGCAGTACAAAAAGGGAAAAAAAGAGAAGATTTGAGAAGCTTCTAGGAAAAATCTCTTGTCGAAGATGATCCTAACTACTTGGGAAAGTTGGCACTCGACCTCCTAACCCATAGGGATCATTCCTTGTCTTCCTTCAAAAGGATCTCAACACATTTGGGCTTCCTTTGACCTATAAAAGAAAGCTACATTGACCATGTGAAGGGGAGACCAATAGAGCATCTGTATGTTGTTGGATTCAAGTATGATATAGGAGGTAAAGAGAGAGTGGTTGTGAGTAAGAGGTAACATAGTTTGTGGTGTGTGTGAGTGATTCAAAGGTCTTGCAAAAACAAAGCTTTGACACCAAGGCTTTGGTTATAGATTTATTTTCTCATCTTTAATACAAAAATGTTTCCCTTTCCCATAAATGATTCATGTTAATGTTGATTGTTTATTACTAGTTTCCTTGATCATTAGTATGGATCACTGATTTATATTGTTTTTCTCATTTTCTTGTCTTTTTTTTTTGTTCTTTGCAAGTATAGTTGATCGCATAAGGATTTGCAAAAAAGGAACAATCTCCCACAATCAAGGTAAAGAGAGCTTAACATTCAAGTAGATTAGTCATCTAGGGAGAGGATACATTGCTATGTCTTTTTGTTCTAGACTTGCACCATGCAGGCTATGGGAACAAACTCTGTCCACACTAATTGAAATATTCGCGATAACAAAATTGGAGACCACACTGGAGAAGATCCAATCATATCTGGAGCAAATCCAGTTAGACATGTGAATTTTTTATGTCACTTTTTTATTACAAACTTGTGAATTGTTTTCTTACTCATTTAGATTTTTAAGGGGAGTGATCCACCTTGCTACAATTTCAATTTACTTCTATGGTTTTTTTACCTCACTTTCATTCCATTGTGAGCCACGTTGGTTTATCCTGCAGGTTACTGGCCTTTTTGGTTATCTAGATCTGCTAACGCACCTCGATGAGCTTGACATAGCGTTGGATCCTTACTAATGCCTGCTGCCTACTTCCACATAGCACTGCTGACATCTATCCTCCTTAATCATAATGCGCCATTGATTCCTCTCAATAGCAGGAAAGGAGCGTCAAGTGACTGCTAACGCCCTGGTGTAACACTTCAGAATGCGTCGAGGTAGGCTATCTCCAACTCTGAGGCTTGTCCTTGAAAATTTTTGTTTCTCGTTGGTTTCTTGTCAATCTGCATGATGCCTTATCGGAAGATATGATAGTGTTTTTATCCTGATCTTCCTCTTTCGGTTTAGATCTCAAAATTTTATTAGTAGGAAGCTTTGAAATCGAAAGTATTGTGTGGATTTTGGTCTTGGGTTCATAGTTTGTCTATTGATCTTCTAAAAAATGATCTTAGAACGGTAGGAAAGGAAAGTGTTGTAGTTTCTTGCACTCCATTTTGTGTGATATTTTAGCCTTTTCTTTTTCAAATTACATCAAAAACGAAGAAAAAAAAATTGTTTGGTTGTTTTCTTTTATTTCTTTTGGTTTGCTTGAGTGATTAAAAGATTTATTTTTGCAATTGATTAAGAAATCATAGGCAATTAGACGTTAGAAACTTTTCTTTCCTTTTCATCTCAGAGATCTCTTAGGCTTAGTATTGGAAATTGTTGTGTGTTTTGGAAACTTTTTGAAAGCTTGAAGGTGAAATTGTTAAAAGTTGTGTTGTACTCTTGTTCAAAAAAAGAAAATTCTATCTCTTAATCTAGGTAGAGCTCGTCAAAGAGAAAAATTTATTTGCATCTATGTATGTAATCTTGCAATTTGATCCATATTCCACAAGCATTCACTAACCATCAAGATAAAATTTGGACGATAGCTTTGGTTAAAATATTTAGTAATTTGAGTGATAGGTTAGAAGACGTGTTTAGATGTATATAAACATAGGAGTTGTCATTTCTATCCTTTACTGCATCCTGAGGATCGTGTAGTTCTTCCATGTACCAACTGGTATATAATAACAACGTTTTACGTACCTTTAAGTTATATCGAAAGGTTACTCGCGTACTCGATAGTATATCAGAAGGAACCTTTCAAATGGTTGTGCATCAGACATCACTAACACGGATTTGAGCTCCCAAATACCTCATGTATATCGTGAGACCCCTCTAGGAAACCCATGCCAACTAAGAAGATCCTTTTTGTCATTTTTTTGGAGAAATACATCAAGAACAACACTCGGGGAGCTACTACGCATGTGTTGTCCATGTAGTCGAGTATCTAAGAAAGGGTGCGATCTCAATCCTCCTTGTCATGTTTTACTATTGGACCCTGTGGTGTATCGTGATTTGTGCAAACTTGACAATCCTAGTTAGGAACTGACTTTCATCAGCCCCTCCTATCACTTAAGTTTGCTTGTGACCTTGGTTTGTGTAGGATTGTTTGTGTGTGATCTCTTATTTTTATAAGACTTTAGAGTAGATTTTTTTAGCCAACATTCTGGCTAACTTACCTGTGAGACGATATCGTAGGTTGCAGGGTTTACCACTAAATTTTCCTCCTTCCATGGAAGAAAGAGAAAGGGAAACCATGGACCAATAGGCTATGGCTGATTCACATGTAAAAGGAATTCCAGTTACTGAATTCAGAGAAAAAATTTCTTCCTTTGAAAATCCAACCACTCATGTGGTAGTTCAATAACCTTCTGTAGAAGATACAACCTTTCATTTTCAAATGGAGGGTCAATCCAATGCATGAGATTGGGTTTTCACCCATCCATCAGATGATACTGTGGCATCGGATTTTGGTCCAACTACTCCTTTTTGGGAGATTTCTTTAGGACATGCCATCTCTAAGTATGGAACCACTAGCTTGCCTTACGTTACCCCCCCTCGAGAAACTAGATTCTCTATGGATGAGGAGATCCTTGGGCATGTTCATCAGACCCTTAATCGTTTACAAAGAATCAGAGATAACCTAAGGAAAAGGAGCTTGTCTCCCTTCCTTGCTCATTCTAGAACAGCCATTTCGGAATACCATGCTCCTTTACCATCTCGTGTGGTTTCTAACTCAGGGTCACTAGTTCAAAACGTGGTCACTTATGATCCAAGTCAACCCTCCATCCCCACCCCACCAATCCAAAATACCCCATCTATTTCTAATTCTTTTGTACCTTCCACGACTGGGGGGGAAACCCCCAACCCATGTTGCTTTATCAACCAGGGGAATGGTTTCCAACATGGGGAAAAATGTCGTTGTAGGGAAGCTTGTAGTCAGTGTATAGGAAAACCCTCATGGGGTCAACCTAATTTTAGTCAACCTTCATGGGGCTATACATATCCAGGAAATCAACCACCTATAGTTAATCAAAACTATCAACCTATAACGTCAAGGGTTGTTTATCCAATTATTCCTTACCCTTGAAGTATGAATACCCCATGGGAGTCCTAATTGGTCAAATGTCCCCATACCCAGGGGACAACCTATCAATACTACTCGAGGATATGGAGGACGACATTTGGGAGGCCCGCCACCTAGAGGTCCACCTTTTGGAGTTCCACCATTTAGAGGCCCACATTTTGTAGGTCCACCACCTAGACATCCACCTTCTAGAGGCCCACATTTTGTAGGTCCACCACCTAGACATCCACCTTCTAGAGGCCCACCTTTTGGAGGTTCGCCACCTGAAGGAACACCTTCCGGAGGTCCTCCACCTAGAGGGACACCACCTAGAGGCCCATAATTTGGAGGTCCACCTCCCCCGAGTGGCCCACCACCTGGAGGACCCTTGAGAGGATCATTCATGAATCCACCACCTAATCAACCGGTCATGGGAACATCTTCAACGCTCATTTATCAATCAACTTATGGTCCTTTTGGTCTATAAATTCCTTATTAGTATTACCAGTACCCTCAACCTAACCAACATTTACCATTTCTGGCTACTTTGGATCTACTAGATTTGTCTCTATTGATTAACAACCCCATCAATCACGATCCCTCATGATCGGTTATCCCTATTAAGTTACCCTATGATGTACCAAAATTCAATGGTAAACCAAATGACGATCCCAAGAACCACGTGATGACATATCATTTGTGTTGCTCATCCAATTCTCTAATGGATGGTTCCATCCATCTGATATTGTTTCAGAGAAATATCACAGGGAGGGATGCAAAATGGTATATTGAGTTGCCTCAGCAATCATTTTGGGATTTCAATACCTTAGCAATGGCATTTTTGACACATTTCTTAGTTACCAATCCGATATGAAATAGGTACAAATATTTTAACCTCACTTCACCAAAAAACTTCCACCCATATATCCAATCATATACATGAGTGGGTATGATGATGTACGTTGATAAATTAAGATCCCATTCTTTATCATTTGCTCGTTGATTGGCTTACCAAATATTTGATTCCCCCCATTTCTAGGGATGTTTCCATGGGAGGTGTTCTTACCAAGGATCAAGCTATTATTCGTGCTCAGTACCTTGACTTGGTCTATTCCCAGTCGGGTACTTTGTATGACTTGCTCTCCCATGGTCCTCGTCTTACATCAGATCCTTCAAGAACTTCAACAGAAACACCTGTCGATGGCATTCTTGGTTCTGTCCAAACACAGTCGACGAAAAAATCTTCACAAAAACAAAACCAACCCACTACATTTGCGAATTAGACTATTTCGAATCCCAAGACTGCTTCCCCTCATGTTGTTTCAACCGAGGTCAATGCGGTCCAATCCTCAGAATCTTCAGGAACTAAGCAGAAAGGAAAGAATAAATCCAAGAAATATGAGAATTAACAGGAAGGTAATAGAACAAAAAACCATGATCTCGAATATAAGAACAAGAGAAATGAAAAATTTCCCTACCTCATATGTGGAGGTGACCACTTCACCAAAGAGTTTCCTCATCATGAGGAGGTCAATAAAGTTCTTAAAAACACCCCTTCTTGGGGATTTTTAACATATCATTTCCCTACCCAATAGAAATTGATTGACCACCAGTCCTTGCATGGTTCTCATTTGTCACCTGTCGATGAAGTTAAAATGATGTCTAGTGAATTGGTTAGTCTTGCTACTTGAAACCGGAGTTATGACACTTCGCTAGAGAAAAAGACTGATAATGTTTCAACAGATAAAACTCCAACATCCATCCTGTTCTTGATACATTTCTTCAAAAACCTAATGTAATATTCAAAAATCAGTATTCAATCCTAATGCATGTGCCTCCCAATATTACAACGTAATTGAAGATCTGGATCAGGAACCGTGTACTATGTCGACCCTTGAGTTACTCCAAACATGTCTTGCACAGCGGAATAACTTGTTGTCAATTCTTAGAGTTATGGATCTGGAACATAACAACATTATCGCCTTCAAAGTCGATGACTTCAAGTCTAGGCTCTCCCATCAATTGGCTTTCCAATTATCTATAAAATTTATTGGGAAGATAATCCATTGCACCATATTGGATGAGGGTGCCTCCACTTCGGTCATGTCTTTGTCTTGCTAGAGAGATATTGGCTCCATGGAGATTAACCGTTCACCCATGACATTAAAGGACTTAGATGGTCGTGGTTTTCAACCTTATGGATTACTCTCCTCCCTCCAAGTCAAACTTGGGTGGAAACCAATATCCATTCATGTTGAAGTTGTTGATGTTCCTTTTAGATTACCATATTCTTCTAGGTCGGAATCGCTTATATGCAATACAAGCAGTTGCTTCATCCATATTTTGAGTAATCTAGTTCCCATTCCAAGGGAATATTGTCACAATTGACCAGTTAGATTTCTGTTCACCAAATACGAGTTCCAATTCTGAAAACAATGTTCCATTCCTAGCTCCTCAGCCTCGCAATACCAAAACATAGGAGTAGGTCTTCTTAACGACTCCTTGCTCATGGGAGTTTTTCCATTGAATGAACCTCCTCCTACTTCGTAGACTGCATTTGTGAACATGATCTCAGCTTCAAGCTACGACACCCTAGATAAGGGAAAATCAATCTTTGAATCGACATCATTGAGTCATTTCGAAGAAACATACCAGGCTATTCAGTCGACCAGTGACCCCACCATTAATGATCATTTATTGGTGGATTCAGACTCATATCACCTACCATATTTGTTAGAGACCACTCCCCCATCTCTGTATGATATTTTGCATACCCTTCCTTGTGATGAGTTGATCATGGAAGTCTTTTTTTTAAACGAGATGCCTTGGAAAGATCATCATCGATAGTCCTCTTTCCTTCCCAATTACCATATGGTAGAAGACCATTTTAGAACAACGGTTTCATCTTATAATTGTAACTAATCCTCAGTCACTGGTGCTCATCCACAACGTTGATTCCAAGGATAATATGAGCAACAATACTAAGACCATTCTGGTCCATATATTAGTGAATCCCGGAGTTGTAGAAAACATCAACATAGGCCAAAATTCTTTTTTTTAGAACTAAAGTATTATACATCCTTTTTCAATGAATTCAGGGATATTTTCGCTTGGATGTATGAATAAATTCTAGGGATAGATCCCTCGATCATGGTTCACGATATTAGGACTTACCCTAACACCAAACCGATCCATAAAAAGTTACGACAGGTTCATCCGTGGAAAGCAGTGACCATTAAGGAATAAATTGAGAAACTTCTTAAGGATGGGTTCATCTACCCCGTACCTTTAACAGAATAGGTGTATAATATTATCCCTGTAAACAAAATAAAGGTACCATTAGGGTTTTTATCAATTTACGGGACCTTATTAGGGATTCTGCTAAGGACAACTTCCCTATCCCTTACATCAATCAAATCATCAATAACTGTTCCAGAAGCGTTATCTTTTCCTTTATGGATGGATTTTCTAGCTACAATCAAATAGAGATACTCCTATCTGATTAACAAAAAATGACCTTCATTTTCCCATGGGGGACCTTTTTTTATAAGAAGTTACGTTTTTGTTTGAAAAATGTTGGCGCTACCTTTCAACGTGCTATGTCTTATACTTTCCATGACATCAAACACATCATGGAACCATACCTTGATGACTTTCCTTCTCATTCACAACGGTGAAATGACCATGTCGATCATTTGATAGCCATTTTTCTAAGGTGCCACCATTACAACATACGGTTGAATACAGATAAGTGTGTTTTTGGTGTTAATATTGGCAAACTACTTGGTTTAATATTGTCCAAGGTTGGAATTCGTATAGACCCACTGACAATTGAATCCATCTTGGCCTTACCCCCACCTACTAATGTTACCAAACTCTAAAGTTTGCAAGGGAAGGAAAACCTTTTATGTCGATTCGTTTGTAACTAATCCAAAAGAACCCACGGTTTCATGTTTTTATTAAAAAAGGATACACCCTTTGTTTGGGATGACCTTGAACAACATGCATTCAACACTCTCAAACACGCCATTACCCATGCACCTATCCTGCAACCACCTAATTATACCAAGGACTATTCCCTATACGTGGCTTCATTCTTATCCACCATCGGAAGAGTATTTGTTCAAACAGATGAACACGACCATGAACATGTGATTTACTACCTTAGTAAGAGTCTTTCAGACTCTAATACCTGGTACTCACATGTGGAGAAATTAGCCCTAGACAAGATCGTCATGGTCCATAAATTTCGTCATTAGATCTTGCTCCAAACAACCATAGTATATGTAGATTCCAATTCCATGTATTACATCTTGACTTGTCAAGTGCTTGGGGGAAAATACTCCCGATGGATTGTTATCCTCCAGGAATTTAAGTTAGAATTTATGAAATCCAATTTTAAGAATTCTCTTGTCTTTGTGAAGCTTATGTGTGACCTTCCCCATATTACTAAGGATATGTGACCCTTTGATTCATTTCCAGATGAATCACTATTCCTCATTAGTACATCTAACCCCTGGTATGGAGACTTGATTCTCTACCTCGAGAAGCAATGCTTCCATCCCAATGCAACCCAAGAAAAATGTCATCATATTCATCATCACACTAAGTACTACCTTATCATTAATTATACATTGTACCGTCGTGGCGTTGATGCAATTTTGTGGCGTTGCTTAACTCATGAAGAGGCTAAAGTAGTTTTAAAGGACTGTCACTATAGATCTTATGGTGGTTATATTTTTGGGATGGCTACTTCCCATAAAATATTACACACTGGGTAATTTTTGCCCTCGGTCTTTAAAGATTGCATGGAGGCCGTCAAAAAATTCCTCCACTGTCATCTTTTCATATCTAAAATGTGCACCCACCCTACTCCATTGAATCCCATCATAGTTGTTGGTCCATTCACGAAATGTGACATTTATTTCATGCACTGTAAACCTGCCTCTGTCGGGGGGCATGGTTACATCATTGTAGTTGTAGATTGTTTTACTAAATGGGATGAGGCTATGCCTACATATGCCAAAGACGAGAAAATAGTTTCCCTATTTCTTTTCAACCATATTATCGCTAGATTCAGAGTTCCTCGAGCCATTGTGACCAATCATGGTCCACATTTTTAGAATAAAATGATGAACTGGAATTGAGTTCCTAGCTAGGTTTCTGCCATGACAACTCTACACCCTACTACCCATAGGTCAATGGCTAGGTTGAAACTATTAATAAAGTGCTCAAAACCATGCTTCAACGGATGGTAGGAGTAGCGAAATCGAGTTGGAATTTACACCTATTTTCCACATTATGGGCCTACAGGATTACCATCAAAACATCCACTGACCTCACACCCTTCCAAATAGTGTTTGGGTTGGAGGCTACTCTTCCGATAGAATGTGAAATTCCTTATCTAAAGCTTTCCATAGAATTGCTACCCAACACCACTCCATAGGAAGAACGGTTCTTATATTTAAACAAGCTCTATGAGACTCGTTGATATGCCACCTTGGAAAATGAGGTGCATACATGACAGATTAAATCTCAATACAACAAATCCATTCAACCTCGCCTCTTTAATGGAGGTAACCTGGTCTTGACATATGACCAGAAACGTGACAAGTTGGGGGGTGAAAAGTTGGAATCCATGTGGCATGGACCCTATGTTGTCAGTCGTTTCTTGGAGAAAGGAGCATATGAATTAATGGATTATGATAGAATACCCCTGGGAGATCCTCGGAATGGGCTCTACCTAAAAAAATACTAATATGCCTAGGTCATCTAGCATAGGTTTTCTCTTTATAGTACTTAAATAGTGTTGTGTGTATTTTGAAGTGTGGATTTGGTGTAAATGTAAGATGTGTCTTAGACAAGCCCTCCTATGTAGTGTTATGTTTAAAATGAACCGATAACCGCCTACTTTGGATTTGCAGATGGTGCTAGTCATTACACCTTGAATCTCGCTTCAGTAGCTTGTGTATTGTACTCTCCTACCAGTGATCTGGTGAGCTCAGGAGGAACTTGTTTGGGTCCATCTACAAACAATCTTGCAGAGTACCGTGCAATAATGGGTTTGTTGACTAAAGCTCTAACTAACGATGTGAGTCACATTAGGGTTTACCAAGATTCATAGTTAATTGTACATTAGTTAAACTGAGTCTACACCATCCAGAACCCCCTACTTCTTCGTACATTCCGAAGATTTCAGCTTATGGAAAGTTCCTTTGAACATCTCTCCTACCATCACATCCTGATACATTTAAATACATTAACAAATTCACTGGAAAATTTTGTCTTGGATTGGTATCTTGCTCATACTTGAAGTTCATTTTAAATATAATTTTGATGCATTGAATCATATAAGTACATAAGTAGCCATTCTTACACACAACACATGTCACACACACACATCTGTAAATAAACAATTTTCATATATAAACTGGTGCTGAGATACAAATTGAAGCCATAAGCTTTAAATTCACCCAAAATAAGGAGCCATCAAGTCTCTAGTACATATAAAAGGGAAACATCTCAAGCTTTGAAGCTTTCAGTATAAATATAATACAAAAGTGAGGAATCCACTCTAGTCTAATCCTCATGCTCATGGTAGCACATCACAGCATGGGCCATTCACAAAAGTAGTGTCCCAAAGAGTCAGGATACTCCTGCAGTATGGCACTGGTAGCGCCTAGGAAGGCCATCTATTGAAATGTCAGGTACTCCGACAGTCAATCGCTGAAGATTTTCCACAATCTCTTGAATCTCTCCTTCATCATTTACATTTATGATAGCCTTTACCCTCACTTATCTTCTCCTCTCTGTAGGTGAGGTTCCCATTGGACAGGAAGGCCCTATGTTTGCACAAACAACATTGTATGTCTCAATATCATTCAAATTGAACAAAAAATGAAATACAACATAAAATAAAAACACATGGAATGGTATTCTTCTTAGCTCGATCGTCCCACTGATCCCCCTCAAGCAATGGGAGATCAGGGTCACCCCTGAAGTCCTCTCTAGCACAGGCATAATCCTCAACCATCAGTAGTTGGCCTCATATCCAATGAAAGAAGATTGCACCGTATGTGACTGTTGGTCTCCCACCACCACCATGTTGGGCCATGGCCTCAACCCATCTCAACATCATGGGATCGTCTGCATACAACATGTTCAAAGGAACCTTTGGTCGTGGTACCCGCTCAAGGAAGAAGTACACCACTACTGCCCCATAGCCAAACTGTTTCATTTCCCCCCTTCGACACTTTGTCAACTAATCTTTGAGACCGACTAGCATCCCCTCACACTAGTTGAATATGGCAGGAGCCATACAATCCACCGCATACAACATGTGAGCGTGAGTGGTCTGGTGGGAAGTCCTGCTTCTCGCTACCTTCTCTATCATGAAGGATACAGTCCTCAAAGACCGCTATACAATATTCTTTATAGGGATCTTACCTCCCTCGGATCTAGTCCCCACCACACATATTCACTCCAACATTGTTCTATTATTAACTTAACAATACATAATCCAATATATTTTTCATTGCACCAACTTTTCCATTTGGAAACATGTTGTAAATGATATAAATCCTAAAAATGGGTAAAAGTTGCATTAAAAATTAATTATAAAGTGAAATGGTTGAAATTATTAGAAAACCAATATTTAACTCATCGTTCTGTTATTAACTTAACAATACACAATTCACTATATTTTCCATTATAATGATATAGGGCCCAACTATTATAATTTGGAATCTTGTTGTAAAAGATACCATAAATCCTACTATGAGAAAAAAGTTGCATTCATTCATTAATTATGAACTAAAATAGTTATTCTTGATATGCATCCATTTATATACACACCGCATGAATCATATTATGAATATATGTCTCTCTTGTACATCAAATCAAGACAAGACTAACGAATAAATTTAGTTATGTATTTAGTTATCTATAAATGGAATTTGAAATTAAAATTTGATATACATTTATATAAATTTGTTTACAATGTCGCATCTCATCCACTCTACTCTAAAAACCCCATAATGATATATGTTTATAAAACCTTGCAATGCGGATTTCCATCTAGATCTGCAGCTTTATAGAACATGCCATCAACGTTCAGCAAAGATTGGACTCTAGGGTTCAAATGGTAATATAATCCAATGGAAGCTCACTTCCATTGCCTTGAAGGAACATTGACGACAAACGAATACGAAAGAGAAGGGGGGTCCACCCATAATTCTGAATTTGTCGTTATGGGTTTGTACATATCTTGGCATAATCCTCGGCATTGCATGGCCAGTTTTTTTGGGGGACTAAACGTAGCACTGCAACGTGAAAAAAGGCATTCAAATGAGAAATGAATGAGATGTCCACTGCGCAGGGCCTCGAAACAAGAAAACGAAAAAGGTTGAGCATAAAACAAAAGATCTCTCACAACTTCAGGTTTTTTTAGTTGAAATTATAGTAGCATAATTTGGTTGTATAGTTTTTTTTTTTTACGGAAATTCTTAATAAATTTGGATTAGTCGAATATTCCAATTAAGCACTCACAAGGCCAGGTTGTTAGAAGTCTTTAGGAAGGAGGTCTCGACTAAAAGGAGAGGCGAATTTACCACTTTAAGGAAGGGGAAGAAATCACTTTCATATCTTCCCGAACTCTAACTATTTCTCTTTGAGGGAAATAAATAAGATAAAAGAGATAGGTATAACCTGATTGCTAAAAACCAAATTTTAATTATTCAAACACTTTAAAATAAAAGAGAATAAATACCCAAACATAATAGCAACACTGATTTATCCTCGAAAACCTGTAGAAAAAAAACCCATCAATAATAGATCTATTATTGGTCTTTTGGCCAAACAAGGCCAAGCCCACCAAAAGCACATCTCTTGCTCACTTTGGCAGGTTACAAAGGAGACTTACAACCCTATAAATATGGTTCTTTACATGCAAATACAACTAGCAAGAAACCATAGAATCTAGACTGCCAAAACCATGTGCCCAAAACCACTTACATCCTTGCTCATTCGTGATTCAAGGTTAACCCTAACACAATTTAAACATTAATTAATTAATTCCAAATATTAGTGGTAAATACTTATTTACTTTGGTGTTAAAATAATTAATAACTAAAAGTTTTCTCACTTACACTAAGTGCAATATATTTTTGTTTTATTGGAGAGTAATTTTGGTTATAAAAAATATGTTAAAAAAGAATGATTTTTTTGTAAGTTTATAATTGAATAGTTGATATTTAATATTTCATTAAAAATATTATATATGTTCAAAAATATATATATAGTTGTAGATTTAATTTAAAATATTATATATAAGAGGTTTACTTCCGTATTTTATTTGTATTGGAGTTTTTGGTTACCTATTTTGTTTATTTCGTATAGAATCGTGTTCATATCTGTATTCGTACTCAAATTATGTTATTATGGTTGATATCATAAATAAACTAATATTACAGAGAGAGGTCTCATCCCGAGAAAAAAAACATAAAAAATCATCTGATGCATGCGTTAACTCATTGTAAACCCAACTGTTTAGTTTTCGATCAATCTGCTAGCGGTTCAACGTTTAATAAACATAAGTTATATAGAATTCACTCCACTAGCGGTTCAACGTTTAATAAGCATAAGTTATATAGAATTCACTGCACCAAAATTCTTATTAAGTTATACAGAATTCACTGTACCAAAATTTCAAGAATTTTGGTGCAGTATATACGTTGTTAGATCCTTGTATGAGAGATCTAACTACTTATTTACTATTGAATACATCCAACAATAAATATACTTCAAAGAGTTGCAGTAAATGCTTTGTAGTTTTCTTGAGTTTGAT
Source organism: Pseudotsuga menziesii (assembly GCA_001517045.1). Classification (NCBI taxonomy): domain Eukaryota; kingdom Viridiplantae; phylum Streptophyta; class Pinopsida; order Pinales; family Pinaceae; genus Pseudotsuga; species Pseudotsuga menziesii. The sequence goes on from LPNX010252577.1 coordinate 545,126, forward strand.
ATACCATGTTATGTCATGTGTTAGATGATTTGCTTTTTTTTTAAAGGTGTGTTGTTTAGATTTAATGAAAGAAATTTTTAGTAAATTAAATTTTTTAATATTTTTTTAAAATTTTGCTTTTACATTATATATATTTTTTATAAAAATAAAATTATTAATTAAAAAAATTTATAAATACTGTTTTTATATTATATTTATTTTATTAATTTTATTTAATATAAATAGTCTTAATACATAAACCTATATATTAAAACATTATTATAAAACCTAACCAATTATGTAATTTAATTTATTGATTTTCATAATCTCAATACCATAGACAAAATATTCATTCAATATAACAATAGGAACTGCCATCTCCCACTCACGTTGAGAGGTATTGACTAGAAATTCTAAACTAATAAAATAGGAACTACCATCTCCCACTAACGTTGAAAGGTATTGACTAGAAATTCTAAACTAATAAAAAATTTATTTTGTAATTTTTATTTTTAAACTAATAAAATAGGAACTACCATCTCCCACTCACGTTGAAAGGTATTGACTAGAAATTCTAAACTAATAAAATCTATATTTTGTAATTTTTAATGCTAACCTAGGTGATTTTGTGAAAGATGTGAATGAACTCTGACTAAATTTACTTTCATTTAAAGCTTTTAGGGTTAAAAACAACATGCAAAAGATGTTTTTATGGTATTATCCGACAAATTTTATTTATTTATATAATATTTTATTTTAATTTTTTACAGTATTTCATTGTAATTTGAAAAATTAATTTTTTTATTATATGGAATGTGTAATTTAGTAATAATAGAAAATATAAATTTCAATATAAATAATAATATTTTTTCAATATTATACTGAATAAAATATTTCAATATCAATGGAATTTTTTATAATCTACTATGAGGAAAATGACTTCTTTTATGTTCAACATGAAGTTAACATGTATTATTCAAAACAATATTAAAAACACAATATATATTTCAATGTTTCATAAAAATATATATATATATATATATTAAAATATTTATATAAAGAGAGAAAATGGAAATTAAAAAGTATTATCATTAAAAAATTTATATAGCATGCTTTGAGGGAAATGTGCAATTCCTTCCACACAGCTCAACATAGAGGTGATAAGTTGTTGTTAACAAAAAAAATATTTGTTATAAGAGTATGCTAAAGGTAGGGTGAATTACATTACATATTAATATTAAACAAGATGAAATAGAATACAAATAGATATAGGAGAAACATAATTGCAAATAAAATGAATGTGATTAGAGTAGGAATAAAATACACAAATAAAATGCTCGTAAATATATAAAATATAAATAAAATGAAATTTATTCTTAGAGATAAATATACAATGAACACATATTATCAAAGAAAATTATATTAATGAGAAATAAGTTCAAACACATTTCTAATTTTCTCTGAGCCAAGATTCATCCATCCATCTTTACTCTCGGTGCCAATAGGGATCAAATTCCTCGAGGTGCAAACCTTGGACTCTACAAGAGTTAAACATGTGACATATCGATGATCTATGCCTTGAAACTAGTAGGTTCAAAGCAATTTAACTAAACCACTGTGCTTATAAAATTTTGTAGGATCCCATCTCTCCCTTGGAATAGATGGATGGAGGGAAACTCAATTGTTGCACACAAACATATATTATTTCCAAGGTCAATTTGGTCTATCTTGGGTAGTTAAGAAAAGACCTTTCCTTCCCATATATTCTTTCATTTTCATAAATGTTCAAATCCCACTTGTGACATGATTTTCCCTTGTGAGCTAAGTGGGATCAAGGTAAGGTACTAGGAATATCACAATTGATTAAATGATTGAGAGAGGCCAAGATGTTTCTAAACATTTCTTTTTTATTTTAAGGGGCTATAAAAACCAATTGTTGCCATTGTTCTTAGGAATTTAGCTTATTATATGTCAACAAGGGCCCCAATTTGAATCACCCTAGGAATGGTGCACTAGTCTACATAGATGGGTTTATTGGGGATGCCATCGACGAATGCGGGAAAGCATCTTCTTGGTTTCTCTATGAGGTTTTCCTTGTAAATATATTTCCAAGGAAACCTCACAAGATCTTCTCTCTATCCAAATAAAGTGTAGAAAAATCTCTAATGACAACAGAAATTGTTATTCCCATGGAACTCAATCATATTTGAACTTGTGACCTATGGCCTCCACATTGGAAAGATTCCTTAGGCACATATATACACGATCATGATGATAAAAGTCATCTAGTGCAACCTAATTTGGTGTTTGGGACCTTAAGAGGATTAAGGAATTAATTGGTTTCTTTTAACATTTTGTTTATATGGTCTAAAATTTTAGAGATAAACTTTCACATCTCTCTGTAGTTATCATGAATTAACAATTTATTAAGATCATGTGTAGAGTTAAAAAAAAAAAAAATTTGAAAGCTAATGTGTGGATATGTAGGGTATTTTAAGATAAAGTGTTTTTCATCCACCACTTTCTTAGTATTATGAAGATTACATATTATTTGAATCCCATGATGCTTTAGGCTATTGTCAATTCCAAGATTTACTATAAAGTTGTTGAGAGTCATTTCTTATTTTAGCAATGTTAATTTTCTTCCTTAATATAACTATAGTAGGGAGATAATGTTAATCTTCTAACTTGATATATTGTACATTACCTTTCTCTTGTTCTCTAGATTTATTTATTGTGTCACATTTTCTTTTTAAATTTACTTATTATAATGCTTTTAACACTATCTAAATTTTGAAGTGGTATTCCATAATATCCTCCAATTGTTGAGCTAAGAGTTAGCATATTTATGTTAACCTCTCTTAAGCCTCAATATAAATTTTAATAAAATTTAAAACAATGTTGAGAAGCCTCTTAACCTTCACATTAATTATCTTATATATTCGATATTTAATTATAATTATGTAATCTTAATCAAATCTCATATCATAAACATTAATTTTTGAGATGGATATGTAAATGTTCATAGTTATATATAAATTAAATAATTAGTTAACTAATATATATATATATATATATGTATGTATGTATGTATGTATGTATGTATGTATGTATGTATGTATGTATGTATGTATGTATGTATGTATGTATGTATGTATAATTTGCTTATTTTTTTAAAATTAAGTATAAAATTTAAAACTAAATATAAAAATAAAAAAAAAGCTAATAATAAAATACTAATTTGAAATTAAAAACAAATAAAAATAAAAATAAAATCTAATTTGATATTCAAAGTAAACAAAGTAAAATGTTTACATAAACTGAAAGCCATGCATAGAAAAAGAAAACCAACAAAATTCAAATTGATGGGAAGCAAGAAAGTATATTTTAACTTGAGAGAAAGGAAGATCCATGAGGCCTTGAGCACTCAGCATGACACTATTGCATTGGTGTCAAATTCTTGTTGGAGAGCTACATAAATGGAAGAGATATCTTCTATTGAAGACTTGGAGGCCATTCGAGCAGCAACGACAAACATCAAAGGTAATTTTTTGCATTTGCTTTCTAATAGAGATTATTTGTTCGAGCTTCTGGGGATGTATCATGGTGCATATTTGAGGGATGCGGAAGAGATTGACAAGCTCACTCTTAAGTTGTATTCCACCCAATATTCATTGAAGAGTAATCAAAGTGCACTTCAAAAATTTGAGATTCGGATTAAGTACCGTCATGAGAAGCTGGAGAGATTACATTCCACCTCCTACATTTCAATTACTCAATCCCATATGGATGATTACATTCATGGAATAAAGGATCCTCACGTGATGAAATACATGAGGAAAATTTTGTTTTGCAGGTATTTGTGAAATGAAATGATATTGAACGAATTTTCCAAACACTTATTGTGAAGAATGATGAGGAGTACTCAACTATGGGAGACATAGTTGCGGACAAGCCATATGGATCAACTAGAAAATGTGTTTATTTATCTGGAAGGATTGGGTATATGGGTACATAAAAGAGATGGATATCCAAGGGTACACCATTCTTGCTCACCCTAGTATGATATTCTTTGACACTTCATTCATTGGGAAATATAGTGAGCAAGAAGAGCAATCCAAAATGGATGTTATTTGGAATAGAACTATCATAGAGGAAGTTGGTCGAGTTCTAGAGGTGCATAAGGAGGATTGTGAGCTATCCTTATGGGAGCAATAAATGATTTTGGAGGAGGTAGCTACATTTGGTCCACTTGAACCAGCCAATAAGGGTGTTGACTCATCCATGGATTGGGTGGATAACTACACTTCAGATATGGATGCACATGGAGGTAAGAGTCTTTTTTATGCCAGTAGAAAGTTAGATGACACATCTCTTACTTTCCAATCATATGAGAAGCAAGAAATACATGTTTTGCATCCATTAGATATATACATGCTACATACATCCATGGATTGGGCGAGCAACTACATGGAAATTGTGAATCGTCATGTAAGAGAAGTTCAGTTTGCACTCATGGAATGTTGAAGACAACATTGGCATGCAAGAAATCAAATGGAACAGTGGGAGATCCAAACTTTGTTGGATATAATATAAAATTTCTCCATTTTCAATTTGGTTGTGGGATCCTGGCATTTCTCAAAATGAGAGGTTGTTTCAGATGTTAGTGATGGATAAGGAAGTGCAACATAGACTGTGGGATCCTGGTATTTTTTGGTGTGGATGTATTAGATGCTTCCCTATTCTCATGTTCATTTGGGACCCAAGAATCATTCTTGGTCTCAAATTTCTCAACTAGAAGATTCATGTGGTAGTATGTGGGAAAGAGACACCTCTTAGGTCGAAAGATATGCATAAGGTTAAATATTCTCCCAAAATTTACCTCCGCTTTGGAAATCATCATCAAATTCTCTTGAAAGAAAAGGTCTTGCAAGAAACATCTCCTTGTTGCCATTATGAACATTATGGATTTTCATGCATGATCATTGGCTTGTCTAACACACCTATGGATTTTCCATCCTACATGAGTAGAGCATACAAAATCTAATTGGTAATCCTCCATTGGTTCCCTTATATTACAATTTGGTTCATGGTAGGGTGTTGGAGAAGCACTCTCATATTTTGGAAGTTGTATCATGTACTTAGGTAGAGTAGTCACTATATAACAGAGTCTTTGAAAATGGATTTGGAAGAATTGAGATAACATATCTTGCTTCTATGATGAGCATAGTATATTAGGTTCCACAGGGGATTCACTTTGTTGAGAAATATCTTATCACGTTCATTCAGAAAGGGGAGTTTTTTAATTGTGAAAATAAGGTCAATAAATTGTAGGTATTAGGGTGGCAGGGTATAGGATATGAGGAGTTTATAGGTATTGGGGGTATAAAAATAGGTTTCTAGTAAAAATAGGGAATATATTGCAAATATAGGGTTTTTTTAATTGGAAAAATGTATTGGGAGGGGGGCTCAACAAAAGGATTTTTGTAGGTAATTATCAATATCTAGTGAAATTAGGGGTATTCTTTAATATCTCATGAATGAAGGCGCTATGAAGTGGTTTCACTAAGTGGATACCCCATGATTAGGTTCCCACATGAAGGGAATTCGTCCTACCATTTTTTTGGTACAATTTTATGGATGGGAACAAGTTGGAGAATGGTGCACCATGTAGATATTCATTCCAATCCATAACATATGTGGCTTCATAAGTAAGGAAATGCGTTACTTGGTGGGATGAAGAATTTAAAAGAGTTTTCACAGGGATGAAGGAAGTGATGGGAGTTGGTTCAATGATCACCTCACTTAGTTGTGTTCCATCAATGGTGCTTAGAGATGATGCTTCCAAGGAAGGCATGGAAGATATTTTGTTGCATACGAGGAGATTTATTCATTAGGGGAATGCCTATAATTAGAGTGGTGTAACATGATCATGATGGACCTTTGAATCTTAATTTGGGATTGACAATTCCAGTACTAATCAATCAACAACAGATATTGAGGAGTGAAGTCATTGGTTGGATTCATGTATGGTTGGAATTGGTTTCTTGTATGAGGATAGGAAATTTTGGGAGAGGCACAGTGTAATGTCCCCATTTTGATAGTACCATCACTAACCCATTAAATCCACATGAGTCCTAGTGGAGAAATAAATTAATTGCTAAGGGATTTAATTTTTACCAAAGTATTTCATGTAATTAAATAAATTGCGTGGTATTACACATTTATTTTAAATATCATTTCTAATTAGTTTTTATGAGTTGTCCATGGCCTAGGTGGATCAATAGGGTGCAAAGGATAAGGATAAGGCATGCAAGTTTTCCTCTTTAGAAATTGTATGGAAAGAAAGAAACCAAGGAAGGAAAAGTAGGAGAAGGAAGCAGAAAAGCACAGAGAAAATAGTTTCTTGATTTTGGAAAATAAGGCCCAAGAAAGATTTGTAAAAGTAAGAAAGTAGGAAAAAGGCTTCAGGAAATCTACATAAGCTAATTTTATCTAATGAGGGAAAGTTCATGAAGGAAAGTGGGCCAAATGCAAAATATACTTGCCAAAGAAACCTCAAACTTATCTCTAATTTGAATTCCTAGAAAGAAGGGATTAGAAGAAGGAAACAACAAGTTAACATAAGGTAATAAAAGGAGGATGACTGCACACATTCAGTAGTTTTGGTGATTTTTTATTTTTCATTCATCTTAGAGAGGTTTGTGCTTCTAAGAGGCTTAGGTGATGTGCCCCTTTCCAACATTGGGTGATGTTCCCTTTGCATTCACTGATCCAACCGAAAGATTGAGAGATTCACCTAGAGTTTGAGGAGAAGAGCATATAGCTGTTTTCATGGAGTTTCAAAGTTGATTTTAATAATTTTTGCATGTATTATAAATTCATACCAAGTGGGAATTCAAAATAATGAAGAAGCTAAAGAGTTGAAGACAATTTCCTAAAGAAGGCTTAGTTTCTTGTGAGAGATTGCAAAGCTAGTCAAGCTCTGGTGGCTACTATGCGTAGGATAAAACATATATGTTTTTGGGTAGCTTATGTTGAATTCCATTATGATAATGTCTGATCCATATCAGATATAGAACACACTTAGAAGAGATGACATAAAGACAAGGTCAAACTAGAGTTTGGAGGTCCAAATAATGATCAAAAGATCCATTCCGTCAAGCAATTTTCTTCTGTATTCTCTCTGTAATTTATGTAATATTGTGGTTGATGCATTCCAATTTATTCATGGTGGTATTCTACTATTTTATCATCCAATAAAGTTATGAACAAGCATTCCCATCGTTTATTCATTATCTATTTAAATGTCCAGTCAGTTATTGTAGTAATTTTGTAGTGAGTCTTTATTATATTGAAGGTAGGGAGTAACAATATAGAATGATGTAAATGATATAATTTCATATTTGTTATGTACCCTTTTATATTTTAAATAATAATATTAATATCCATGCTTTTATGTTTTATAATTCTGCATGTTCTTGTGTAATCTACCTACGCTCATTGTGGTACAATTTGTGACTAATTTACAGTTTCCAAGTACTAAGCTTACCTTTTCCTCTTGAATTTATTTCTTGAAGGTTGTTACAGGTATCTAATACCAATTAGAGTCCATTCCAAGTCTCATTCTTAAAATTCATGACCCTTAGGTGCTCCTAATACTGAGTTGGAAATCTCCCATGTGTGTAATCCTGAAGTTGTGTTTCCCCTTCTTATGCTTTCAAACTTTGTCAATTGAAGTAAAATGTGTTATTTTAGTGTCTGATCATTAATTTTGGGTGTATATCAGGCCATCCAGTTCCATTCAGCACCAGAAACCATTGGGTTCCACATAATTTTTAGGGATATTTCCTCAAAGTCTTTGGCTTTGCCAAAGGGTTGACCCAGGCATGATGTAGTCGAGTAAATGTGGAGTTGTCAAATTTGGGAGTATATTGAGGCTGATGTAGGTTTTCTTTGAGTTTTAGTAGCTTCTAAAAACTCTTTGGGAAAAAAAATGGGAAATTTTAGTTGTAATGTCCCCAAAAATAGAAAATAAAAATAAAAATTATAGGCTAGTAGAAAACTACCCAAAGAGGATCATTATTACTCCTGCGGAATTACCTGCACTACTTAAATTTTGATCTCTTCATAAAATGCTCATACTATCTTGTTAATATCCTATCCATTCAATGATTATTAGTTTATTTACTTCCTATGTCTCAATTCTGTTATTTAAACTATTTGTACATCTTAGTTATTACTGTCGGTGAGTTAGTGAATTGTATAGTTCATTGATTTACTTCTGCACATGTGTACTTCTGTTCATTAAGTATAACTAACTTAACTTTGTTGATGGGAATAAAGTGGTGGAGTGGCGGTCCTAGTTCTCCCATGACGATATGAGAGGTAAGGTATTTCTTGGGTACGCAAGCTTACTTAGTTCCATTGAACTAAGGCACCTTTCTCTTTTGTTTACGCAGTTCATTATTTGCGACGAGATTAGATGTATAGTGTGTTGAGCCACCTTGGTCGTCGATAACCTGATGCTAGTTATTACGTTGCCTATCGACTTGATTTTCAGACTTGGTAAGTGTTGTTATCGTCAATTTAGCCATTACAGCTAAATTTTTTGTACATTGACTATTCTTTATTATGGTCTTAAATTCATCATTTTTAGATGTCATTAATTTCTATTCGTGCTATGTATATTTTTACTATACATTCTATTTTAACATTTCTTATGTTCTTTTATTGGCAGGATTTTTAATGGTTTTAGATCAGAGCTTTGGATTTGATAATATGAAAGATTTACATGGCATACTTTGTATGCCATGGTGCTTAAGCCTAAACGCCTAAATACTATGGTATTAAACCTATGTACTAAACCTTATCTACAATCCTAAGCAAAGGTCTTAAACTTCATCTAGTGCAACCCATGACTAAGTATTATGGTAATGCTAACAAGGTGCAAGCCTTGTAATGTGATAACAATGATGTTTAACATTTTGGGTGACATAGTATATGGTATGAACCATATATTACAGGGTTTAAGCAATGGTATGAAGGGTGGTGAAATTCGATACAATGTAACAAATCGTGACTATGGGACTGGGTTTGCGGAAACGATAATGGACTCCAGCCTGGTGCATTTAATGCTTGTGGGAAATCATGACATCCTTCCCCTTAGGCTTGGCTCACGATGGATGTGTAATGTATTTAGAATTTGGGGTTTCGTTGTTTGGCTTTGTGCAGAGGTATGGCCATGGAGGCAAACCATAGCTTGTGAAGGTAAGCCCACATGAACTCATAAGCTTGTACATTAGTTTGGTTTTCAGTTTGGAAGGGATTGCATACTTCTCATCCCTTATTTGGTTGTTTGCTTACAGGTGCCGAAAGGGATGGAGGGCAGCGTGGCTACAACAAGGTTGGCTCACAGCGTTGCATTCATGGCCATGGTTGGCCTGCTCATCAAGCTTATGCTTTTCCTCCTTCGATCATGTGGCAGGACTACGTTTTGCATGGTTGTTTGGTTGGGGTTTAATGCTGTAGCGAATTCGATTTCACCTTTGGGCTTGAATACAGACTTGGTTTATTTTTAATGTGGAGGCATTATGATGTGACTTGATACTTAGACCATTCGGCTCTATGCAATGTTTATATTTGGTTATGTAACTCATTAGTTTTGGTTTAGGGCTTTTAAAATCCATGGGCTGCACCATTGCAAGTAATGGTGCCATAGCCCATTAGCACCCTGTGTAAAACCTTGTGCTCGTCCTTCAACAGCGACTGTGTACAGACATTTGGGTTTGCTGTGTAAATAGATGTATGTTTTTGATAAAATGTAATGGTTATGTGTATGCGATTTTACTCCTGCATTCTTAATTGAACACTATATTTAAACTGAGTTGGGGTTTTTAATGAATAGAGGCATACGCCTTACCAATTTCTCTGTGCGTGAATGCCATTGATTAGTTTGGTTAAAGTACTAAATCGACAGCATGGGTAAAGGCCATGCCGTCAATGTCATGAGCCTTCCCATAGTGTTGTGATAGGTTGTGATTTAAATTATATACGGTATTTGGTTATTAGGTGAACATTGGACTGTGTTTTAAATCGTTGTTTAGTCAAGATCGTGACTTATGTGAGCACCGTGTATTAAATATTAATGGATTTCGTGGAGGCCAGGGTATGCAGACCCTCAACGACACTCGTCGTTTTTAAATATCTTGGACTCTGTAATAAAATTGTTTAATGGTCAAGGCTATGCTGTAGCTAGAGTCTTATGACCTCTCTGCTAGTGTAGGCATTTTAGTTATAAAGCAATGATGTGAGTCATGGCCTGTGACTGAACATATGACCTTCGTCGTTTTGGGCTAGGGTGATTTCAAACTGTGAAATCTTTTATAAGAAATAATGGAAATGGTAATAGGAAAATACTTTATGGATTTGGTTATGCGTTTGATTATGGTGATGATTTACGTTATGGTTCTTATTGTGGATTTTAATTCTGTTTAAGAAATCAAGTTGTAACCTATGAGGGTCGAATACCATGACCTCTGTTTATTAACATAGAGTCATATGAAATGTTACTTGAAGAAACTTTTAGATGGATATTTTAAATGGATATTATATGGATTTTTAAAGATATAAAGTATGTGAATTAGGGTGTTTTAATATGGATGTTAAGACTGTAGGTCTTATAGCAGAGTCTTGATAAGGACCACATGGATGGTCATGATATCCCTCTGATTATTATAAATGTTGTTTTATTTATGTGGAATATTTTTAATGTAATTTGTTATATGACTATAGACCTGAAAGGTCGTAGATGGATTAGTTAATTTTGGAAATGAATGCATAGATAGTTTTTATAGAGATTTAAACCTGATAGTTTATTTATATGTATATATAGTTATCTTATAAAAGAATAGCTCTGGTTGTAAGTAATACCCTAGGGTATTTATATAGTATTTTTATTTCTTTAAACTTATTCCTATGATTAAATCTACTATAATCTGAAACACATGTCTCTACTGACAAATGTAATATGTCAGTAGAGATATAATAATAGGTGAACAATTAAATATCAGATCTAGATTTACCTAGTCTACAATATAATTTTTTGAATATGAAATGAATACAGAACACAAATTTTAAAGATGGTAACCTAGCTATAAACAGCTTATGATAATATTTCCAATCCTAGGAATATTGAAGAGAGATAAGGACCCTAGAAAAATCTAGATAGAACATCAATTACTTAGGGTGAGTATAATATATATAAACTTTTGCATAAAATAGCCTGCATTTACCCTAGGAATGAACTTTGACATATTAAGAATTCGTACCTGTAATTTATCCTCCTGAAGCTCCTTTAATGGCTGAACCTGCACACTTTTCAAATAATCAGTATTATCAATTTAAGACAGATATGACCTCTAATTTTGATGACCAAATCACTTGGGAACTACCACATTCCTCCCAACCATGACCCAGAACTGTTCCTAGTTCTAATCCGGATCCCCCTGAGCTGGACTCCAACATGCAAGTAGCATAGAGCTCCTAAGGTAGGGTTTCCTATCTAGTATTCAGATTCTGAATTAGTCCTCTTTTTCTTGCAAGAGAAAGTTCTCCAAGAAAACACTTGGGAGCAAAAACAGGCAGAATAATAATTCTCCAATAGAAAAATCAGAACCCCAAGCCTTTGCTTGGATTGAGTCTTTATAGGTAGACTTTGTAGTCAAAGGGGCAGTTAAATCAAGAAATCCTTGATTTCTTGATTTAACTTTTTTTTATTTACTGGGGTAATTTTCAATTCTTAACCGAGGAACTTTTAACTAGTTCCTAGTTAACCTTTCATAGTTATTTCACTATTTATTAAATAATAAATAATAATTGGTGGAGCTTCTCTTCTTTATTTATTAATTATATAATTAATCATAATTAATTCTTTATACATACTATGTATAAAATACATATTATTAAAATACTTGTTAACATTTGTCTTCGGGCATCATGTATCATGATCCCTAGACTTAACGACACTTCCTTACGAAGGTCAAGTAAATAGATGTCTTAGGTATACTAGGCTAGGAAGATCTAAACATCCTTGCATGTTGGATTTCCCTCATATAACGTGGTATCTCTTCAGTACTTTGATGAAAATACAGAAATTCAAAATTTCATTTAATCACTTATAAATAAGTATGATGATGATCAATATTTTTCTCGAGTTGTTTTCACTCGAAAGTTATTAAATTCTTTTCAGTAACCCCTAGCGCTTACCAAAGCCCATACTCAACGTCGATGGTAGGGATTTACAAACATAATGCAATTCCAGAGCGTTCGCTCAACACCAAATGTTGGGATGTACTTGTACGATACACCTAGGGATACAATGGCCAAAGATCCGATGCTCCAGAGCTTATGCTCAACACCAACATGGAATGCTCCAGAGCTTATGCCCAACATTTCCAATTATATTTTCATGTGTTCCATAACTTTATGCTCAACACAAATGTAAGTACTCATGTGCTCCAGAGCCTCTCGCTCAACACAAAACATCTCATCAATCATGTGCTTCAGGGTCCACGCCCAACACAAACACTTCATCAATCATGTGCTTCAGGGTCCACGCCCAACACAAAACATATATATACATATATATCATCAACCATTGGCTTACACCCAATATACAAAACAAATCATCATGTTCATATGCAGTGGGGTCTTCAACCCAGAAATAAAACATCAATATAATCATCATGATCAATAGGCTTATGCCTATAAATGTTAGGTCCAAAATTCAGGACATTACATCAATTGTGTTAAAGTCTCAGTTTTTTAAAATCCTTGTCCAAAACTAGTCAAAGTGAGCTAGTGTTCTTGAATCTCCATTTGGAACATTAAAAAAAATTTTGGTCTGAGGTAGAAATATAAATAATGTGAAGAGTTCCATATTTGGATGGAATATATTTCCAAGAGAAATGCACAACCTATTCATCATTCTTTGCTTTCTTGGGAAAATAGATTGGGACGAATTCTCTTATTTGGCCTACCAATTGTTAATCAATATTCTTACAAGAGATCTTGGGACCGAGTAGATTATAATTTCAAGAAAATACTCCCAAAATTTCCTTCTTCTGTTGGCTTTTAGTGCATGGAAATATTCTCATAGGAGATTATCATACCAAAAGGTGCTTTCATGGGCCCTTCAAATGCCCCCTATGTGATAATGACATTGAAACAATTGAACATTTATTCTTTGAATGTGACTTTTCCAAATCTATTTGGTTTTATGCCACCTCTCCTCTTGGTAATGGGCCACTCCTCCCTACATCGTCATTGGGAATGTTTTAGGAATGTGTTAGATTTTTTATCATTCAAGCTAGCATTATCTTAGGATCTTATCTAAGAGAATAACATGCACAGCAATAAACACAAGAGACAAGAGACACAAATAATTTTCCTCGGGGAAACCATAAAGGAGAAAACCTAGCAAATTCCTCAGAGATAGAATGAGCACCAATGGAAGCAGTAAAACCCAAAAACATAAAGATGATCTCCACAGCTTCTCTCTCTCTCTCTCACTTGAGAGAGCTACTTCTCTCTCACTCATGCACCCCAATGAGTGAGAGTGTGTGTTATAAATAGAGAGGCTCACTCTCTATTTATATTCTTTCATTCACTTAATGTCCACTTTAACATGTCGGCCCCACTTAACAATTACTTACTAGAGCTGACATCTCTAGGAGAGTCTAATAACCCTAGTGCCCCACAACTATGGGGAATTTTCCCTTTGATCAACAAGGAGGGTTAACCTTGACACAAATGTGGGGACTATTGCCTCGACTTACAATGGAGGGTTAACCTCAATGACTTTACATGACTTTTTTACATTATTAAATCTCTCGATTGGAACATCGGGGCATTACATAACTCAATTACATTACAGATACTTCCCAGAATAAACATTCCTAAGTTACAAATACATAAACACTCCCTCTTAACTAGGAAGGTATTCTCTCGACACAATTTATCAGCACAAGTATTCTTCTTTGTATCATCTGGATCATCATTAAGTCATGTTCGTCTTCAAGTCATCTTCATCTTCATATCATCTTCATTGTCAAGTCATATTCATCGTCAAGTAATCTTCATTGTCAAGTCATCTTCATCAATTCTGGATCATCACTGGATCTGGCTCATCACTGGATCATCATCAAGTTTGGATCATCACTTGATATGGATCGTCACTACTAGATCATCATCAAGTCTGGATCATCACTTGATCTGGATCGTCACTACTGGATCATCATCAAGTCTGGATCATCACTTGATCTGGATCATCACTGTTGGATCATCATCAAGTCTAGATCATCACTGCAGGATCATCATCAAGTCTGGATCATCACTTGATCTAGATCATCATCAAAGCTGGATCATCACTGAATCATCATCATCATTACTTCTTTTGTTATCTCAATCAAATGGTGTTATCTCTTCATTCTTCTCAGCATAGGAAGTTCTGCAGAGCCAGCCCTTTTTCATGTTGGTTGTAGGCCTAGCCTCCATGTAGGTCTTCTTCAGCACTTATATTTGACCCTAAGTCGAAATGGCCCACCCAGCACTTACATATGACCTCTTCTTGTCAGAAAGACATGCCCAGCACTCACATCTGACCTCATCCTGTCAGAAAGGCTCAACACTTATATCCGACCATGTGCAAACACACCGCATCAGAAGGGCTATGCACTTACATTCGACCATGTGTGAACACACCACATCAGAAGGTCTCTGCACTTACATCCAACCATGTGCGAACACACCACATCGGAAGGGCTCTGCACTTACATCCGACCATGTGCAAACACATCACATCGGAAGGGCTCTCAATCCCAGACTGAGGATTCCTGGTAACTAACTAGGTGCCTCCATTCTCCCAAAGAATGGCATCTCAGCACCAAGCTGAGTATTCCTGGTAACTGACCAGGTGCCTCCATTCCAGGAAAGGCATTCAGCACTTATATCTGATCATGTAGGAACCAATCCTACAATTACATCAAGATGGCTCAAAAATCACATCTGACATGGAAGGAACCAAATCCTCTCACCATGACAGAATGGCTCAGCCCTTACATCTGACCATGGAAGGAACCTAATCCTCTCACCATGTCAGAATGGTTCACGAACTCATCACTTCCCCTTGGAGGGAACCTCGATCTGGAGAACACCAAGCTTCTCCCTGAAGTACTCGAACTTCACTTTGGCCATTTCTAGCATAGAATCACATTAGGGTTGATTATGTTCAAGGATAACCTATGAGGTTCTCTAGGACTGATTACATCCAAGGACAACCTACAGGTTAGTTTACATCTAAGAAACCTACAAGCTTTGCCAGGATTTATGCTCAGACAACCTGTCTCACCAACTATGCTAGAACTCCCTCTTTCGAGAGATCTCGATCTAGATCACATACTGGAGCTTCACTGCTCCTCTCTGCATCATACAAAAATGTAATTCAGATCAAGCAAATCAAATAATAGTTTTTAAAATAAACATACTACCTCCCAAATAGCAAGTGGCAACATCTTTTGCCTCAACTGTACTCAGCGCCATGCAGGAATCCATCCTGCCAAGCCAAGAGATCACACTTGATCCCATACTGAAGTAGCACCTCGAAGTGCTCTACCTATCAATGGAATTGTCTACCCAATACGAATCCTCATAACCCTCCAAGTTAATCTTCTGATTCGACTCATACTTGATTCAACTATAGCCTTCAAGTACCTCACTACATGCTTTGCAACCATCAGGTGAACATGTCTCAATGTGTTCACAGCAAAGCAAATATCTAGTCTCATATTTTTCAGGTAAATCATCTGACGATGCATCATGGCATTAACCAACTCTGATGAAGCAACACTCAATAGCTTTAGGTTCGATTCCATAGGTGTGGTCATGGCCTTGTAGTCCATCATCCTAAACCTCTTCAGGATCTCTACTGCATACTTCCTTTGTCCACACCTCCATGCCTAGAACGTAGTGCATCATCCCCAAGTCCTTTATCTTGAACTCGACAACAAATCTTCTTCTTGCAAATTTAATGAGTTCCTCTTTTCTGTCAGGAACAAGTCATCGAAATATAACAGGAGCATCACTGGTCTTTCGCCTTCAACCTTGAAGCAAAGGTTGGAATCCTCTTTTACTCTTAGTAAATCCTAGAGTCATCAGTAATATTTCCATCCTATCGTACCTTGTCAAACCTCAAGATCTTCTGTAGTCACTCCCTCTAAAGTGGAGCAGCATTCTCCCTCAGTCTTTTGTACTCTATGCACTGAAACATTCTATTTCGAAGTGACAAGTAGCTTCCTCTGCTACTAATATTCTATGTATCCATCTAGGATCACTAGATACCAAGATCCTCTATCTTGAACTTTTTCAAAAGTTCTTCTCGGACCCATCTATGAGCTTGTAATCCCCTATAGACTTTCATATTCAACCTTGTAGCAAAGGTTCAGATCTTCATCAAGCTCCTCATGTATGTGTTATCCCATGGGTGTCTTCTGAGCTCGTACAAGGCTTTCTTTCATTTGCACACATGATTCTTCCTGTCATGTGTATTTCTAGTGGTTGCAAATGTCTCTTTGTAGTCTATGCCTCGTGCTATGAATCTTCTCTTGTATCCCATGATGTTTCCATCTACTACATGATGGAACTACGAACTTCTCTTCAGGTCTCTATACTGCATCCTAGATATCATTCTTCTTGAACTGGTACACTCCTTCGCTTTCTTCTTAGCTACTTCTTGGAAGGTTCTTCATCAATGATGTCACTCAACAGTGTTACACAACTGTACTGTGTCTGAGATCTCTTCTTTGAAAGTATCGTCATATTATTCTTCATTTTGGATTATTTATTGAACTGTCGTCACTTGTTCTTCGGAACAAGTCTCATACTTCTTTGCTTGTAGGTGATTTTACGCGATCTTTCCTACAAGTCAAATGCATTTGTATGGTTAGAAACATTTCATAAGGCATATTCATAATGGAAAATCCTTATGCATAAATATTTGATCATGCAACTATTTTAGCCAATACAACATTCATCCATATCTTACAAAAACTTTCTAGATACCTTCCATCTCTACCAAGACAACATTGAGATTGTGCACTAATCCAATATGTCAACAAAGAGGTTTCATTCTAGATAAGTAGAAATGGAGAGTTGTATAGCACCATGAGTTGCTTACCCATCACATGCATATTAGTAGTATGTTGTCATTAATGCAAACATTCTATCATGCATAATACATCAACTGAATATAAACAAATTGCATACCAAAAAAAAATATCATGAAATGACAATTGAATACTTATCTTTATTTGTTTTGTGGGTATACTCCTTCTTGATCCTTCCGCTTCATCATCTTCTTCATTCATGACTGCATCATTTCTTATCCAAATGCTCAAGATGGATAAGAGGTTCTTCAAGAATTGAGTCCTTCATATTCCTCATCGCTTGAGGGATCTTCTTTGGATGGTGAGAGCTTGATCTTCAGTTGCTCCCATCTTCTCTTCTCTTCTTATGAGTCGAGCTTCTTCCTCTTCCCAGATTCTATTGAAATTAATCACTTCCTTCTGGCACACATTCCTCAAATGAATGAATCCCATGATTCTACAAGGCCATTCAAGGTGGCCCTATCACAACTTCTGCATTAGCCACTTCTTCTTCTACCACTTCAATTTGTTCTTTTATTTGAGAGACCCTTGTAAAGTATGACTATATGGTCTCTGCATTCTGGATCTTCACATTCTTCAACTGGTTTCTTAAGGTCATATTCTGATTTATGTTCTTCCCTTCAAATAGCTTGGTCAAGGAATCAAACATCTTCGGTGTCTTTAGGGAAGACAATTGTGGTTCAAGTTGATTCGTGATTGAATCAGCAATGATCTTCTTGGCCTTGACCAAGTTCTTCTTGTGTAAGGCTTTGAGCCTCATCTCCCTCTGGCACTGGAACCTCTCTACTCATGCAGGTGTCCAATTCATTTTCTTCAGAGAGATCATATACTTCCATGCTTGGAAGTTGTCAACTTCACCAAGCTTATGATCAAGCTGATGTGATAGATCACTTTGAAATGAGAACCTCAAATGAAAATAGCAAAAGATTAGATCTTACCGATTTGAGGTGTCCGTCCTGGTTCTGGAGCTAGCTAATCTAGGGCTTGTCAGAGAAACCCTAATTTTCAAAACTTGGAATATTTTAGATATGATTGGATAGAAATATAGATCTGTTCAAATTGAGCTATCCATTGTACTCCTTTTTCTAAAAACGGTGGAGGGAAGCTCCCGGAACAAGAAGGGCCTAGTTTACCAATTTCTTTTGCATAAATGCCTGATACTGTTTCTGTGGTATCTCTAAAATTACTACTCCTCTATGTCTGAAACTTCCAACTAAGGTATCCTCACCTATTCCTATTCCAACACCATAGGTTTCATCAGAATTGGTTTCACCAATTGGGATTTATAATTGTTTTCCCAAGGTGTCCTGTTTCAGGACTGTTCAACATAGCGAAGTTGTATGGACTTCCACATGTCACCGTTTCATCTTCAGGGTCTGAAACTTGGACCAAATAAATTACATTTCGTGCCCTTTCTAGAACATCTTCAGAAATTTCATTTGGAGCTTCTAAGCCCATGATATAGCAATTCTCCCTACGTGTCTTGTTTGGGGATGAATCCTAGGAGAGGCTGGAACCCTAACTTGGAGGAATCATATCTCGTAGAATATAGAGAATTTGAGGTAGAATTTGGACACAGTGTAAATAAGGATTTTATATTTTTCCTGTGAAATTTTCATCTCCTGAGCCATCTCCAATCCCGAGATATAGCGAATGTGCCAAAAATTATCAGTTTTAGTATTTAGGGTTTTTCCAGCCCGAGGTCAAACTAGGGTTTCACTTTCCCATAGTTTCACCCAACCAAAATTCTCGACCCAGGTCTCTAAAGTTTGATTTTTATGAGGAGAGAAATCCTATGCCAGGCTCACTCAAAAATTCCTCTTTTGTAAGAAGCCCTAATTTCCCGCACCAAAAACTCAAAATGTCCGAAATCGAATTCCGCTTGGACAAAAATATGCCCCCTTCAATGGAGAGTCATCCTTGCATAATTTTCCTAATGGATTGTGGAGAGAGACCCAAAAAGTAAGAAGCCCTAGCTTGTGTAGCTGCATAATGTCTTCTTCTCAGGTTAGCTCTGATACCATGTTATATTTTTTATCATTCAAGATAGCATTATCTTAGGATCTTATCTGAGAGAATAACATGCATAGCAATAAACACAAGCCTGACAAGAGACACAAAGAATTTTCCTCAGGGAAACCATAAAGGAGAAAACCCCGCAACTTCCTTAGAGATAGAATGAGCACTAATGGCAGCAGTAAAACTCGAAAACATAAAGATGATCTCCACAGCTTCTCTCTCTCTCTCTCTCTCTCTCTCTCTCTCTCTCTCTCTCTCTCACTTGAGAGAGCTACTTCTCTCTCACTCATACGCCCCAATGAGTGAGTGTGTGTGTTATAAATAGAGAGGCTCACTCTCTATTTATATTCTTTCATTCACTTAATGTCCACTTTAACATGTCGGCCCCACTTAACAATTACTTACTAAAGTCGACATGTCTAGGAGAGTCTAATAACCCTAGTGCCCCACAACTATGGGGACTTTTCCCTCCGATCAACAAGGAGGGTTAACCTTGACACAAATGTGGGGACTATTGCCCTAACTTACAATGGAGGGTTAACCTCAATGACTTTACATGACTTGTTTACATTATTGAATCTCCTGATCAGAACATTGGGACATGACATGACTCAATTACATTACAAATACTTCTCGGAATAAACATCGGGGTACAATATACAAGTGAATACATTCCGAAGTTACAAATACATCAACAGAACGAGGGAATTTTTATCCCTCATCTCTCATAGGGAAAGGTTGGTTTAAACTTGCTAGGAATAATCATATTTTCCGCAATATCCTCTCAACTCAGGGAGTTTTTGCTACATAATCTAAGGCCCTTCTAATTAAATCAGTAAAATATAAGGTAGTTCTTACTCCTTCTTCATCTCCCTCCTTGGGAGTATGCACTTGGGATGATGGATTTCAACCCTTTCCTCGCTTGGGGTATAGAAGTATTGTTGATTCCTCCTGGAAACAAAGTAAATCAGAGGATGAATTCGATCTCTAGTGTAAGAACCAACAAAAGCATTGCCTATTTTCTGATGCAGCTTCTAAGGGGAATCCAGGGGTGGCATGAGCGAGAGTGATTCTTCTTAATCCTGAGGGACATTGGATTATTATATTCACCTTGGTATTAGGCCAAGCCACTAGCAATAGTGTGGAGGATCTTTCCCACCCACAAGGCCTAAAAATAGTGAAGCAATAAAGGTTCTTAGAGGTATGGATTTTTGAATACTTCTTCAACATAACCAGGATGTGTTATGCAAAGGATAAGCCAAACAACCTTCACTTTAGAAGAATTATCTCCCGGGTGGTTTCTCTCCTGTACTTCGTGCTTAGGTATAAGCTATTTCATGTTTCGAGGGATCTTAACAAGCAAGTGGATGCCCAATCCGATTGAGTGAGAAGTCTTGAACACAGAAGTTTGTTGATGAAAGACAGACCTTTATATATTGCAAAATTACATAATTCATCCATTTCTTACAATAATGATTCTAGTGGGTGACTTAATGAATTACATACATGTTGCAAATCCAATTAAGTGTCCTCTTTTTGATATCATCCTCAAACATGGGAAGAAATTAAGACGTTAGGTAAGTAGGTGGAGCTTCCAGGTGCAATCTGGATGGTCTGGTATGGTGTATCCATATTCATCCTCCTTAAGGAGAATTTCATAAATGCATAGGTACATAGGAGTGAGGAGAGATCTGAGGTAAGAAAGGTAGTCATAAATATGGATGGAAGTCGCATCATGTCAGGGCGTAGGTGTTGGCATTTTAAAATTTGGTTACCCCCATATCAATTGCAGTTGT
Source organism: Pseudotsuga menziesii (assembly GCA_001517045.1). NCBI lineage: Eukaryota > Viridiplantae > Streptophyta > Pinopsida > Pinales > Pinaceae > Pseudotsuga > Pseudotsuga menziesii. The sequence goes on from LPNX010252577.1 coordinate 566,142, forward strand.
ATTTTGTCAATATTAGGGGTAATTGATATGTAGGAGCATGTCCTTGACAGGGGCATAAGAAAATATATTCTAGTTGGTTGTCATGTGGGATGAAATTCAAAATGGTTGATAATGATATTAGTGCAGATTATTGTCTAGAGCACGGTGTGAAGAGAGTATTAGTAGAAGAAAAGGTTCTCAGGCATAATGTCTCCACCTTGAATCGTCGATTGGGGTTCAATGAAATAATGTCTGATGAGCACTTCCATCAACTCAAACGAGAGGTTGCACAAGAAGGAAGGGATTATAAAGCCTAAGAAGTTGAATCATCCCAAAAAAATTGAAGCTTAGGAGCAGGAAATTCAAGAACTGGTGTGCCACATGGGACTATTGGAGACTAGGATAATCAAGGCCATGGGAAATCCCTCAAAGTTAAAGAACAACACATACTTTCCAAGCATGTTCTTCAGAGAGGGCTCATTCTCCAACTTTTCTTAGTTGTTTTATGTTTTGCAAATTTCTTCGACTATTAGCATCCTTTTGTCACATTTACAGTAGTAGATTGGATAATACACGGACTATATATCCTCAGATGGGAGGATGTTTTGTAATAGGTAGGATTAGACTTACTTTCTACACCCATTTCTTTAGAACTCGGGATATGGATTAGACTTCTATATTTTTGTTATGTGGCTCAACCACTTTTTAAAATATAAAATCTCTATCTGTTTTGTTAAAAGAAAAAACAACATTATTAAATCATATTGCACATTTTTCCAATGAACATATTTTAAATTAAAGAGATGTTAGATTATAACACAAATATCAATCTAAAAAATAGATCAACAGATCATAATGTCCCTCAATGTAAGTAATGCATCTTAACGTACTAAAAGAGAGCATTCATGAAATCAAAGCAAGAATAGTATGACACAATAATATCATTGAAATCAATGCATCTTAACAATACTATTAGATCGAATTGTATTTTGAATGGGTAGATTTCAAATTAGAGAAATATTAGATGATAACACAAATCTCCATGTAAAGACATAGATTAATAGATCATATATTCCCATAAGTGTAAGCAATACATATATCTTTCCTTTACCTAATTGTACCTAGGAATGTACCGAATTATTAAATTACAAAACTAATATCTAGTTACTCATTGTTTTATTTTTAACTTAACAATACATAATCTAGTATAATTTTCACTACATCAACTTTTCCATTTGAAAATGTATTGTAAATGATGTGAATCCTAAAATAGATAAACGTTGCATTTATTAATTAATAATGAAATAAAATAGCTATTTACTCAAAATTACTATCTATTTTATTTTTATATTATTAATTTAACAATACATAATCAAATATTACATTATAATATTTTATATTTCAACTATTCCAATTTAGGACCACTTTGTAAATTATAATAGTCTATTATCCCATGGAAGGTCACATTCATTACCTGGAAGGAACATTGAAGACAAAAGAATACGAAAAAAAAAAGTGGGGTCCACCCAAAATGTTGAATTTGTCGTTCTGGGTTTGTACACATCTTGGCGGAACCCTAGCCATTGCATGGCCAGTTATTTGGACTAGACGTGACCACTACAATGTTAAATGACAATTGAATGAGATGTTCTCCTCGAATTCCTCTCTGATATCTGCGGCGTAGGGCCTCCTGTCTACATACTGCCAAACAAGAAGACGAAAGAGGTCGAGCATAAACATAAGAGCTCCAGATTTCTAAGTTGAAATCATGAATAACGGGTTATTGCAGGCGTCTCATCCTGCATTTTTCTTTAAAAAGAAAGTTAAAAATGTTGCAGTAGCTTTATGGGTTATTGGATTTCTTACAGCAGTTTTATGGGTTATTGGATTTCAAACCGGTTGAAATCCATCCAATGGTCTACAAAGCTGCTGCGGCAGCACTAAATACTCTGCCACATGCTATATATTTATCACCTTAACTCATTGCAAACCTGACTTCAACTGGCTAACAGTTTAACATTTAATAAGCAATATTTTTACAAGTATTGTTTTTACATTATATTTACTTTATTAGTCTTATTTAATATAAATAGTCTCAATACATAAACATATTAGAATTAATGTAAGAGCCTAACAAATTATGCAAGTTTAATCCATTGATTTCCATAATCTTAACCATAGATACGATATTAATTCAATATGGTAATAATCTTAACCCATAAATACAATATTAATTCAATATGATAATAATCTTAACCCATAAATACAATATTAATTCAATATGATAATAAGAACTACCATCTCCCAGTCACGTTGAAAGGTATTGACTAGAAATTCTAAACCAATAAAATTTTGATTTTGTAATTTTTAAGGCCAAAATAGGTGATTTTGTGAAAGATGTGGATGAACAATGACTAGTTTGGCTTTCATTTAGAGCTTTAGACTTTAAAACAACATGTAAACGGTGGTGTTATTGTACTAGCACAGGCACAAGTAAAATGGCTGGTCAATATTAATAAGTATGACTAACCAATTAGTTTTGTGAAGATAATTGGTTGTAAAACAAAGGATAAAATATATAATTTTATATCCATTATTCATACCAATTGTTAGAGTTAATATAAGCACAAAATAAATACCATTTAATAAACAAAACAAAAAAATAATATGAAAAAACCAAAACAAATTGTTACGGGTAACCACCCTTTAACTGAATCCTATTTAAATCTCAATCAAGATGCATTCAAGAATAACAAGATACCACGACTATAAAATGAAATGAATCTTTGTTGTACACTTGTTACATTTGGGTTAATCTTGTTGATCTGATCAAGCAAGTTCAAAATATGGGATAATATCTAAATGCTTATAGAAATAATTATTTTAAAGGATATATTTTGTATTAATTAAGTTTGTTAAATTGATGGAACATTTTTTTATTTTTTTATTTTATTGGTATGAAATTTTTATCCATTTATATAATATTTTATTTTCATTTTTTATATTATTTACATTGTAATTTGATTTTTTTTTTATTATACAAGGGAGATCCGTAATTCCTAATTCCTACCTATATTGATAAGTAACAATTAAAAAAATTATTAATAATAAAAAATATATATATTTTAATATAAACAATAATTTCAATATTAATATCAAATAAAATATTTTGATATCAAATGGGATTTTAATATCGAAAGGGTCATTTTATAATAGGAAAATGACTTCTTCTATGCTCAACATCGAGCTACCATGTGTTATTCAAAATAATATTAATAAAAAAATATTTATTTCAATGTTTCATTAAAAAAATTATTAAAATAGTCATATATAATAGTCATATATAAAGAGAAAATGGAAATAAAAAAATATTATAATGAAAACATTTATATAGCATGATTTTGAGAAAAATGTGTAATTCCTTCCACACTCAACATGGAGGTGACAAGTTGTACTTAACAAAAATAATTAATAACAAAAAAATGTTGATAGCAAACAAGATGGAATAAAATACAAATCGAAATAGGAGAAATATAATTACAAATAAAATAAATGTGAATAAAGTAGGAATAAAATACACAAATAAAATGCTCATAAATATATAAAATATAAATAAAATGAACATTTATTCTTAAAGGTAAATATACAATGAACACATATTATCAAAGAAAATTATATAATGAGAAATATGATCAAACTCATTTCTTATTTCCTTGGTGCCAAGATTCATCCATCCATCTTAACTCTCTGCACCAGAAGGGATCAAATTCCTCGAGGTCCAAACCTTGGACTAAACCATAGTTGAAAATGTGGCATATCGATGATCTATACCTTGAAACTAGTAGGTTCAAACCAATTGAACTAAACCACTAGGCTTATAAAATTTTGTAAAATCCTCTCTCTCCCTTAGAATATATGGATGGAGGGAAACTCAATTGCCGCACACAAACATGTATTCTTTCCAAGGTCAATTTGGTCTATCTTGGATAGTTAAGAGGAGACCTTTCCTTCCCGTGTATTCTTTCCTTCCCGTGCATGTTCAAATCCCACTTGAGACATGCGTTTCCCTTCTGAGCCAAGTGGGATCAATGTAAGGTACTAGTAATATCACCATTGATTAAATGATTGAGAGTGGGACATGATGTTTCTAAACATTTTTTATTTTAAGGGGCTCAAAAAACTAATTGTTACCATTGTTCTTGGGCATTTGGCTTGTTATATGTCGACAAGGGCCCCTATTTGAATCACCCCAGGAATGGTGCACTATTCTATATAGATGGATTTACTGCGATGCCATCCACAAATGCGTGAAATAATCTTCTTGGTTTCCCTACGAAGTTTTCCTTGAAAATATATTTCTAAGGAAACCTCACAAGATCTTCTCTCTATCCAAATAAAGTGTAGAAAAAACTCTAATGACAATAGAAATCAGTATTCCCATGGGACTCAATCAGATTTGAACTTGTGACCTATGGCCTCCCCATTGGTATTCCCATGGGATTGAATGTAATGTAACCTAATTTGGTGTTTGGGACCTTAAGACTATTAAGGAATTAATTGATTTCTTTTAACATTTTGTTTCTATGGTGTAAAATTTTAGAGAGAAAACTTTCACATCTCTCTCTAGTTTTCATGAATTAAAAAGTTATTAAGATCATGTGTAGAGTTAAAAATATTTTGAAATTGAAAGCTAATGTGTGGATATGTAGGGTATTTTAAGAGAAAGTGTTTTTTATCCACCACTTTCTTAGTATTATGAAGATTACTTATTATTTGAATCCCATGATGCTTTAGGCCTTGTCCAATTCCAAGTTTTACTATAAAGTTGGTGAGAGTCATTTCTTATTTTAGAAATGTTAATTTTCTTTCTTCAAATAGCTATAATAGGGAGATGGTTTTGATCTTCTAACTTGATATATAGTATATTACCTTTCTCTTATTCTCTAGATTTCTTCATTGTATCTCATTTCTTTTTAAATTTAGTTATTATAATGCTTTTAACACTATCAATATTTTAAAGAATGATATTTCATGATATCCTTTAATAGTTTAGCCAAGAGTTAGCAAATTTATGTCAACCTCCCCTAAATCTCAATATAAATTTTAATAAAATTAAAAACAATATTGAGAAAACTCTTAACCTTCACATTAACTATCTTATATATTAGATATTTAATTATAATTATGTAAACTTAATCCAATATCATATTAAACATTGATTTTTGAAATATATAAATTAAATATTTAATTTATTAATTATTATATATATATATTATTTAAAAAAATTAATTATAAAATTTAAAATTAAATATAAAATAATATAATATTAATTTGAAATTAAAAAATAAAATAAAATAAAAAATCTAATTTAATATTCAAAGTGAAAAAAATAAGACATTTACATAAACTGAATGCACGGCATAGAAAAAGAAAACCAACAAAGTTCAAATTTATGGGAAGCAAGAAAGTATCAATTAACCTGAGTAAACAACTCAACCGAATACCTTAGATTGTGTATTACACCATGTGATTGGATTTTTTTACCATGGTTAATGCTTGTGAAAACCTTTCGCTCATAAATTGAGTTTGTTAAAGTTATATATAGTTGAGTCTGAAAACGAGTTAACATATTTTTTTTACATTTTCTATAAAATGTATTTAATTTTATTTTTAAAATGTTAAAGTTATATTGTGATAATTATTATTTTATTGGATTATAAAGAATAATTTTATAAATGTTAAATTAAACATTTTGGTAATTATTTATTTTATCTAAATAAGTGTTATAAAATATTTAATTGTTATGTTATTAGTTTGAAAAGATTAAAAAAATGGTTTTTTTATAAAATATTATAATTATTTATTTTATTTAAATAAATATTGTAAAATATTTAGTTGTTAAAAAAATTGTTATAAAATATTAGTTGTTATATTATTTAATAAAGGAAAAACACTAGCTTTAGTTTGGACAAAATCTTTAAAAAAATGAGATTTTTTTTTTAAAATTTTCAAATCATGCTATATGTATGTTTTGGAAGACACCAAACTTTTAATTAAACTAAAATTCATTAATTATGATTAATTTTAAGATTGTAATTTCTAATTGTTAAATAAAATGTAAACAGTCATTAAAAAAAATGAAAAAGAGAAGAGAAAAATTATATATTCTAAGTTGACTTTTGGAAAGAAAAATATATACCAATCTTTGAAATTGGAAGAAAGAATACTCATAAATACAAATTCAAGATTATGGTTAAATTTGCAAATGAAAGAAAAGGAAAGAAAATATTTTCAAAAATCTTCAATGATGTTATCAATTAGGGCATGTAATCACACTAGAAAATTAGTGAATCTTGTAATTGGGAAATACATTAGGTTGAATAATACATAATTAAAGAATATGAGTCAAATATCCAATGTGAAGAAGGGAAGGAAAACACAGGTTTAGAAAAGATCACAATCAAGCAAGGGTGTTATTGAAAAAACTACAAATGACAAATAGAGTGGATAGAAATTCCCTTCACCCTAATGGAAGAGGTAAGTTCTCGCTCCAAAGGAAAATTTTGGGGTTGCTAATGTAAAAAGTAAAATAATAAGTTTCAAGCATTTCAATATGGAAATAAAATACTAAGATCAAAGTATAAATATATGTATATCAACATTTATCATGATTATTTCTATATTTACAATCCTTTTTAAAAGTAGATATTAACTTATAAAACATAAACAATCCTTTTTAAAAGTAAATATTAACTTAAAACATAAGATAGCCAAAATTTAAAAATATAATTTAAAAACTTTACTAATATAGTAACCCTTTTTAATTCTTCGTCTCTAAGGTGTTTATTTTAAGAAATATGAAAACACATGTATATGAATGTAATTTTGTTAATTATAAAAAAATTACATTAAAAAAATCTTCATTTTTAAAGTGCTTTTAAGAAGTCTTTAAAAAAAAATTAAAAACTATAACAATCAAGTGTAGTTAGAATAGAAAATAATAACATGCTTATGGATTCAGTAAATAAAAAAACACCCAAAAAAACAATCAACTTGTTTCTATTAAAATATTAGTTTTGGTTTTAAATTCTCCATTCTTTCTAAATAAACTCTCAAATTCTCATTGGTTCAACAACATAACATAATGATCCTTTTTATCATAGGATTTATTGACTTTGACATTATTGTCTACTCATCTAAATTACAGAATAAAAAATTATTAAGAAAATTAAAATTAAAAATTAATATAAGTGATAGTAAATTAGAAAATAATTAAATGTTGAATTTAAAAATTAGATTTAAATGAAAACATTTAATTATGTAATTTTCAAAACTAAAAATAATAGATAAAAATAATAGAGGTGAAAGAGAATATAAATATATTAAACTCTCAAATTTCATTCAAATCTATAAAATAGTTCCATTGGTTCAACAACATAACGATCCTTTTTATCATAGGATTTCTTGACATTGACACTATTATCTACTTATCCAAATTATAAAGTAGAAAGCTATTAAGAAAATTAAAATTAAAAATTAGTATAAGTGATTAGTAAATTATAAAATAATTAAATGTTGAATTTGAAAGTTAAATTTAATGTCGTAATGAAAATATTTAATTATGTAATTTTCAAAACTAAAAATAATAAAGATGAAAGAAAATATAAATATATTAAATTCTCAAATTTCATTCAAATGCATATAATAGTCTCATTAGTTCAACAACATAATATAATGATCCTTTTTATCATAGAATTTCTTGACTTTAACACTATTATCTACTTATCTAAATTACAAAATAGAAAGCTATTAAAAAATTAAAATTAAAAATTAGTATAAGTGATTAGTAAATTATAAAATAATAAAATGTTGAATTTGCAAATTAAATTTAAATGAAAACATTTAATTATATAATTTTTAAAACTAAAAATAATAGAGATGAAAGAGAATATAAATATATATTAAACTCTCAAATTTCATTCAAATGCATCAGTTCCATTGGTTCAACAACATAACATAATGATCCTTTTTATCATAGGATTTCTTGACTTTGACACTATTGTCTACTTACCCAAATTACAAAATAGAAAGCTATTAAAAAAATAAAAATTAAAAATTAGTATAAGTGATTAGTAAATTATAAAATAATTAAATGTTGAATTTGAAAGTTAAATCTAATTTCATAATGAAAATATTTAATTATGTAATTTTCAAAACTAAAAATAATAAAGATGAAAGAGAATATAAATATATTAAACTCTCAAATTTCATTCAAATGAATATAATAGTCTCATTGGTTCAACAACATAATAATCTTTTTTATCATAGAATTTCTTGACTTTGAAACTATTGTCTACTTATCTAAATTACAAAATAAAAAGCTATTAAAAAATTAAAATTAAAAATTAGTATAAATGATTAAAGTAAATTATAAAATAATAAAATGTTGAATTTAAAAGCTAGATTTAATGTTATAATGAAAATATTTAATTATGTAATTTTCAAAACTAAAAATAATAAAGATAAAAGAGAATATAAATAGACTGCTAGGAAAATGTTAATTAAAAAAAAGATATTTAAAATAAATTATTGAGGATTTTTATTCATTGTCTTATATGATATTATATACTATAATAATTAAAAAAAAATACTATGAAAAAAAATGTAAATTAAAATTTAAAAACAAAAATTAAGTAAAATATATATTTTTAATCTACTTAGTCAAAACAACTTAGATGCCTAAAAAGTCTTTAGAGGATTATGATTTAAAAAAATACATCCAAATTTCGAGTGTTTAAAATTAAATATTTAATATAAATAAATTGAAATCAAAATAAAGTTAATACCCAAAAGAATAATTGTCAAAATAACCGAACCATCATATTAATTTGAAAACAACTAGTTCACTTATATATTCCAAGTAAATGGTAAAAGGAAAACTCAATATACTAAAGTTAATATAATTATAATTATAATTGTAAATATCAAAATATTATATTTAATTTACTAAATTAAAAATACCATATAAATGAAACAAAAGCACTTTTTTAGGTTAGTGCTTCACATGTTTAAACATTTTTTTTAAAAAGTGTATTTATAAAATCATCTATATCCATACTACATCAAAATGTCATCACATTAATAAACCTATGTGTAGATAAAAATCAATTAAATAAAAATGCATAATCCAAACACAAACATTACTTTAGAGTTATTAAGAATCATAGTTGAAAAACCATTTTACCATTTTACAAGAATGAGATCAATATTTAACATAATCTCTCTTAAAATTCTAAGTAATCAAATTTTATTCCAAAAAAAATGTCAATTAATGCTAGATTCTTTAATCCACAAGGTGGAGTCAAGAATACATCAATATAGTACTCATTATGAGCTCAACATGACATATACACAAATAGAAACTAGGTGGTGAGGATAACATGTTATCCCAAAACCACTCACACTAGACCCAATTAACAATGACAAAATTATTTATTGGACTTTAGTATTTCTCACAAGTATGAAGAAACTTGTAGCTTCTCCCACTACCCACATGTAGAAGTTATCTATTCTAAGGTCCATGTGAGAATGGCTAGTTGAACAACTAAAAATTATTTTTAAGTGTGTATATCTTCAAATTCATATTCTCAACCACATATTTGAGTGTCTACTTTTCATGTTTAGATTTAGAGTGACAAATACATATTAAGTGGTCAACGAGTTTTGATGTACCTTATTAACACTTTTCTATATGTATATATGATGAAAATATACACGAGACATGTCAAAAAAAAATCAAATACTAGTTTATCATCTTAGCATAAATAGAACAATATGAATATCTTAAGACACATACAACAAATAACTAGTGGTCTCCCAACCCTAATGCTTCACTGCTTTAAACTTTCATACGAGGACCTTAAAAGATGTTGTGAGATATGTAAGTAAAAAAATTAGGCACAACATATTATGTTGGGGAATTAGTGAATTAGATCTATCAAATTGCTGAGGTTCCAAGAAGACATGTTGTCTATGTATCTTTACAACACTTAATTATAAGTGAGCATAACTCAACATACATAGAAATATAATAAACTAAAATGCAAGATGGACTCATAAGGTCATCTTTTATAGCATCAATATGTAACTAACTCCCTTGAAGTGAAGAAGATGCAATTCACTTATATTGGTTAAGGTGCATAACAAACTCTTTGAGTTCTGCCTCATTCTCTACACAAGTTGACCACTAGTCGATCTCTTCATCAACTTTCTTGTCAACTTTCCTAGTTTACTGTTGATATCTACCAGCCATCATCCATATGTGTAAACTTTCACAAATTTAACTTTTGAGAAAATATTCCTAAATATATTAACAACTTAATAATTTATCATGCCATGCAGTAAACCAGATTCAAAACATTATCAAATCAAAATGTAAAATGGACTCATAATTTATCATGCCATGCAGTAAACCAGATTCAAAACATTATCGAATCAAAATGTAAAATGGACTCATAAGATCATCTTATATAGCATCAACATGTAACTAACTCTTTCGAGATGAGAAAGATGAAATGCACTTATAAAATCATCTTATATAGCATCAACAGAAAAAAGATGAAATCCACTTAAATTAGTTGTTATGCATATAACAAAGTTTTAAATTCTGCTAATTTATTCTCAACACCAATTGAACACTTGACTATCTACTGGCCATCATCTACATATCTGAAGCTTCACAAATTTAACTTGGTAAATATATCAACAACTTAATAATTTATCATGCAATAAACCAGATTCAAAACATTATCCTATACTGATTGTTTGTTTCATTGTTCGTCTCGACTCTCCATATACTTCATTTTATTATGTACACAAAAGTCAATAAAACTTTGATTGTAATAATATATCATAGTTGATGTCTTGAGTGGAAAACCAAGTTCACCAATTGAATCCATGCCACCTTTATTTAGCATTCATTGCACTATGATATTCTGTCGATCATGAACAGCGATGAAAATGATCCATATGACAGTATATGAAATCTTGAGCAAGTAGACATATGGCACACTGCGCCAAACATTTTGTATAATATTTCCGAGGTTCTCGTGATCAGATATGACAAAAGAAACTCTTGATACTACCAATTTATTTTTAAATTTGTCCTCATCGGTTATCGATTTGTATACATTTTGTCAGAATCGTAGCCATTGCATCTGAACTAAAAAGCAATTCACATGAAAATTGAATAAGTGAAGCTGTAATGATGGGGGCTGCAACAGATGACAGGGCCTTCAGCGTTCAGAGTGCCCAACAAGGAGACAAAAGAGGTCGAGCGTAAAACAAAGGAGCCGACATTATTGATAAGGAAGGAGCTCGAGGTTTAATATTTGAAATCACCATCACTAGACTGATATTGCATTGATACGTAAACTGCAGCAACTGTATGCACTGCAGTGAATGCCTTGCAACTCTATTCAATGTTTGCCGTTCGGTCCTTCATTTGAATATTCCCTTCCTCCTGCCAGATACGCCATGCGACGACATATATATCCAAAATCAAACGCGTATTTTAACCAAAACGCCCCCGAGCGAGTAGCGATAAAAGACAACTAAAACGTCTTGCTTTTCCTGGAATTTTTTTTACAAAAATCTGCTCATGCAGATGGCTATTTCTATAATTGTTTAATTTCAACCGAACATAAAATAATATAATAATTAAATAATTAAGAGTTAGATTAATTAAGTTATTATGAAAAGAAGGTTTTCTCATTATCCAAACCATATTTAAAGTCAAAACATCATTGTAATATTCATCATCTGCTACATTATTATATTTTATCATTCAAAATGATAGTACTTTTACGGCTTAGTCTCCTACAACAGAACATCATCATATGACATAAGAATTATGGTTGAAAGTGCACTTTAGATTGCTCAATTCATGATTTTGATTTTTTTTTTACACGATTTAGGTAGTTTCAAAATTAAAAATTTAATTAAAAAAATATTTTAGTATGATTACTGCAATAGAGCAATTTAAAAAAAAGCTAAAATAATAAAGCTTTTGGGTTACTATTTATCCTCTGCTTGAGAGGTCTATAGTTAAATATCTTGGAACCCATCACTGGAAATATATCTGTGAGACTGGGACGGATTATCTATGGAAATCTAAAAGCCAGAGGAGGATCATTGGCATTTGCATCCGGCCGATTTGGAGCATCCATTGTGACTGATCATGTTCACTTTCAAATAGGGTTAAAGTGAGGGTGGATTTTGAATTTTAAAGTAGTTGTATGCCACTGAATTTAAATTTTGGTGAAATTTTAATTTTGAATTTATTTTTTATTGTAAAAATAAATTTAATATCTTTTTTAAATTATTATTTTAAATTATTATCTTGTAATTTCAAGAATTTATTTATATAATTTTATTTATTCCAATCAATTTCCTTATGATCATTTTAATTAAACTTCCTTTAAAAGTGACTAGAAAAATGATTCAAAACATATATATGAATCTCAAATATGTGACATTCCATAGTTGACACGAGTAATGACAGGGATTTGATATTTGCTATTTAATATGTATGTTTATTGAAAATTATGTTTTTCATTATTTTTTTAATTATTGAATTACTTTTTTTTTCGACATGTTACTATTCACAATGATATAAAGACAATGTGGAGGGACCTTTCTAAAGTGGTAAAATTATGGAAGCTCAATAGAGCTAGGCCCAAACTTATTTCTTTTTCAGTTACATTGACGTGTGATTAAGCATCATAGATCCCAGACATTCCTTAAATAGACACGATCATTATATAAAATTGGAGTCACAACAATATAAAAAACAAGACAGAAACTTACAATAGATTTCACAGATCAATTTTACTCAGAAATGACATGAAACAGTGCAATACAATGACATAAAGAGCCATGCCATTTGAATCCCATAGAGGTCATTCGAATTCAATACATGAGAGTGGATTACTTGTCATTTAAACACCACTTGGCACATTAGTTAACCACTTAAGTCCAACTTAATTGACTCTAACTGACTCGGAGGCAGTTTAGACTGAGTCTAACTGAATAGAACTCAACTACATGCCACCAAGTAGGTGAGGGCACATATTTGACTTCAGTTAGGTGAGATAAATTGAATTGCACTGAACTAAGTCACCAAAAGTAGGTGGAGGCGCCTTTAATCACTCCAATTAATTGAAATTAACTAAAAATAGGCTAATTGATGAGGAAGGTGCCTTTGCAGCTCCAGTTTAACTGAAAGGTAGGTGAAACAACCTTCGATAAACTTATTAGGGCGCATATGTCATGAAAATCAACCCAGATTTTCTCCTAGATTGAAGGAGGAGACTCAATTAGGATCCTCGATTGAAGGAGAAGACCCAATTAGGCTCCTTGATTGAAGGAGGATGATCCAGTTAATGATGCAGTCACATATTTGAGTCAAGAACTTAGGATAAGTGGTAAATTAGGACAAATAAACCAAATAATGATGTTTAGCTCGATAATGACTCCAACACCCTCCCCCCTCCCCCCCTAAAGCTAAACTCATATGGAGGAGTAAAAAAAATATAGGGCCCCATAAACAAAGGCCATAGGTCACCCTTTACAAAAATTAACTCTAAAATTCTCAAAAAATTCTAAGTGAGGAAAAGAGGAAAAACCTTGTGGGAAAGAAAACCCCCCCCCCTCAAACTGAACACTAAAGAATTAATCCGACTTCACCATGATGGAACTCACCCACAACAGTGAACGGAGGTAAGTGAAATTCTTCTCAATGAAGTTATTGGTGAAAATGTCTGCAATTTCCTCATATGTGGGGCAATATTGGAGAACAATTATTCTATCTGGCACAAGTTCTCCGATGTAGTGCATGTGGATCTTGATGTGTTTGGTTCTTTGTCTCTGAACTAGATTTTCCAAGATCTTGATAGCACTTTTATTATCATAAAAAATGGCAGTAGATGAAGTGCTACCAATGTCGAACTCTTCCAAAATACCTTGCATCCAAACTACTTGTATGTATGCATTGACCGCTCCCCGGTACTCTGCCTTTGCTGAAGATAGTGCAATGGTGTCCTAATTTTTGCTTGACCAGCAAATAGGCCCACCACCAAATATGAACACATATCTGGAAGTAGACTTTCGATGAAATTTATCTCAACCCCTATCTGAATCTGTGAATCCTACCAAATCTAGTTCAGAATCAGCAGCATAGTGAATACTATAGGTTCTAGTACCCTGCACATACTGTAGAATCCTCTTGGTTGCCCTCTAATGAATTTCATGAGGTTGTTGCATATACCTTGATACATCATTCATGTCATAACAAATGGCAGACCTTGAATGTCTCAAGTAGAGAAGGCGTCCAATCAACTGATGGTAGAGACTAGAATCCACCCGTGGAGTAGTATTTCCCTCTTCAAGACCGATTCCTAAGAGGAATAGGAAAGGTGATGCCCTACAATCATTCATGTTAAACTTAATTAACATGTTTGAATCATATTTGGATTGTGACACCACAATCCCATCAAAATATTGAGTTATTTCAAGCCCGAGAAACTTCCTCAACAGGCCTAGATCACTCATCCCAAAGGCTTCATTTAAAGCAGTTTTTATGAAGCTAATTGTAGCAAGGGTACTTCCTGTGATTAACAAATCATCAACATACAAAAATATAATCAAAAAATTACCTCCATATTGCTCCAAGTACACATTTGGATCAGACTTACATCTTTCAAAGTTATGTGATAGTAGAAAAAATTCATTTTGGCGTACCAAGCTCTTAGGGCATGTTTTAAGCCATACAAGGATTTCTGCAGCTTGAAAACTAATGATGGATCTGATGTGTAGCCTTCAGGATGCTTCATGTAGATCTCTTCTCGCAGGTATCCATGAATGAAATCACTTTTTACATCCATATGGTGCACCTCTCAGTGCTTGGATGCAAAAATAGCCAAGACTAGCCATGTAGAATCCATTTTTTCCACCGGTGCAAAGGTCATAGTTTAGTCCACTCCTTGGAATTGGGAGAATCCTTTTGCTACCATCCATGCTTTATATTTGTAGGTTGAGCGATCTGCAGCAACATTTTTCCAATAGACCCATTTGCATTGAACAAGTTTCCTCCCAGGTTTACATTTTTTTGGAGAGAGTTGAATTCTTCATCCATTGCAGCTTTCCATTGAGGATCATTTTGAGCATGATAATATAACTTAGGATCATATAAAATCATCATGTAGTGCTTCTTATGCAACAAAGAATCATTGCAAGAAAGAGAAATACCTTCTCTTTGAACATCTAACAGAGTCCTCCTTGGATCAACAGGATTTCCAACATTTAACTCAACAGAATAGATAGTTTGTTTGACCCATTTGGGTAGATGAGTGAACTCATTCAAATAGGATTTAGAAGTTGATATTCCATGCTCACTGATATCATACATTAGGTCTGAAATATCAGATCTCACACTTTCATTTTCATCTCCAGAATCTTCAGCAAAAAGAGAGGGAATTTTATCAGTTTCTTCCTCTACTAGTTTCAAATGTTGGAGAGGTTCTTCGAAGCGAACACTTCTCTCTATGAGTATATTCTTAGTTATGATATTCAATAGTTTGTATCCCTCTTCTTCCTCGAGATACCCAATGAATATACACTCCACACTCTGCAGTTGCAAAGACTTTCTCCTATCTAGTGGAATTCGAGCCCAAGCAATGGACCCAAAAACCCTGAAATTGGACACATCTAGTTTGTGACCAAAGTATGCTTCAAAAGGTGTCTTTCCTTTCAAGGATGAATGTGGAACCCTGTTATGAATGTGGGCAATGGAATTCATGGCTTCATCCCAAATATTTGCAGCAAAATATTTAGCTTCAAGCATATAGGTTGCCATCTCTTTTAGAGCCTGATTTTTCTTTTTTACTGCACCATTCTGTTGAGGTGTGTAGGGAATGGTGTGTTGAACCTTGATTCCAATTTGAGAAAAAAATTGCAGCAAAAATGATTTGATGTATTAACCTCCATTGTCAAATATGAGAGCTTTTATCTTGCTCTCGGTAGCATTCTCAACAGAAGCCTTAAAGTCTATGAACTTTTCAAGGACTTTCGATTTTTTCTTGAGAAAATAGACCCATGTGAATCTAGAAAGGTCATCGATGAAAGTGAGCACATAACTCGATCCATTCATAGAGTTTGTAAGAATTGTACCGCTGATATTAGAATGGATGATCCCCAAAATACATGTATCTCGGCTTGCTTTTCCTCATCAAATTTATGCTCAGGATGCTTGTCGACTATGCATCCTTTGTAGATCACTTTGGAGGATTTGATTGTAGAAAGGCCTTCCACCATGGAATTATTTTGTAGCTATTGAAAGTATTTTAAATTTAGATGTCCAAACATTTCATGCCATAGTCGGCTAACCTCATTCCCATGAGTCAGAAGAGCACTGGGATTTGAATCAGGTGCAAATTTGGAAAACTCATAGGTCCTAGCAGCATAATTTGTTATCCCTATAGCAATGAGTTTTCTGGATGCTATCTCTAAGATATCCACTTCATTCGGGTTGAATACTACTCTTTTGGGAACACATGTGTGCGTCATTTGATACACAGACAACAAGTTTGAAGCCAAAGAGGGAACATAAAGAACATTTTGAAACTTCCATGTTTTAGGTGGATGGTACCCCTTCCTTGTAAGGAGACTTAAGACTCATCTCCCATGTGGATGGAGATGCAACTGTCGAAGTCCAATGTTTTGAAGGAGTCTTTGCATGCAACCATATGGTTCGAAGCACCAGAGTCAATGAGAAGAGCTCTAGGCTTCGAAACATTAGCCATGAGAACATGTCCTCTTTCGGGTTGATTGTTTCGATCTTGATTATACTTCTTCCTTGCACCTTCAGGAAGACTGATGTTGTTCTTCTCAAGGAGAAGATCCATTTGATAAATTGTTCCCTTCATGAAAGAGCTTTCAAGATGAACGCCTCTTCCACAATAAGAGCACTTGGTCTTTTCTTTTCCCTTTTGCTTGTTCTTCCTTGAACCTGAGGGCTCATCCAACTGTTGGTTTTTCTCCTTCTGCTTGGGAGGGTTAAACTTTGTCTTCTCTTTCTTTTGCTTCCCTTTGACATTTGAAGCTTTGGGTCCTCCAGCAAGAAAGGCTTGATATTTAAACGATCTTATGATTCCCATTTGAACAAGCTTGTCATGCTCACTGTTAAGAGACTCAATGAATGCATTCAAGGTCGGCATATTCCAAATCGGTATTGTAATCTTTCTGGTATGAAAGGTAGACACAAAAACAGAATAGTCTGGTCCAAGTTTTGAAAGGATGGAAAGGATGAGTTGATCATCTTCCTTCTCAAGTTCACATTGCTTCAATTGGAGCACAAGGGGTTCAAACTTGGTAAAGAATTCATTCATGGTCTCAAAGTTTCCTGGATTTAGAGATATCAACTCATTCTCCAGCTGATAGATTCTCAAATCATCTTTCTTATAAAAAAGAGTAGCAAGTTGTTCCCATATTCCGTTGGTAGTCTCCAATCCAGTGAGGTGGAAAGGAATATCCTTTGAAATGGAGAGGCATAGAAAGACATATGCTTCATCAAGTTTGTTCCAATATTTTGTTTTCTCTGCTAATGCATTCGGCTCTTTCTCTGTATCCATGGTGATTCTGTAGAGTCCTTTAGAGCGCAATTGTATCTCAATCCTCCTTCCAATGATGGTAGTTGGAAGGAGTGAGAATATTGCTTGAAAAGGAGTCCATTATGTAGTTGTAGCGAATGCAATGGAAGTGCTTGAGATACCTGCAATTGCACAAAACAAACAAAATAAGGCCGAGCAAAATGCACTTTTGGAGTTTGCTTCACACCTGGCTTAGCCAATCAAGCAAGCTTGATCAACAATGTTAGTTTTTCCAGGAATTATCTGGTAAACTCTCTACTTTTGGTGTAGTGTTGGAATGTTTTTGACAAATTTTACTCAAGTTTCTTCATAGATCTAGAAAGAAACCTGTAGAAGAATTTCCTTGTCCTGCCATGGCTCTGATACCATATAAAACTGGAGTCACAACAATCTAAGAAACAAGACAAAAACTTACAATAGATTTCACAGATAAATTTTACTAAGAAATGACATGAAACAGTGCAATACAATGGCATAAAGAGCCATGCAATTTGAATCCCAGAGAGGTCATTCAAATTCAATACATGAGAGTGGCTTACATGTCAGTTAACCACTTAACTCTAACTGGATCAGAGGCAATTTAAACCAAGTCTAACTGAATAGAACTCAACTGCATGCCAGCAAGTAAATGAGGGCGCATATCTGACTTCAATTAGTTTAGATGAGTTGACCTGCACTAAACTGAGTCACCAAAAATAGGTGGAGGTGCCTTTAATCACTCTAGTTAACTTAAATTAACCAAAAATAGGCTAATTGATTAGGAAGGAACCTTTGCAACTCCAGTTTAACTTAAAGGTAGGTGAAACAACCTTCAGTTAACTGATTGGGGTGCATATGTCATGCAAATGAACCCATATTTTCTTCTATATTGAAGGAGGAGACTCAGTTAGGCTCCCTGATTGAAGGAGAAGACCCAATTAGGCTCCCTAATTGAAGGAGGATGATCCCGTTGATGATGCAGTCACATATTCAAGTCAAGAACCTAGGATAAGTGGTAAATTAGGACAAATAATTCAAATAATGATATGTGGTTGGATAATGACTCGAACACATTACCATTTTATTTTAATAGTGTTAGTGGTATTTCATTGTCATATACTACCAAGTTACAACATTGATCATTTCTCTCTATTTTGCCTTTGTGATCACAATACTCTTTTCATAGAAATAGTAGGAAGTATTGAAAATGTTTCTAAATTTATTTAAGCAATCATCCACCCCTCCAAGAAGAACCTATCTCTCTCAGATGGCCAATAACCCTCAGTATCTCCGCATTGTTATCCATAGTAACCACTGCAATCATAAATACAAATAAAATATCATTAAAAATATAAACACATGATATAATGACATCTCTAAGCACTGAAAATTGTATAACTAATGTACGACAAATAACAACATAAACTAAATCTATCATGTAAATTTAAAAATTGATCTTGAATTTTACAGTAAAGAATAAACATTTAACATTTTTTCATCTCATATTTATGTTCTAAATTCAAGTATTGATTCCAATTTTTAAGTATGCATGTGTACATAAAGTGTCTTGAGTGCATATGTTGATTACAAAGCTCCCCTAGCTTTCAGGCTTGGATTATGAAGTTTCATCGAAATTGTGAGGTGCTAACTATTTCCTTTGTAGGACCAGCTCCCAGATTGCGGGTAGAGGTAACAACTAGACCCTAGAATAGGCAGCATAATGTGCTATTGATGAATAAAATCCCAGTATAGGCAACGATTTTGTTAGATATGTAATTATTTTTTGTAGTGTGATGTTTTTTGGACTCCAAAGTCTATTTAGCAGATCTTTGTTTATATTTAATTTGGGCCATGTATGGATTCGACTTGATGTTATTTTAGTTCTATGCCCTCTTTCTATATACCCATGAGAGACTTTAAATGCACAATTGTATATAGTGGATTTTATGGTTGCAAGGTTTCCACTGGATTATATCATGTATGATAGTATGTGATTGGCATGTTTAATCAAACACATCAACCTACCTATGTATCTTCATGTTCGTAGAGGGTGTGTGCAAGAATTTGAGGGTCTCTTTTGGCGCGTTAGATGCAATACAAAACTAAAAAAACAGGCATCCATCAACATGCATAGATATTTTGAGACACTTACATAATGAATCTTGCGATTAGTAAAAAACAAGAAATGTAGGAAATTGAATGAAATTTCCAAATATATATTTTTTTTCTATTGAAAATGTTGTTAACTATCTAAAGTTAGATCAATTTTAACGGACACTTTTTATTTTTGGGACAAATTATAAGGTATATGTTTTTGTGGGTGCAGCGTCTGAGTGTCTAAATGATGGAATAAATTTATGAAAACTGGTATACATATAGAGAACATATAGGACTAGTGCACGACTATTTTTCCAATAATAAAAATAATTTTTTTAATTTTTTTTTTCATTATCTAAGAGATCAAACCTCGAAAATGGTACGTCAATTGTGGGTGCAACGTTTGAAGGTCTTAATGCAATTATTTGGAAATGGGTTTTTTATAGCATGTAGAGGTTGGTGTTCTTTAGTGCACCATACAATTTTTTTTAAATGGTTGAGAAACGAAAGAGATATGGACAAAACACTACCAGTGTGTTTTTTGAGTTGAGGAGTGATGACAGAAGATAAATAAGAAAAAAAATAGAAAAAACTATGTATTCTTGTTAAAATTTACATATTTAGAATCTGCAAAAAAAACCATATCTATTTCTAAAATCTCATAAAAAATGGAGGTGTGCAGCATAATCAGACGAACCGCTAAACACGAGCATATTGAAAATTTGGATATAATGCTGAATTAGCCATGGTTTATCATACTCCAAGGCACAGACATGTTGAATCCGAAGCAAAGTACAAAGCAGACACATAGGCATAGGAATTCCATGAAAGCATGGGTGGAGGCTCGGCCTTATCATTTGGAGGGAATAAATTTTTGAATTTAAACAATACGCGAGCACGATTTAGTTAAACAAAACGTGTGCGCATTTTATATAAACAAAACGTGTGCATGTTATATACAAACCAATCGCGTGCGCGTTATATACAAACCAATCGCATGCACGTTTTGTAAAAAAA
>LPNX010252577.1:588812-599536 GCA_001517045.1 Pseudotsuga menziesii
AACCCCAGTACATTGATGGCCTCTTAAACCCTAGCCATAGGATACTTTCCTTTACAACAGAACTGGCGACTCCGCTGGGGAGGGCCTTGTCTGTTTGGGGTTTCTCTTGATTTCTTTCAGCCTTTTACATTGTTTCAGGTCCTTCTTACCACTTAGGAACACTTTATAAATCTGATAGCACACTTCCCCTGCCTTCTTAAGGTGGTTTTTGACCTTTTTGGGAATTTTTCCACCCATTCGCGAGTTGCTCTTCTGAACACTCGCGAATACTTGCTTGCATTCACGGGTTGCTATACTGAACAGTCGCGAGTCATTCATGGGTTGCACTTATAGACAGCCGCGAATCCCCCTTTAAACAATGTTTTTTCCTCTTTTGTGATTTTTCTTATGTTTGAAGGTGTGTTGGGTAGGTCTTTTAGGGTCCTTGCAAGTGCATGACTCCAGGGATTTAGTGTCATCTTCTTTTGGTTGTTCTTTATCTATGTGGTAAGCCTTTTATAACATTAGGGTTTGTTCTTTGCTCTTTCCCCCACCTTCTTTGCTTGGTTTGATTTTTGGTTTATGTTTCTGGTCAGCCTATGTCAGTGATGTTTGTTTGATTTCAGAAGCTTGTTGGTGTTGCGTTCCTTCTTCTTTTGCTGGTTAACTTCACCATGCCAAAATAGTTGACTTGTCTTTTTATGCAAGCCTTCCTTCCAAGTAGGGTTTATACTGACTTTAGAGCATTCTAGAGTTTGTTTGGTGGTTGTATAGCAGAATTCCTTTTGCTTTGTTCTTATTATCTGCATACTTTGTTTTGTAGGTAGTTTTTCTTTTGCATTTATAAAAGAAAATTAAAAAGAACCTATACTTGTTTTTGCTGCTTGCCCCCCCCAACTCCTTCTTTGGTTTGACCTTGTTGGACAAGGTACTGAGCAGCCTTTGTTTGTAGGTTTAGATTGATACTTAGGACTTCTTGACCTTTGTTTATGTCAGTCTTTTTTGCTCAGTATTTTCATTCCAAAGTTGTTGGCTTGTTCTCCTTTGTGAGCCTTCTTTGTAAGAGAGGTTGATATCTAACTTTAGGGAAGCCTAGGGTTTGTTTTTGGGGTGTAGAGTAGTTGTCTATTTGCTTTGCTTACAATACTTGCTTGCATTAGTTGATAGGCTGATTTTTCTTTTTCATTTATAAAATAAAAAGACAAAAACACATGTTTGCTTTATATGCACGTAGATTAGTTTTTTTAGTCTAGATTGCATGGCATATCATTGTTTTTGAAAAAATTAAAAAATATAAAAAGATTTGATCTTTTTTGGCTTTCAAGTTTTCTATTTGAAAATATAAAGAGAATAGTTTTTTCTTTTTGCATTTCATATCTCTTTGCTTAGTCATTTCGTTTCAGCTTTTAGTCAAAACACCACATAAGTTTCATGCCATTTACCCTCTGACTAAAAACAGCCCTTAAAATAAATGATATAATTTAAAATTTACTAGCAAGTTTTATTTTATAGGGTCATACACCAACTAGCTCAGGCTAGACTTATGGATTAGGGAGTTTCAACTCTCCACAAGTGTTAAAATTTCAGACGTAGTTGGCCTATCACTAGGTAAATCCTTTTCTACTTTGATTGTATCTGGGAAGCTCCTCTCAAATGGGAGTTAAGCACTAGGCCACGTGGAGGCTTGGACAGAGGAGATAACCCTCCGAATCCTTGTCAAAACGTAACCCGGGACTTTTACGCATCTGGGGATTCTGTCCTAGACAGAGTTTCGGGCTCAACTACCCTGCCCATGCGTACGAGTTCAGCTGACGACTGTCCCCCCAGACTGTCAATATAGTTAAGGTAGCCTTTAGTCTCTTTGACATCTAGGGTTTATACACAGGTACACCAGAAGGTTATTTCTGGTTGACCTTGGACGGACTTGGAAGGTAACCCCGGTAGAAAGTGTGGGAGGGCGATGGGTGATTCCTTCGCTTGTGCCTAAGAACATCTACAGGGACGCCAAGTAACTGTCTATCAGCTTTCTTCTGGAAAGTATATCTTATACCTATTTCTTTGTTTGGCTTTAGGATTTTTTTAGTGAGTGATGTGTGGTTTGTCTGTACTTAGTGTGCCTTTAGGAGTGTACTTCGTAATTTTGGTTGTCTATCAACCTCATACTTTGTGTCCTAGTTTGAAACTATGGCTGACACCCCTTCGAACACCAACCAAGAGACCCCCATGCTGGGAACTCCTTGCATTATTCCTCTCATGGGGAATGTTGGTGTTCCCTTGATGGCCACCCTGAATCTACCTGGATTCACCTTAGGGCTACCGGTGTGGTTGTTTTCCACTCCAACTGTCCTGAATGCTCCTGATGCTTCTCAAGTAAGCTCCTTATATCAAGAGCATCAAAACACTGCTTCCCCTTCACCTATAGTTGATTCTCCTCCTCCTTCTACCTCATGCGGTGAAAGTACTGATACTAGTAACCGACAGTCTAAAAGGAGTAAAAGAAGGAGGAATAGGAAGAAAGCACATAAGCAAGGGGGCACCCGTTCAACCTCTGCAAGTCAAGTTGAACCTCCCCACCCAGCCTCTATTTTTCATGCTGGGGGCACCTATCCAACCTCTGCAGGCCATGTTGGATCTAAGCATTCAACCTCTGCAAGTCAAGTTGATCTTCATCATCTAGCATCTGTTGATCATGATGGTGGGATCCTTCCAACCTTTCCAGGTCATGTCGGATCCAGTCACTCAGCATCTATTGTTTATGCTAAAGACATCCGTTCAACCTCTGGTTTTCAAGTTGAACCTCCCCATCCAACCTCTGTTGTTCAAGTTGGATCCATCCACCCAGCCTCTGTTGTTCATGCTGGGGGCACACACTCAACTACTGTAAAGCATGTTGATCCTAACCATTCAGCCTCTACTGTTCATGTTGATGGTGCCCATCCAACCTCTGCAATTCATGTTGGACCCAGTCTCTCGGCCTATGTAAGTCATGCTGGGGGCAGTCTCTCAGCCTCTGTGGTTCATGCTGAAGACAATCTGTCAGCCACTGCGAGTCATGTTGACACTGTTGAAAAGACTACCCATTCAAAACATAAGCCCAAGTTTCCTTGTAAGCTTTGTTAGGGAGACCACCTTACTTATAAATTCCCTTTTATCCCAGAGGTGCGAAGAGTTTGGATTCATGGTCATCCCGTTTTTGAACATTCTATAGTCTCTCAACAACCAGCCTCTCTTAGTGAGGTTAGACCCAGTCACCCAGCAGCTATAGTTCATGCTGGGGGCAAACTCTCATCCTCTGTAGGTCATGTTGAGAGCAAACAGTCAGCCACTGCTAGTCATGTTGAATCAGTTGAGAAAACTGGTCGTTCGAAGCATCATCTTAAGTTCCCTTGTGTGTTATGCCAGGGAGATCATCTTACTCACCTATGCCCTGCTATCACAGAGGTGCGACAAGTGTGGTCCAAGACTCATGGATTTTCTTCTCAAGAACAACCTATAGTTTCTCAACAACTTACTCAACCTTTGGTTGATCAAGTGGTCGAACCAATCTTAGATTTGGTCGATCCCACTCTTCTTTCAGAGAGTGATCCTAATGTGATTAAACCAATGTCATCTTTCGTCAATCCCACTCTCCCTTCAGAGAGCGACTTTCACGAAGCGGTTGAATCGATTTCGGTATCGATCAATCCCACTCTTCCTTTGGAGAGTGACTACTATCCACATTTTCTTCATTGCCAGTTCAGAACTTACTGAACAAGGGGGCACTGAACTTGCTTTGGATCAACCCCCACCAAGCCCTCGGATTGCTTCCTTTGATTGGGATAGCCTAGTTGAGCCGCGCCTTCCTTCCGCTGCACCTTTCCAGATAAAGGTCAAAGTTGAACCTTATACAATTGCTCATTGTATTGTTGATGAAGGAGCCTCAGTTAGTATTTTGTCTGCTCGTGCTTGGCAAGGTATGGGATCTCCCAGCCTTGTGTCGACTGCTAGTCAGTTACTAGCGTTTGATAGAAGAACTTGTATGGCCTTGGGAATTCTTTCTCAAACACCTGTTACTTTGGGTGGGAAGACCGTCTTAGTTGACTTCATGGTGATAGAAGACCCCTTGGACTTCAATATGGTCCTTGGATGTGATTATGTCTATGCCATGCAAGCTGTGGTGTCAACATTCTTTCATGTGATGTACTTTAATCATGGCGAAGAAATTGTCACTATTGATCAGTTGGATTTTCTTGATCCGTCTCCTTACCCAACTAGAGACCAGGTATTTCCTTTATTGGTTCCCAGTGTTTCTGTAGACACTACCCCGCCACAGGTGAACTATGTGGCCTCTTGTCCTTTGTGTTCAATTGCTACTGAGAAGCAGCCTTTGTTTTCATGCTTAGCTTCTCAGGACTTGGTCCCAGCAGTTGATCAGGTGATTCATCCTATACAGACTGTAGAGCCTTCTCTCCACTTTGTTGATCCATTTGAAAGTTTAGATATGTGTTCTATCTCAGATGATCTCCTTCCTTTGGATGAAGTCTTCCTTGAGTCTTTGATACAGTCTGATCTTATTTTGGATGTTGGTTCAGTTGTGACTAAGTCTAACCCTGATTTGCCTAGTAATCCTGACCTTTCTTCTTATGTTGGTCTTGTTAAGTCTTTTGACTCTTCCTTTGAACAGCAAGTCAGTGATCCTGATGAGTTTGATTTTTCTTTTAAATCTTTCAACTCCTGTGATATTGAGTTTGTTCCTATAGACTCTATCTCCCTTGTTGATTTTTTCTCTCCTTCTGAGGTTGATCTTACTGATTATAAACCCTCGAGTCTTGGTTCTATAGAGTCTTCTTCGGTTGATTCTGCCTTGACTTTCCTTTTTGTAGATGATAGCAAAGTCACATGTGTTTCTACCAAAGTGACCCACATCGGATCATTTCTTTTGAATATGATCCTAATGTTGTTGTTTCTTGGAGACAGGATTCTTAGTTGGATTCACAACTGTTTACTGGCCTCACCTTGTGCTTCAAGTTGTAATTGCATTTGCATGTATCATGCTCGCGCTTTTGAGCCTGATGTCAGCTTCCACGCTTTTAGCTCGTTGTATAAGCCCTCATCTTTTCTCTCATCATCGCTAAGCCTTGTATCATTTTGCCTTTGCAACTTGACACCCTTTACCTTGAGGAGACGTTCCTCGAGTGTCCTTATCTTTCTCGCTTTCCTTGCATTATGCATAGGTTCGTTCCTTGCGCTTGGAACTAGTTTCGCCTATTTATGACACTCGTCTCCTCGCATTTAGAGCATTCTTTCTGCTCTCCTTCGAGCTCGTTAAAAACAGTAAGGAGACCGTGAGTTGACTTTTCCGTACTCGTTAAAAACTTCACGGGAAAGATTTTGATTTTCTTTAGGCCCAAGTCTGACTCCTTAAAATAGACTTGACTACCAAGTAAACTTGTCCGTTCAGGCTCGTTAAGAATATGTGAACGGGCATCCACATTGGTGGTAGGTTATCTCTTTCTCGGACCATGTGGAATAATATGAGAAAGGATCCCTCTCTTACCTAATGAATTGAGAGGAGTATTCTCAGGCATAGGTTTATCTCTTTTCCGGACCTGAGGGACTAAATTTACGGAAAAGGAACCCCCAGTATGAGCTTAGTTTTCTCTTTTTCGTGCTCTGGACCAAAACATGAAAAAGATTTCGAGTGTACTTTATGTCTTTGTCATGCTCGTTAAACCCTAAAGAACAAAGCATCAATTTTATTGTTGTAAGCCCCATTTCTCGTAATCAAATGGATCTTTCCGAGTGATCTTGCCTTCCTTCACACTCGTAAAACTCAGGCTATATGCTGCTTTTGAAGGAACGTTGGGTAGGTGGTAATCCAACCTTTTTCGGACCTTCCTGACTAAGTACGAAAAAGGTGCGCCTTTTCTTCTTTGGAAGTTAAGAGAGTTCTTCTTTGGTTTGTTTTATACTTTTTCGGCCTCAGGAGACTAAATTGTACGAAAAAGGACCCCCCTGGAGTCTTCTTTGGAGTTTTTAGACTCTCTAAACTATGAAAACACCGTTGAGAATGTACTAGTTTGGGCTCGTGAAATCCATGAATCAGTGCCTTATCAAGCATTCTTCTTTCTTTTCTTCGAGCTTGCCAAAAATGAAGATGGTCCCAAGTTTGCTTTCTTGGACTCGTTAAACCTTTACAAGAAAGAGGGGAAGGGGAGGTTTATTTCCATGTTTTTTATATCATGGCAGCAAGTCTTGTTTCCTTGAACAAAGCACCAGTTTTGAGTCTATCAACAGTTGGGTCCTAGTATTTTGACCTTATCCTGATTCAGAGTTTTCTTACTCCTCCAATTGGTCTCTTTTCCAATTATATGGGGAATCTGTCAATGTCTTCTACATTGTAGATTTATTTCATTGGTCCTTTTGTGTCAAAAGCTGCCTAAGTCACTTTTGTGTCGTGCTCACTGTTCAAGGATTAAACCTTTATCGGCCATTCTGCAGTTGCCTTGACCTTTTGTGTCGGCCTTTCCCTAGTATCAGTTCATTACATCATGTCTTCAGCGGTCCTTTTTTGTGAAATTCAGTACCAATTCCAAATCCAATTAGTCTTTGACTTACCTCGTGTTGGATGATGAAGGATGCCTTAATGCCTTCCTTCCAACGGATCTCTTCCTATCGACTGCAACACATCTTGCTCTAAGGATGAGATTTAGAGTTTTATGACAGTACCTTGGGGATTGTTGTCATCAATGGAAATTTCCCTCGCTATTGGGTAGTGGGGATACCTTAATGTCTCCTACTCGATAGATTCTTCAAGTGTTCGACTTCACGTCCTTGTAATCACACTTGTTAGAATGTACTAGGTACCTTGGGGACCATTTTCATTAATGGTGGTTTCCCTCGCGTTTGTTAACAGTTCTCATTATTTACCGGTACTCAAACGGTTTTCTCCATGTTCGACTTCAACTCATTTATTCGCATGGTTAGGATTCGTACCTTTGTTGGGTGGTTTGGATTGAAGACCTTGGGCCGATAGTAGCATCCTCATTTTGCTATTTCCCAAGTTGCGCAAGACCTTGTTATACTTTATATGACATTTTGCTGAGACATAGATCCACCTTGTATTTTTGTGGCTATGATCGATTATTGAGCATGGATCCACCTTGTTCATTTGTGGCCATGGCTCCTTTAGATTTGATATGGTGCCCTTTTGCATATTGAGCGACCATGATAGTTTCATCAGTTATACATATGTTGGATCCGCCTGTATCTTTATGGCGATGTTTTGTATATGGAATTTTATGTCCTAGGGATCAGTTTTTCTGACATTTATCTCTCTTTCAGGTACCTTCATTTGAGCCTTTCGATCTTGGATTCTCTGCTCTCTCCATACTCAGCTGTTTCATTTATAATGTATTTCGGCTATCATCTTCCCTTCTAAACTCACACATTAGGGGGCATCTATTATAGCTCAAAATGACACTTCTCTGCCTATGACTACTTTCCCATGATCTTGTCGCATGTCGACATTTCCATGATGACCCTTCATGAAAGTCATTGAAAGTCACTAAAAAAACACCTATCTTGGAGGACCCATATATTGAGTTTTGTAACTCCGTTTGAAGTCATCTCTACACCGTTGGAAAGGTATTTCAGTTAGCTAAAACTTTCCAGAAGACACCAAAGTCTGAAAATTCCCAAAAATACCCTAAAAATGTGTTTTTTGTCCATTCGCGATTTTCCTTAAGGCAAACCCACGATTGTACCTCTTAGCATTTAAACATTAAAACACGAGTTAATTGGAGATTATTTAAGTCATTTAACTTAATTTCCTTAACTGCTGTAACTTCTCCAACCTTTGAAACTACCTTATTTCACCCATATAAATAGAGGTAGGGAGGTCCATGAGAGAGGACTTGGAATTTCTGCATTGTTATGCTGGAGGAATCGGGACTCTCTTTGCCCACACCTTTTCCCTGGAGGTCTTCCCCTTGTGTTGCAAAGCTTGGAGGCTGAGTTCTTTGGAGAAGAGAAGCAGCAGAACGAGATCGAGGTTTCGTGAGGTGCCAAACCTGAAGAGAAGGTATACTTGTACTTGTTTTCAGGATTAATAAAGATGTGATGTCCTTCTTCTTCCCAAATCATTGTTCAATGTGTGATTGAATCTCTATTTCTGATCATATGATGATGTTATTTAGATCATTAGTTCATGTTTATTTGATTATCATTGTCTTGTATGTGGTCATAATGGTTTGAGGAAGGTATAACTTGTTTTGCAGGTCTCTTGGAGCGAGAGGAGCAAGAAGAGGATTGAAGAGAAAGCTTGGACCAGCCTTCAGTTTATCAGGTGTGGACCTTTCTTATCTCTAAAACTTGCTGATATATGCTTGCTGAACTTTGTGCATCTCTCTTTCAACCCCAGTACGTTGATGGCCCTTTACAACATCATCATCCTCATCACCATCCTCATCATCATCACCATCAACATCATGAACATCATCATCATCATCATCATCCTCATCATCATCCTCACCTTCATCATCATCATCATCATCATCATCATCATCATCACCACCACCATCAACATCATCTTCATCATCTTCATCTTCATCTTCATCATCATCATCATCATCATCTTCATCATCATCATCATCATCATCACCATCGTCATCATCATCATCGTCATCATCACCATTTCCATCATCATCTTCATCATCATCATCATCATCATCAACATGATCATCATCATCACCATTGCCATCATCATCATCATCATCATCATCCTCATCATCATCACCATCAACATCATGAACATCATCATCATCATCATCCCCATCATCATCACCATCAACATCATGAACATCATCATCATTCATCATCACCATCAACATCATGAACATCATCGTCATCATCCTCATCAACATCCTCATCATCATCACTATCAACATCATGAACGTCATCGTCATTCATCATCATCATCATCATCATCACCATCAACATCATGAACATCATCATCATCATCCTCATCATCATCCTCATCATCATCCTCATCCCCATCATCATCATCACCTTCATCATTATCATCATCATCATCATCATCAACATGATCATCATCATCACCATCATCATCGTGAACATCATCATCATCATCCTCATCATCATCACCATCAACATCATGAACATCGCCATCATCATCATCATCATCATCATCCTCATCATCATACTCACCTTCATCATCATCATCATCGTCATCATCACCATCAACATCATCTTCATCATCATCATCATCATCATCTTCATCATCATCATCACCTTCATCATCATCATCATCATCATCACCATCGTCATCATCATCATCATCATCATCATCACCTTCATCATCATCATCATCATTGTCATCATTAATATGATCATCATCATCACCATTGCCATCATCATCATCATCATTAACATGATCATCATCATCACCATTGCCATCATCATCATCATCATCATCATCATCATCATCATCCTCATCCTCATCCTCATCCACATCCTCATCATCATTATCACCATCAACATCATGAACATCATCATCATCCTCATCACGATCAACATCATGAACATCATCATCATTCATCATCATCATCCTCATCATCATCATCACCATCAACATCATCAACATCATCATCATCATCATCATCATCATCATCATCATCACCATTATCATCATCATCATCATCATCATCATCATCCTCATTATCATCCTCATCCTCATCATCCTCATCATCATCATCATCACCATCGTCATCATCATCAACTTCATCATCATCACCATCATCATCATCAACATGATCATCATCATCACCATCAGCATCATGAACATCATTATCAGAATCGTCGCCATCATCATCAACATCATCATCACCATCGTCATCATCATCATCATCTTCATCATCATCATCATCATCATCATCATCATCATCACCTTCCTCATCATCATCATCATCATCATCAACATGATCATCACCATCACCATCGCCATCATCAACATCATCATCATCATCATCATCATCATCATCATCACCTTCATCATCACCATCATCATCAACATGATCATCATCACCATCAACATCGTGAATATCATCATCATCATCCTCATCATCATCCTCATCATCATCATCACCTTCATCACCACCTTCATCATCATCATCATCATCATCATCACCATCATCATCATCATCATCATTAACATGATCATCATCATCACCAGTGCCATCATCATCATCATCATCATCCTCATCCTCATCCTCATCCTCTTCCTCATCCTCATCATCATCATCATCATCATCATCACCATCAACATCATGAACATCATCATCATCCTCATCATCATCATCACGATCAACATCATGAACATCATCATCATTCATCATCATCATCCTCATCATCATCATCACCATCAACATCATGAACATCATCATCATTCATCATCATCATCCTCATCATCATCATCACCATCAACATCATGAACATCATCATCATCATCCTCATCATCATCATCATCATCACCATCATCATCATCCTCATCATCATCCTCATCCTCGTCATCATCATCATCATCATCATCATCATCATCATCACCATTGTCATCATCATCATCGTCATCATCATCCTCATCATCATCATCACCTTCATCATCATCAACATGATCATCATCATCACCATCAACATCATGAACATCATCATCATCATCCTCATCATCATCACCATCAACATCATGAACA
>LPNX010252577.1:603669-633584 GCA_001517045.1 Pseudotsuga menziesii
GTACGCTACTCCTTACCAAATACAGAGCACGAGAGACTAATGGAGACCATCATTATAAGAGATGATCCAGAGGGCTTGGTTGTATGATAATAGGTGGGATCTAGCATGATGAGGTATGTATCATTATTGTAATTTTCCCATGTATGTTTCTTATGAATATGTCAATTTTGTGTTCTTGTACGCTACTTCTTACCGGATACATAGCACGAGAGACTAATGGAGACCATCATTATAAGAGATGATCCGGAGG
The DNA here is from genome assembly GCA_001517045.1 of Pseudotsuga menziesii. Taxonomy (NCBI): domain Eukaryota; kingdom Viridiplantae; phylum Streptophyta; class Pinopsida; order Pinales; family Pinaceae; genus Pseudotsuga; species Pseudotsuga menziesii. Next base: position 603,920 of record LPNX010252577.1, read on the forward strand.
CCTTGGTTGTATGATATTAGGTGGGATCTAGCACGATGAGGTATGTATCATAATTTTAATTTTTCCATGTATGTCAAGTTAATGTTGTTTATAAATATGCCAAAAATTCTCTTGTATGTCAAGTTAATGAACATGACAAATTTTACGTATGATCAATAAACCATATATATCAATCATATGAACATTTCAAGATCTCATTCACATGATATACATAACATTAGAATACATACATGTACCTCTGTAGGTCATACCTATCAAATTTCTTTGTAGGCTCTCTTACAGGACTAAAACCCTAATTTTTCAAGTAGGTAATATTGTCAATGTTTTCAGCCGATATATACAACTAGGATGATGGAAACAAGATGCCGAAACCATAACCCTACCTAGGAAACCCTAATCTTATCTTACTGTCATAACTCAATTCAGAATCACTCTAATGTCCAACTCAACTTTTTCAAATCCAGTTGACTTATGCTTCAAATCATGTTGATTCACGAAGTTGACTTTAGTGTGCATGTACTGAGATCATTGAAACCTTTAAATATAATAGTTTTTTCATATGTTATTTATGTAATTAAAATTAACATTTCAAGAAATATTAATATAGATTTTATTGCTTAGGCAATCATACTTATAGATGAAGCATTTTTTTCACTTGTTAAGAGTTTTTGTTGAAATACTCAGCCTTCATTCTTTAGATTTCATTTTTTATTCCAAAAATCAGTTCAAACTTTTTGCACTATTCTATCATGATGGCATTTGATTTTTACTATGGACAAAATTATATATATACCATAAATACTATGATTCATTGATGCCATGATGTCTTGTATCGTTTATGTAAAATATCTTGCAATGCTTGTAGTTGCACAATGAAAAGATTTAACATCAAAAACAATATTAGACTATTGATACACATTATATATATTTCATATGAAAATGCATTGCACATAGTCCTCAGTTTAATTATGTTCATTATTCATGTTTGTATATCGAAAATATTAATGTGTTTCAATCAAGTAAACACTTTTACACCATACATTTGAAATCCCACTTGGCATTTGTGTTTGCAAGTATATGATACCTAGTACGTTGTTATGATGCAAGTGAAAAGTAACATCAAAATGTGATATACCTTGGGTATTTATTAGTTGGTTTCAATGCAATACATTGTATTAAGGTTTAAATTTGGTGATTTACATCCCATATTGCCTCCTAACAAAGCTTTTTCCTATGGACACATGATTATGATTAGAATGTTTTCTGGATTTTCAAGAATGGGAGTGAATGTCATGCAATATTGAATTATAATGATGGAAACGTAATTGGGATTTAATGGACACATTTAATATTACATGAACCTAATTTATTTGATGTGATCTGTTGATTTGGATCATTTTGGTTTTCTAATAACGCTAGAGTTCAATGTAAGCAATTTCTTATTGTAATTAAATACTAAACTATAATATGTAATAATCAGTTCTATGCACTTTTCAAGCATTCCCACATAACACATGCCTAAACAAACTTGAACGACCCACCAGAATCCCTTTTTTATGCACGGTTTCCATTCTATGCCCCGGGTAGGGATTCGATAGGTGTCCCTGCAAGCCTGTAGGAGGTGGGATTCAATGTGCCATAGAATCATGATTGTTGCTCAGATCAATGAACCGTTGGCTCTGCTGGATTCAGGACATCGGGATAGTGCTAAGGTGGCCCTCTAATCTGGTTCCATGGAGAAGAGACCATTATTTTGGTCAATTTTGGAAACTAGGGTTTTGCTCAATAAGTGAATGTGAAATTTTTGCACATGGGGGTCAATTTCGCATATTGCTCGACCGTGAAGGTGTGGCTAGTGTTCCCACATAAAACATGCCTAAAAACGCTTGTACGACCCACCGGGAGCCCTTTTTTATACACGGTTTCCATTCTATGCCCCGGGTAGGGATTCAACAGGTGTCCCTGAAAGCCTGTAGGAGGTGGGATTCAACATGCCACAGAATCACAACCGTTGCTTGGATCAATGAACCATCGGCTCCATTGGATTCAGGACATTAGGATAGTGCTAGGGTGGCCCTCTAATCTGGTTTCATGGAGAAGAGACCATTATTTTGGTCAATTTTGGAAACTAGGGTTTTGCTCAGTATGTGAATGTGAAATTTTTGCACATGGGGGTCAAATTCTCATATTGCTCAACCGTGAAGGTGTGGCTAGTGTTCCCACATATCAAATGCCTAAACATGCTTGCGAGACCCACTGGAAACCCTTTTTGATACACGGTTTCCATTCTAGGCCCCGGGTAGGGATTCAACAGGTGTCCCTAAAAGCTTGTAGGAGGTGGGATTCAACATGCCACAGAATCATGACCGTTGCTCAGATCAATGAACCATCGGCTCCGTTGGATTCAAGACATCGGGATAGTGCTAGGGTGGCCCTCTAATCTGGTTCCATGGAGAAGAGACCATTATTTTGGTCAATTTTGGAAACTAGGGTTTTGCTCAGTAAGTGAATGTGAAATTTTTGCACATGGGGGTCAAATTCGCATATTTCTCGACCATGAAGGTGTGGCTAGTGTTCCCACATAACACACACCTAAACACGTTTGTACGACCCACCGGAAGCCCTTTTTTAAACATGGTTTCCATTCTATGCCCCGGGTAGGGATTCAACAGGTGTCCCTGAAAGCCTGTAGGAGGTGGGATTCAACGTGCCACAGAATCATGACCGTTGCTTGGATCGATGAACCATTTGATCTGTTGGATTTAGGACATCGAGATAGTGCTAGGGTGGCCCTCTAACCTGGTTCCATGGAGAAGAGACCATTATTTTGGTCAATTTTGGAAACTAGGGTTTTGCTCAGTAAGTGAATGTGAAATTTTTGCACATGGGGGTCAAATTTGCATATTGCTCGACCGTGAAGGTGTGGCTAGCGTTCCCACATAACACATGTCTAAACACACTTGTGTGACCCACTGGAATCCCTTTTTGATACACAGTTTCCATTCTATGCCCCGGGTAAAGATTCAACAGGTGTCCCTGAAAGACTGTAGGAGGTGGGATTCAACATGCCACAGAATCATGACCATTGCTCGGATCGATGAAACATCGGCTCCATTGGATTCAGGACATCGGGATAGTGCTAGGGTGGCCCTCTAATCTAGTTCCATGGAGAAGAGACCATTATTTTGGTCAATTTTGGAAACTAGGGTTTTGCTCACTAAGTGAATGTGAAATTTTTGCACATAGGGGTCAAATTCGCATATTACTCAACCGTGAAGGTGTGGCTAGAGTTCCCACATAATACATGATTAAAAAAGCTTTCACAAAGCACCAGAAGTCCTTTTTGATGCACGGTTTCCATTCTATGCCCCGGGTAGGGATTCAACAGGTGTCCCTGAAAGTCTGGAGGAGGTGGGATTCAACGTGCCATAGAATGATGACCGTTGCTTGGATCGACAAACCATCAGCTCCGTTGGATTTCAAACATCGAGATAGTGCTAGGGTGGCCCTATAATCTTCTTCCATGGAAAAGAGACCATTATTTTGGTCAATTTTGGAAACTAGGGTTTTTCTCAGTAAGTGAATTTCCAATTTCTGCACATATGGGTCAGCTTTGCAAATTCCTTGACCGTGAACGTGTGGCTAGCATTCCCACATGGAACCTGCCTAAACATGCTTGCACGACCCACTAAAATCCCTTTTTGATGAACGGTTTCCACTCGATGCCTCGGTTAGGGATTCAACGGGTGTCCCTAAAAGCCTGTGGGAGGTGGGATTCAACATTCCATAGATTGATGACCGTTGCTCGAATCGATGAACCATCAACTCCGTTGGATTCAGTACATCACAATAGTGCTAGAGTGGCCCTCTACTCTGGGTCCATGGACAAGGGATCATTTTTTTTTGTCAATTTTGGAAACTAGGGTTTTGCTCAGTAAGTGAATGTGAAAGTTTTGCACATAAAGGTCAGCTTGAAGGCAATTGTAGATCTTCCCCTCATATAAGAGATGTGAGCATTTGTACGATGAAATGCAGGAGGAGACAATGCCATTAAGTCAGTAACCATGCAATGGAACATGTTTATGTTTAGAAACAACTGGCCATTCTATTACACCATTATTACAAAATATATATATCTTCACGCTACGAATGCTTCAAAAATGCCATGTACATTAATCACACATAACTTTCATCTCTTTCAAAGTTGTTACTCGAGGTCATTCATCAAATGCCATGTACATTAACAAAATGATAAAATAATGTGCAAGACATACATAATGTGCAAGATATAGTCATAACCATTATTTTGAATCAACCTTATAATACTTGAATACTTTTATGTTTGATGTGTATCCCATGTACTCGTTAGATGAAAGACATCATGCCAAAAAATAATTTTATTTATGTAGACCACACTGGTGCATCATTTAAGTGTGTCAACTTCATGCATCCTTTAAACATTTGTTAGGTTGTTATGTGGGTAAGGTGCTTTTGTATTCCACCAAGTTGGATCATTGCTTAGCTATGTTGGGTGCCTAAATGTGTATTAGACCTATGTTCCATCTTTTTTAATACAATTTGACATTGTTAATATAACATTGTATATGCAATTGGATCGTGGTAAAAAACAATTAAAATGTACATTTTTGTCATTACGTAATTTATTGTAATTGTGCATTGTTCTCAAATTTATAACTGATATCTCCATACAATCATAAAATCTATAAAAAATTGGGAACATTACACATAGAAACATTCTTCTCCACACATGTATAATCACACTTAAAAGACTAAACCATGAATATCTCAAGAGCCTTGATATGAAATATTTTTTATACCATTAAAGTTATAATACAAAAATATAAGGCCTAGATCTATGGCCTGTCAATGTACATGTATCAAAAACATATTTGATGTACATGTGCAAACAAAAGTACATCTGTCCTAGACCGCGCCCCTATACTTTAACTTCGTACTGTACATAAAAATACATATTTGTCCTGGAGTAACACATCAAAATTCTAACTTTCTCTTGTTTTTCTCGGACCCTGATGCTCTTTGGCTCTGTCTACAACCACTGTGCATCTCTGGCGACTGCAAATCAATGACAATATTTCTTGATCAGGTAACTGAACTAGTACTGTCCATCAATAACAAAGTTTGAAAATTTAAATTATGACTCAATTGTAAATAAAACAAAGACTCACTGCATCCGTCGGGGGTATAGGTGCCTGTGGTGTCGAGGGTGTAGGTGCCTCTGCTGTACTCAACCTTGCAGCGAGCCTCATTGCCATGCTTCTCTGTGAAAAAAAAAAATATGTCAATTATCTCAAGAATTATCAACATGTACATGAATGAGAAAGTACTAATCAATTATGTAAAAAATGAACATCTCACCGGAAAAACTATTTCTAGGGGATGAGGCCGGTGCGCTCCAGTAGTAAGAGGAGCCGTAGGTTGAACATAAACCTCAGTTGCATGCACTAATGGACCAGGGTGTGGCTACATTCACTAAATGATTAAATAGTTAGACATCGTGCATGTCCAGAAACAATACAAATGAAATGTACAATTACAAATATTCAAGTAGATGTACCTCAGTGTGACTTATCCCTATTGTAGATGTAGCATTGACAGCGGCATCAACAATCCCACTAAGGTCTGGCATGGATGACTCTACATCCTGATCCTGTAAACATGCGAAAATAACATTAAGAAAAACCACTTGTGAAGTGAATACATAGCTAACCAACAACTGCCATTGGAAGTGTGTACATTACCGTGGGATGAGTAGGTTGATCCTCATGCACACCCGCTCTGTTCAAGGAAGAGGGACCTCGTTTGGTGTAAACAACCCCCTTATCTATGTTTGGACTGCGGGGAGATCCATACCAAAGAGGCGCTGCAGGGATCTGCGATGACGTCTACATTCATAAAGTGTTACCATAGTTAGACATGGATTTGAATGGATGGAATAATATGTACTGAAAAAATAACATGTTGTAATATACTTACCCCTTCCTGGGACATATCTCCACCATGGGAGTGACCACTTCCATCAATTTCTTGCCCCTCTTCAGATGCCTTTAGCATCTGCAAGTTTAAAAATTATATTTACATTAAAGATCTATAAAGGAGTGTACAGTAAGAAATTTAAATAATTCGAACAAGATTCAATCATAACCCATGTACTTACATTCTTCAAGTAGTCGTAAATTCCACCTTGGACTATGTCGTTGATATCAATGTCTTCAGCATCACGTTCTAAGTGGGGTTCCTGCAACTTCAAAAATTGTAAATATTAGACATTTTAATAAATTAATCAACACTAACACATGCATTAACAAAATTATACATGTAATAAGAAAAGGACAAGTGTTTAAATATTACCTCAATTGTGGTTCTCTGGGTCTCGGGTACAACCACACTGGGTGCAGTACCACCCCAGTGAGAGGCATCAATCTCCTGCAAGAGTAAATATTGCATATATATTATGAATCTTTTAATATGTTAGATATAGTATGGAACAATTAAAAATTGAGTTCAATAACTGATTTTTAAAACAAAGTCCTTACCTAACCACCAGTCATCGTACTGGTACCATGTCTTGGTCCAGGACCATAACAGGGTCCCCCACACGATGTGCAGACGTGCGGCTCGCTCTAAGGCACATGGGATGTCGGTCTATCCCCACCAACAGATGTCCCTCCACCACCAGAAGCTGGTGGTTGTACACCAACAGAGGAAGAGGGCGCTCTCTGGTCAATAGTGGCCGTGTGTTGAGAGACCATCTTAGCTAGAGTAAAAAATGCATCCTGTGTCTGGGCAACCATGTCATGTGCAGGAGGGATGTCTACCCTCGGTAGCTAGGCATGGGGTGCAGGTATCTGTGGATTGGCATCTCTATGCCTAGCATGGGGTCGATGTTGGGGAATTCCCCTACCAACTCCCTGGAAGCCCAACATGTCAAAATAGTTGACATGTTTCCCCATCACAAAATCTGCATACAATTTTCGGAGGAAGTGCATCGGTACTTCCCTATTGTTGTGAGGGGGAATGTCAAAAACCATGTACCACCTATCGATCCAGTTGTCTCTGATGGGTGGAAAAGTGCACCACTCAATAGAAATATGTGGCCTGCTGATCTCCGGGATGTCATCCGTCCCAAGTAGTCTAAACAATGAATAGATGGCTTGTTTTGTTATTTTAAGCTTTTTTACCTCATTGTAACTCAACCCATCAGCATATTGTTTCCTTTTTCTCTCCCTATAAGATGTGATGCTATACAACGCATCATTCGATCTTGTGATCGTATCAACAATAGATAACAATGAATCTGACAGGGAGCGGTGGAGCTCATCTCCACCCCTCCAAGCCGAACCAATCTCTCTCAAATGGCCAATGAACCTCAGTATCTCCGCATTGTTACGATCCATAGTAGCCACTGCAATCATAAATACAAATAAAATATCATTAGAAATATAAACACATGATATAATGACATATCTAAGAACTAAAAACTGTATAAAGATTGACATATAAACTAAATCTATCATGTAAATTTAAAGATTGATCTTGAATTTTACAGTAAAGAATAGGTGGCATAATGTGTTGTTGATGAATAAAATACCAGTATAGGCAACGATTTTGTTAGATATGTAATTATTTGTTGTAGTGTGATGTTTTTTGGACTCCAAAGGCTATTTAGCAGAACTTTATGGATTTTATGGTTGCAAGGGTTCCACTGGATTAAATATCATGTATGATCTAGTATGTGATTGGCATGTTTAATCAAATACATCAACCTACCTATGTATCTTCACGTTCATAGAGTCTATTTTTGAACTTTGTTGTCTTGACCTTAACCAAAAAGTACCCTTTGTTCAAGAGGAAATATTTGTTAAACGCATGGGAAGTTGAACTATACCTTATTTTGACACTTGGATTGGGAATTTTCATCAAAACTATAAGGTGTTTATTGATGTTCCTGGAAGAGCAACTTCGAGAAGTTTCATCAAAATTATAAGGTGTTTATTTGTGGATTTTGGTATGGATTCACAAGGATCCTTGTGAATATGCATATGGAAATAGTGATTTAATTAACTTTATTACGATGAGAATGACACTTATTCTTAATATAGATACCATTAGAGAGAATATCATTTGGATTAGGATGTTAGTTTTACTATCTTTAATTAAAGGGGGTTATTGTTCAATAATAATTTTAGTTAATTGAATTGGGAAACTAATATTTAAATGAAAAGGGCTGTAGTTAGGGATAATTAATGAGATTGGTAGTTATTTCATGTTTTGATTATTGTTAATGAGGGGAATTGTAATATGGATGAGACTAGTAGTTAGTCTCTATTCTAGTTATGGATCACGTTGTTAGAGTGTTAGTATATTCATAAGCTATTTATTGTTAATGAGAGCGGCTATTGTTGAATGAAGTTGGTAATCAATTTCTAAGCCATTTATTAATAATTAAGATTATTATCATTTTGATGAGGGTGATATTCAATGGCTATGGTAGCTATTGTTAATGAGGGTGACTATATTTCTATGAGGAAGGCAGGGTAATTCCTTTAGATGAGGCCACTCGTCAATTCCTACATCAATAATTGTTATCATAGATACAATGGGATGGTTTGGATCATATCACAACCAACTATATAAAATACACAACTTAAAGACTCAACATTAGAGTGTACAAAATGTCAAAAAAAAATAAAACATGAGAAGGAAAAAATCCCAATATATTCATTTGTTTTTTGAGTTAATTGGGGTTTTGGTTTCCATTGGGCATGGGAATTTTGTTAAATAATCAAAATTATTTCATTTTTAACATTAAATTGAGGAATTGGTTTCAATTGGCCAATTACATTGGGGTTCTTGTTTCCATTGGGTTTTTGTTTCAATTGGCCATAATTTAATTTAATATGGTTTAATTTTTCAATCTAGGCAAATAAATTGATGAAGAAAATGAAAAAAACATAAAAAGAAATGAGGAAAATACCTCACAAAGGGGAGGTTTATCCAAAGGTGGAGATGGAGGGCTCAAGCACACCCAAAATCGCGTTTGCACAGTCAAGAGTTGGTCCTCATTCGCCCAATAGCCGCGCGGTTATGAGAAAAAGATGGCCTCGGTCAATTAAAAAAAAAAAAACAGGCTTTTGAAATAGTGCCTTCGTTTTAGTGAAGGAAATCGTGCACGCGATTCTCTTCGCTAAAACGGAGGCGTGATTTGTCTTACTATCCTAGTTGGCATGCCTATTGCCAGCCTTGGGACTAGGCTTGGCAGGTTTGGTGTTGCTTGGGATGATTTCTTTTTTTGGATCAAGAGTGATTGACTTCACTCCACCATTGCATCTAAAAGGTCCCTCAACTTCTTGCATAGACCCTAGAGTCTATTGTTGAACTTTGTTGTCTTGAACTTAACCAAAAAGTACCCTTCGTTCAAGAGGAAATATTTGTTAAAAGCATGGGAAGATTCTATACCTTATTTTAACACTTGGATTAGGAAGTTTCATCAAAACTATAAGGTGTTTATTGATGTTGAAAACCAACTTCGATATTTCAGATAGAGGCAAGGCATTTACCATGTTTGTTTATGTATTTTAGGGAATATATGAATTCTACTTGATTTTTTTAAAGTTGTATGCAAGCTTTCAATATAATTGACAAACTTTGCATATTTGTTAATTTTGGTTTGGATTCACAATGATGCTTGTGAATATACACATATGCAAATAGTGAAGTTCGTTTGTTTTTTATGAGTTGATTGGGGTTTTGGTTTACATTGGGCATGTAAATTACTTATGCAAACTTGCAATGTGCTTGACAAAATTTGCATATTTGTGAGTTTTGGTATGGATTCACAAGGATGCTTGTGAATATGCATATGGAAATAGTGAAATTCATTTGTTTTTTATGACTCAATTAGGGTTTTGGTTTCCATTGGGCATGTGAATTTTGGGTATGAATTTTCGTAAATAATCAAAATTATTTAATTTTTATGATTAAATTGGGGATTTGGTTTCCATTAGCCAATTACATTGGGTTTTTTGTTTCCATTGGCAATAAATTAATTTATTTTGGTTTAATTTTTCAAATTAGGAAAAAAATTGATGATCTTAGAGAAAAAAACATGAGAAGAAATGAGGAAAATACCTCACAAAGAGGAGGTTGATCCAAAGGTGGAGGTGGATGGCTTTGTCACACCCAAAAACGTGTTCTCCCAATCGATATTTTCTCCGTCTAACTCCAATATCCCTACGATGTGGAGAAAAAGACGGGCTCAGCCCGTTTTTAAAAAAAAACACGTTTTCCAAAACGGGGGCGCCATTTTATTCACTAAAACAGAGGCATGATTTTCTTAAATAAAATGGAGGCACGATTTTCTTAAATAAAATGGAGGCTCGATTTGGTCTACTATCCTAATTGGCATGCCTATTGGCATCCATGGGACTAGGCTTGGAAGGTTCGGGATTTCTTAGGATGATTTTTTTTTGGATCAAGAGTGATTGACTTCACTCCACCATTGCATCTAAAAGGTCCCTCAACTTTGTACACTCACCCTGCTTATTTTATGATGGAGCTTCTAAGGGGAATCCCGAGGTGGCATGAGCGAGAGGGATTCTCCTTAATATTGAGGGACATTGGATTATTATATTCACCTTGTATTAGGCCAATCCAATAGCAATAATGTGGAGGCGCTTTCCCACCCACAAGCCCTGGAAATAATGAAGCAATAAAAGGTTCTTACATGTGTGTGTTTTTGAATACTTCTTTAACATAATCAGGATGTGTCATGCCAAGGATAAGCCAAAAGACCTTCACTTTAGAAGAATGATCTCCCAGGTGGTTTCGGTCATGTCCTCCATACTTACATATAATCTATTTCATGTTTCGAGGGATATTAACAAGCAAGTGGATGCCCAATCGAATTGAGTAAGAAGTCTTGAACACGGTTTATTGTTGATTTTTTTCACAAGAATTTTTGTATTATCTTATATATTAATGAAGTATAAACCTGTTACATATATAGTCTCAGCATTTTTCAGTTTTATAATTTAGCATATAAAACATATAAAAAACATCCAATTCTCCCATTTATTGTCATTACGGTTCCTTTCATATCCATCCTTTAATGAATTGTTACAATCACCCAAACCTATAACCTGCAAGCAACAGAGTGCATACTTTCACAGAGCATATCCCTCCATTAACTACCAGCTGACTAAACAAAGGGCCATGAGAAATTAAAAACCAGCTTGTCATCCCTCCATACCTCAGATTGGAAAATGCAATCCGTCATCCCTATACCAACCTTCGATAAAAGATCCGCTTCAGTATTGAGTTCACGAAAGACATGCTGGAAAGAGATGTCTGAAAATGATGATATCAGTAGTCTGGTCTTCGCAAACCAATGTTCCAAAAGGATATTCTGCAGAGATGATTCCCCTTTTTCCCACTCAATAAAAATATTTGAATCCCCTGCAATAGCAATCTGCCTTACCCATCTTCTAACTGCAACTGAAATCAATGCCCATAAATCCAACACTTCCACTCTTGTGTTTGACCCAATACCATCCTTCATCTATCCCTTTATGATTTCCTAGTTGTTTATTCTGATAATATAACCAGCACCACAAACTCCATTTTGCTTAGCCCCATCAAAATATCCTATGGGCCATCCTTTAGGGATAAAAGGTTGTTGTAAAACCTGACACTTCTAAATCTTGATGAAAGACGTACCTTTATCTATTGCAAAATTCCATAATTCATCCAGTTCTTACAATAATGATTATGGTGGGTGACTTAATGAATTACATACATGTTGCCAAATCCAATTAAATGTCCTCTTTTCAATATCATGCTCAAACATGGGAAGAAATTGAGACGCTAGGTAGGTAGGTGGAGCATTGGTCTGGTATGGTGTATCCATATCCATCCTCCTTAAGGAGAATTTCATAAATGCATAGGCACATAGGAATGAGGTGAGAAATGAGGTAAGAAAGGTAGTCATAAATGAATGGCAGGCGCATCATGTTGGGACGTAGGTGTTGGCATTTAAAACTTTGGTGACCCTCGTCTCAATAACGGTTGTAGTTTGTCAATATTAAGGGGAATTGGTATGTAGGAGCATGTCCTTAAGAGGGGCATAAGAAAATATCTTCTAGTTGGTTGTCACATGGGATGAAATTCATAATGGTTGAAAGTTATAATAGTGCAGATTGTTGTCTAGAGAACGGTGTGAAGAGAGTATTGGTAGAAGCAAAGGTTCTCAGTAATAATATCTCCAACTTGAATCGTTGATGGGGTTCAATGAAATAATGTCTGATGAGCGCTTCCATCAACTCAAACAAGAGGTTGCACAAGAACGAAGGGATTATAAAGCCCAAAAAGTTCAATCATCCCAAAAAAATTGAAGCTTAGGAGCAGGAAATTCCAGAACTGGTGTGCCACATGGGACTAATGGAGACTAAGATAATCAAGGCCATGGGAAATCCTTCAAAATTAAAGAACAGCCCATACTTTCCAAGGATGTTCTTTAGAGAGGGCTCATTCTCCAACTTTTCTTAGTTGTTTTATGTTTTGCAAATTTCTTAGGCTATTAGCATCCTATTTTCACATTTACAGTAGTAGATTGGATAATACACTGACTATATATCCTCATATGGGAGGATGTTTTGTAATAGGTACAATTAGACTCCTACTTTCTACACCCATTTCTTTAGAACTCAGTATATAGATCAGAGTAGTCATATATTTTTGTTATGTGGCTCAACCACCTTTTAATATTTAAAATCTCTAGATATGTTTTGTTTAAACGAAAAAACAATACTATTAAATCATATTGCAAATCTAAAAGAAAAAACAATACTATTAAAATCATATTGCAAATTTCCCCAATGCACATATTTTAAATTAGAGAGATGTTAGATTGTAACACAAATATAAATAGATCAACATATCATAATGTCCCTCAATGTAAGTAATGCATATTAATATACTAAAAAAGAGTATTCATGAAATGAAAGCAAGAATAATATGACACAGAATGTAATATCATTGAAATCAATGCATCTCAACAATACTATTAGATGGAATTGTTTTTTCGAATGAGTAGATTTCAAATTAGAGAGATATTAGATCATAACACGAATCTCCATCTAAAGACATAGATTAATAGATCAATTATTCTAATAAGTGTAAGCAACACATATATCTTTCCTTTACCTAATTGTACCCACGAATATACCAAATTATTATTACAAAACTAATATCTAACTCATTGTTTTATTTTTAACTTAACACTATATAATCTAATATAATTTTCATTGCACCAACTTTTCTATTTGAAAATGTATTATAACTGATATAAATCCTAAAATAAGTAAACGTTGCATTTATTAATTAATACTGAAATAAAATAGTTATTTACAAACAAAACTACTATCTATCTTATTTTTATATTATTAATTTAACAATACAAAATCAAATATTACATTATAATATTTTAGACCACATTGTAATCTATTGCAATCTAGGACCACATTGTAAATTATAATGGTCTATTACCCAATGGAAGGAACATTGAAGACAAAAGAATACGGAAAAAAAGGGGGTTCCACCCAAAACGCTGAGTTTGTCGTTATGGGTTTGTACACATCTTGGCATAACCCTAGCCATTGCATGGCCAGTTATTTGGACTAAACGTGACCACTACAATGTTAAACGAGAATTGAATTGATGTTCTCCTCGAATTCCTCTCTGATATCTGCCGCGCATGGCCTCCAAACAAGAAGACGAAAGTGGTCGAGCATAAAACAAAAGAGATCCAGGTTTCCAAGTTGAAATCATGTATAAAGGGTTATTGCGGGGGGGTCTCATCCCCGCTTTCCTCGTTGCAAACCCGACTGTTTAGTTTTCGTTAGTATGTTATGTACGATGCGATCAACCTGCTAGCGGTTTAACGTTTAATAAGCAATATTTTTACAGGTATTGTTTTTACATTATATTTACTTTATTAGTCTTATTTAATATAAATGATGAATTAATGTAAGAGCCTAACCAATTATGCAAGTTTAATTCATTGATTTCCATAATCTTAACCTCATAGATACAGTATTAATTCAATATGATAATAAGAAGTACCCTCTCCCACTCACGTTGAAAGTATTGACTAGAAATTCTAAATCAATAAAATCTTGATTTTGTAATTTTTAAGGCCAAAATAGGTGTTTTTTGAAAGATGTGGATGAATTATGTCTAGTTTTGTGAAAGATGTGGATAAATTATTCCTTCCCATGCATGTTCAAATCCCACTTGTGACATGCGTTTCCCTTGCGAGTCAAGTGGGATCAATGTAAGGTACTAGTAATATCACCATTGATTAAATGATTGAGAGTGGAACAAGATGTTTCTAAACATTTTTTACTTTACGGGGATCGAAAAACCAATTCTTACCATTGTTCTTGGGCATTTGGCTTGTTATATGTCGATAAGGGCCCCAATTTGAATCACCCTAGGAAACATTTTTATTTTATTTTAAGGGGATCGAAAAACCAATTCTTACCATTGTTCTTGGGCATTTGGCTTGTTATATGTCAACAAGGGCCCCAATTTGAATCACCCTAGGAATGGTGCACTAGTCTATATAATCTTCTTGGTTTCCTTACGAGGTTTTCCTTGAAAATATATTTCCAAGGAAACCTCACAATATCTTCTCTCTATCCAAATAAAGTGTAGAAAAATCTCTAATGACAATAACAATGGTTATTCCCATGGAATTGAATTAGATTGGAACTTGTGACCTATGGCCTCCTCATTGCTATTCCCATGAGACTGAATCTAATGTAACCTAATTTGGTGTTTGGGACCTTAAGAGGATTAAGGAATTAATTGGTTTTTTTAACATTGGAACTTGTGACCTATGGCCTCCTCATTGCTATTCCCATGAGATTGAATCTAATGTAACCTAATTTGGTGTTTGGGACCTTCAGAGGATTAAGGAATTAATTGGTTTTTTTAACATTTTGTTTCTATGGTGTAAAAGTTTAGAGAGAAACTTTCACACCCCTCTCTAGTTTTCATGAATTAACAAGTTATTAAGATAATGTGTAGAGTTAAAAATATTTTGAAATTGAAAGCTAATGTGTGGATATGTAGGGTATTTTAAGAGAAGTGTTTTTCATTCACCACGTTCTTAGTATTATGAAGATTAAGTATTATTTGAATCCCATGATGCTTTAGGCCTTATCCAATTCCAAGTTTTACTATGAAGTTGGTGAGAGTCATTTCTTATTTTGGAAATGTTAGTTTTCTTCCTTCAAATAGCTATACTAGCCAGATGATTTTAATTTTCTAACTTGATATATAATATATTACCTTTCTCTTATTCTTTAAATTTCTTCATTATATCTCATTTTCTTTTTAAATTTAATTATTATAATGCTTTTAACACTATCAATATTTTAAAAATGATATTCCATAAGAGTTAGCACATTTATGTCAACCTCTCTTACGTCTTAATATAAATTTTAATAAAATTAAAAAGAATGTTGAGAAACCTCTTAACCTTCACATTGATTATCATATATATTAGATATTTAATTATAATTATGTAATCTTAATCGAATCTCATATTAAACATTGATTTTTGAAATAGATATGTAAATATTCATACTTATATAAATTAAATATTTAAATAACTATTATATATATATATAAAAAAGTTATAAAATTTAATAATAAAATACTAATTTGAAATTAAAAAAATAAAATAAAATAAAAAATCTAATCTAATATTCAATGTAAAAGAAATAAGATGTTTACATAAAGTGAAAGCATTGCATAGAAAAAGAAAACGGAGTAAGTTATCTATCCCACCATTTGCATCGGGGCCAACTTGACGCGCTCAAGTGATAGCTTACTCTGTAACCTTTCCGTGAGGCCAAGAACAACTGATTCCAACACCTACTTTCACACCAACTGCACTCTTGAATTCATTCATCCATAAATTTAGCTATGAAAATTCTTGTTTTTTAAGTGTAATTTTAAAATTGGAATTTTTATAAAAATTGCAAATCTATGTTTAGAACTATATAATTTTAGTCAACTCCATAAAAATAACTGGAAAGATATAAAATTTGGAAAGTTTTACCAACTTCCTTGTAAGGATTAATCAACTCCTTTGTTTGTTTTATGGAACCATATCCAGGTTTAAACCTTGGATTCTTTATCCTTCATGATCACGGAGGTTAAATTTTTAAACTAGCATACACACACAGAACATTGGCCTTATCAAATCCATAACAATTGAATTTCAAATTACAAGTTTTTAGAACACAATTTCAGATTAGGTTTAGATCGGTTCAGTTTGTAAATTCAATTTGATTTGTTAAATTAGTATTCTTTATTATTGCATTATACCGGAGTGTAATAATAGTTTGTTGTAGAATTGATCTGCAATGAAAATGCCATGGAAAATGCAAGAAAAGAAACAAAATCTGTTGTTCTTGGTCTCACAGTCAAAAAAGTTAACAGAGTAATCTATTAGCTAACGGAGCTAACGGAGTCAAGTGGGTCTCGGTGCAAATGATCGAGTAGATAGCTTACTCCAAAGAAAACCAACCAAGTATATATTTAAAAAAATATATAAAATTTATAAAATTTAATAATAAAATACTAATTTAAAATTAAAAAAATTAAAAATAAAATAAAATAAAATCTAATCTAATATTCAAAGTAAAAAAAATAAGACGTTTACATAAAGTGAAAGCATTGCATAGAAAAAGAAAACCAACAAAGTTCAAATTTATGGGAATCAAGAAACTATCAATTAACCTGATTAAACAAATCAACCGAATACCTTAGATTGTGTATTACACCATGTGATTGGATTTTTGACCATGGTTAATGCTTGTGAAAACCTTTCCCTCATAAATTGAATTGAGTTTGTTAAGGATATATATAGTTGAGTGTGAAAGGAAGGAGTTAACCTGTTTTTTTTACATTTTCTATAAATGTGTTTAATTTGATTTTAAAAATGTTAAAATTATATTTTGATAATTATTTATTTTATTAGATTATAAAGAATAATTTTATAAATGTTAAATTAAAAAAATTTGATAATTATTTATTTTATAAAAAAATGTTATAAAATATTTAATTATTATGCTACTAAAAAAACATAAATTTAATTTGGAAAGATTAAAAAAATGGTTTTTTTATAAAATACTATAACTATTTATTTTATTTTATTAAATAGTATAAAATATTTATTACTATTTAACAAAGGAAAAACACAAGATTTAGTTTGGAAATATTCTTAAAAAATTAAGTTTTTTATTTTTAAATCATGTTATGTATTTACACCAAAATTTTAATTAAATTAAAATTCATTAATTATAATTAATTTTAAGATTGTAATTTCTAATTGTTAAATAAAATGTAAACAATTATTAAAAAAAAAATTAAGGACTGAGAAGAAAAAATATATATTTTAAGTTGAATTTTGGAAAGAAAAATACATACCAATTTTAAAATTGGAAGAAAAAATATTCATAAATACAAAAATTCAAGATTATGGTTAAATTTGCAAGTGAAAGAAAAAGAAATAAAATATTTTCAAAAATCCTCAATGATGTCATCAATGAGGGCATGTAATGACACTAGAAAATTAGTGAATCTTGTAATTGGGAAATACATTAGGTACAATAATGCATAATTAAAGAGTATGGTCTAATATCCAATGTGAAGAATGGAAGGAAAACACAAGTTTAGAAAAGATCACAATGCAGCAAAGTTGTTACTGAAAAAACTACAAATGACAAATAGAGTGGATGGAAATTCCCTTCACCCTAGTGGAAGAGGTAAGTTCTCACTACAAAGGAAAATTTTGGAGTGGCTAATGTGAAGAGTAAAATAATAAGTTTCAAGGGTTTCAATATGGGAATAAAATACTAAGTTCAAAGTATAAATATATGTATATCAACATTTATCATAGTTATTTCTATATTTTAAAAGTAAATATTAACTTAAAAAATATAAACAATCCTTTTTAAAAGTAAATATTAACTTTTTTTTTTCAGGAAGAAAAAGCCTGTCCTTGATATTCTTATTAAGAATCAAAGGGCAGTGTAAACATGCACCCAGAAAGAGTTACAATTCAAAATTTGTCAGTCAATAAAGAATCATCATCCGGTCGCGGCCAGGGGGAATGGCAAGCAAAAGTGATTCCCATCAGAAAACAGTCTCATCATAAAGAGGATCTCTGTCAATCATCCACTCTATCATGAATCAAGAGGATCAGAGCTGCATTTCAGAAGCATCCACTCATAAATCATCTATCAAGTTACAGAAGAGTATAAAACTCCATATATCCAAGGCTCAAAAGAGCTGAAAAGTATCATTTGTGACCAAGTGGTCATCAAAAAATTCAGAGAAACAGCCAATACCCGAGACAAAGGTGAGTGCTGTTTTTGAAAGACTGTCTGCAATACGGTTGTGTTCACGATATATGTGACTGAGAGTGAGACCCGGAAAGCTAGATAAAAGCTTTTGAGTTTCCCTGCACCAGTGATGAAGTTCTGGTGGGGTGAGAATAGAAAGACCCCTTGCCCAGTTAATGATGACCTGAGAATCACCATAAATGTGGGACAACGGGACACCCATCATTTGGGAAGTGAACAATAGGGCCCAGAGACCCAATAGTTCGGCTTTTGTATTGGAACCATAAAAGTAAATATTAACTTATAAAACATAAGATAACCAAAATTTAAAAACATAATTTAAAAACTTTACAAATATAAATAACCCTTTTAATTCTTCATCTCTAAGCTTTGTTGATCTTTATTTTAAGAAATATGAAAACACATGTATATGAATGTAATTTCGTTAATTATAATAAAATTACATAAAGAAAAAAATCTTCATAACATAGAGTAAACATGTTTATAGATTTAGTAAATAAAAAAACAAAAAACCCAAAAAAAACATCCAACCTATCTCCTTAAGTATATTAGTTTTGGTTTTAAATTTCCCCTTCTTTCTAAATAAACTCTCAAATTTCATTCCAAATGCATATAACAATCTCATTGATTTAACACCATAAAATAAGGATTAAAAAACAAAAACCCACCCAAAACAACCAACATGTCTCAATTAAATTATTAGTTTTGGTTTTAAACTCCCCATTCTTTCTAAATAAACTCTCAAATTTCATTCAAATGAGTATAACAGTCCCATTGGTTCAACAACATAACATAATGATCATTTTTATCATAGGATTTCTTTGACTTTGACACTCTTGTTTACTCATCTAAATTACAAAATAAAAAGTTATTAAGAAAATTAAAATTAAAAATTAGTATAAGTGAATAATAAATTATAAAAATAATTAAATGTTGATTTTAAAAGTTAGATTTAATATTATAATGAAAATATTTAATTATGTAATTTTTAAAACTAAAAATAATAGAAATGAAAGAAAATATAAATATATTAAACTCTCAAATTTCATTCAAATGTATATAACAGTCTCATTGGTTCAACAACATACCATAATGATCTTTTTTTATCATAGGATTTCTTGACTTTGACACTATTGTCTACTTGTCCAAATTACAAAATAGAAAGCTATTAAGAAAAATAAAATTAAAAATTTGTATAAGTGATTAATAAATTATAAAATAATTAAATGTTGAATTTGAAAGTTAGATTTAATGTCATAATGAAAAGATTTAATTATGTAATTTTCAAAACTAAAAATAATAGAGATGAAAGAGAATATAAATATATTAAACTCTCAAATTTCATTCAAATGCATATAATAGACCCATTGGTTCAACAACATAATATAATGATCATTTTATCATAGAATCTCTTGACTTTGACATTATTGTCTACTTATCTAAATTACAAAATAGAAAGCTATTAAAAAAATTAAAATTAAAAATTAGTATAATTACTTAGTAAATTATAAAATAATTATATGTTGAATTTGAAAGTTAGATATAATGTTATAATGAGAATATTTAATTATGTAATTTTCAAAACTAAAAATATTAGAGATGAAAGAGAATATAAATAAATTGCTAAGGAAATGTTAATTGAAAAAAAAGATATTTAAAATAAAGTATTGAGGATTTTTATTCATTTGTAGTATATGATATTACATACTATAATAATAATAAAAAACAATTACTATGAAAAAAATGTAAATTTAAATTTAAAAACAAAATTTAAGTAAAAAATATATTTTTAATTTACTTTGTAAAAACAACTTAAATGCCTAAAAAGTCATAAAAAGATTAAAATTTAAAAAAATACATCCAAATTTGGAGTGTTTAAAATTAAATATTTAATATAAATAGATTGAAATATAAATAAAGTTAATACCCAAAATAATAATTGTCAAAATAACCTGACCATCATATTAATTTGGAAACAACACGTTCTAGTAAATGGTAAAAGAAAAATTCAATATACTAAATTTAATATAATTATAAATATAAATATCAAAATATTCTACTTAATTTATTAAACTAAAAAAACCATGTAAATGAAACAAAAGCCTTTTTTGGTTAGTACTTTCACATGTTTAAACATTTTTTTTAAGAAGTGTATTCATAAAATCATCTATATCCGTAATACATCAAAATGACATCACATTAATAAACCTATGTATAGATAAAAATCAATTAAATAAAAATGGATAATCCAAACACAAACCTTACTTTACAGTTATTAAGAATCATAGTCGAAAAACCATTTTATAGTTTTACAAGAATGAGATTAAGATTTAACATAACCTCTCTTAAACTTCTAAGAAATCAAATTTTATTCAGGAAAAAAGGTCAACTAATGCTAGATTCTTTATTCCACCAGGTGGAGTCAAGAATACATCAATATAGTACTCATTATGAGCTCAACATGTCATATATACAAATAGAACCTAGGTGGTTAGGATAACATTTTCTCCCAAAACCACTCACACTAGACCCAATTAACAATGACAAAACAATTTATTGGACTTTAGTATTTCTCGTAAGTATGAAGAAACTTGTAGCTTCTCCCACTACCCACATGTGGAAGTTATCTATTCTAAGGTTCATGTGAGAATGGCTAGTGGAACAACTAAAAAATATTTTTAATTGTGTCTATCTTCAAATTCAGATTCACAACCACATATTTGAGTGTGTCTCTTTTCATCTTTAGATTTAGAGTGACAAATACAGATTAAGTGGTCCTCCAGGTTTGCTACCTTATTAACACTTTTCTATATGTATACATGATGAAAATATACAAGAGACATGTTAAAGAAACTCAAATATTAGTTTAGTTTATCATCCTAGCATAAATAGAACACTATGAATATGGCAATCTACACATACAAAAAATAACTAAAAATAACTACTGGACCAACTAGTGGTCTCCCAACCCTAGAATGCTTCATTGCTTTAAACTTTCATATGAATACCTTAGAAGATGATGTGAGATGTGTAAGTAAAAAACTTAAGCACAACAGCACAACATATTATATTGGGGAATTAGTGAATTGGATATATCAAATTTTTGAGGTTTTAAGAAGATATATGTATCTTTACAACACTTAATCATAAGTGAACATAACGTAACATACATAAAAACATAATAAATTAATATGCAAGATAAATCTATAAAATTATCTTTTATAGCACCAACATATAACTAACTCCCTTGAAATGAAAAAGATGAAGATTGATTAATCAACTTATGTTGACAACTCGTCGATCTCTTAATCAACTCCCTTGTCTAGTTTCCTAGTTTAAACTTTTGAGAAAAACTTCGTAAATATATAACAACCTAATAATTTATTAGCATTAGGCAGTATACAAGATTCAAAACATTATCCAATAAAAATGTAAGATGAAACCATAAGATCATCTTATATAGCATCAACATATAACTAACTCTCTCTCTCTTGAAGTGAGAAGATGAAATCCACTTGAATTAGTTATTATGTATATAACAAACTCTTAAGTTCTGCTTTATTCTCAACACTAATTGAACACTTACTATCTACTGGCCATCATCGACATATCTGAAGCTTCACAAATTTAACTTGGTAAATATATCAACAACTTAAGAATTTATCATGCAATAAACCAGATTCAAAACATTATTCTATACTGATTGTTTGTTTCATTGTTCGTCTCGACTCTCCATATACTTCATTTTATTATGTACACAAAAGTCAATAAAACTTTGATTGTAATAATATATCATAGTTGATGTCTTGACTGGAAAACCAATTTCACCAATTGAATCCACTATGATATTCTGTCGATCATGAACAGCTATCAGTATGACAATATATGGAATCTTCAGCATGTAGACATATGGCACACTGCGCCAAACATTTTGTATAATATCTTCGAGGTTCTCGTGATCAGATATGACAAAAACTCTTGGTACCACCAATTTGTATTTAAATTTGTCCTCATCGATCATCGATTTGTATACATTTGGTGAGAATCGTAGCCATTGCATCTGAACAAAAAAGCAATTCAGATGAGAAATGAATAAGTGAAGCTGTAATAATGGGGCTGCAACAGACGACAGATGACAGGGTCTTCAGCATTCAGACCGCCCAACAAGGAGACAAAAGAGGTCGAGCGTAAAATAAAGGAGCCGACATTATTGATAAGGAAGGAGCTCGCGGTTTAATATTTGAAATCACCGTCGCTAGACTGATCTCATCCCCACGATCCTCGATACGTAAACTGCAGCAACTGTATGCACTGCAGTGAATGCCGTTCGGTTGTTCATTTGAATATTCCCTTCCTCCTGCCAGATGTGCCATGCGACGGCATACACGTATTTTAAGCGCACTGTACCCGACAACCAAAACGCCCCAGAGCGAGTAGGATAAAAGATAACTAAAACGCCCGGGAATTTTTTTTATAAAAATCTGTCAAAATTATTTATGCAAATAGTTCTTTATGTGATTTTGTAATTTTGTAATTTCAGCAATCTTACTCACGTGTGTAAGACTAATTAGTTGTCTTTAAAATTTGAAATTGCTATTTTAGCACTTCAAATTGGAGTTGGTTAATGTCTAGATCATTTGCATCTTTTCAAGTAAGTTTGGTCGGAATTCGGCAATACCATTTGTTGTTGAAAATGAGATTTCCAGTAGTAAAATTGCAATTTTTATTGCAAAAATGAATTCAAGACCCATGATTTACCTTGGGGCACCCACTTTATGCAATTTCAATCACTAAAAACTACTTTTAAACAATTTCCACTGAACTTTGGCGAGAAAACTCGCTGTATTTGAGATGCAAATGATCTAGAGATTAGCTTACACCCTTCATTGCTTTGGCAATTCATGTAGCTTAGGGTGTTTTGGTTAGTACTTATATTGCCCAGTCTCAGAACAGTGAAACCTATGACATAAGAATCATGGTTGAAAATAAAATTTAGATAGCTCATTTCATGATTTTCATTTTTTTTTCCACAATTGAGGTAGTTTCAAAATTAAGCATTTAATTTAAAAAAGATAATTACTAAAATTATTGCTCTTTTTATAGAGCAATTTAAAAGAGGCTTTTGGGTTACTATTTATCCTATGCTTGAGGGGTTTACAGTTAAATATCCTGGAACTCATCACTGAAAATATGTGTGAGACTAGGAGGGATTATCTATGCAAATGCATCATTGGCATTATCTAGGAGGGATCATTGGCATTTGCATCCGGCTTATTTGGAGCATCCATTGTGATTGATCATGTTCATTTTCAAATATGGTTAAAATGAGCATGGATTTTGAATTTCAAAGTAGTGGTATACTATAATTTTAATCATTCCAATCAATTTTTTTGTGATCATTATAATCTAACTACCTGTAAAAATGATTCGAAGGGTATGACGAGTAATGACAAGTGGGATTTGATATTTACTATTTAATATGTATGTTTATTGAAAATTATGTTTTTCTTCATTTTTTAAATATTGTTTTTTTCTCAACATGTTATTATTCACAATGACATAAAGACAATGTGGAGGGACCTTTCTACAGTTGTAAAATTATGGAAGTTCAATAGAGCTGGGCCCAAACTTATTTCTTTTTTAGTTACACTGGCCCATGATTAAGCATCATAGATCCCAAACATTCCTTAAATAGACATGATCATTATATAAAATTTGAGTCACAACAATCTAAGAAACAAGACATAAACTTCCAATAAATTTCACAGATCAATTTTACTCAAAAATGACATGAAACAGTGCCATACAATTGCATAAAGAGCCATGCCATTCGAATCCTAGAGAGGTCATTCGAATTCAATACATGAGAGTGGATTACTTGTTAGTTAAACACCACTTGACACATCAGTTAACCACTTAACTCCAACTTAATTGACTCTAACTGACTCGGAGACAATTTAGATTGAGTCTCACTGAATAGAACTCAACTGCATGCCAGCAAGTAGGTTAGGACGCATATCTTACTTCAGTTAGGTGAGATGAACTAAATTGCATTGAACTGAGTCACCAAAAGTAGGTGGAGGCAAATTTAATCACTCCAGTTAACTGAAATGAACCAAAAATATGTTAATTGATGAGGAAGGCGCCTTGGCAAGTCCAGTTTAACTGAAAGGTAGGTAAAACAACCTTATGTTAACTGATTGGGGTGCATATGTCATGCAAATCAACCCAGATTTGCTTCTAGATTGAAGGAGGAGACTCAATTAGGCTCCCTAATTGAAGGAGAAGACTCAGTTAGGCTCCTTAATTGAAGCAAGATGATCCAGTTGATGATGCAGTCATATATTCAAGTCAAGAACTTAGGATAAGTGGTAAATTAGGCCAAATAAGCCAAAGAATGATGTTCGGTTGGATAATAACTCCAACACCCCCCACCTTAAGCTAAACTCATGTGGAGGAGTAAAAAATATATAGGGCCTCGGCAACAAAGGCCATAGGTCACCCTTTACAAAAAATAACTCTAAAATGCTCAAAAAATTCTAAGTGGGGAAAAGAGGAAAAACCCTGTGGGAAAGAAGCCCCCCCCCCTCAAACTGAACACTAAAGAGTTAATCTGACTTCACCATGATGGAACTCACCCCCAACAGTGAATGAAGGTAAGTGAACTTCTTCTCAATGAAGTTATTGGTGAAAATGTCTGCAATTTTCTCATCTGTGGGGCAATATTGCAAAACAATTGTTCTGTCATGCACAAGTTCTTTGATGTAGTGCATGTGGATCTCGATGTGTTTGGTTCTCTGTCTCTGAACCAGATCTGTATCTTGATAACACTTTGATTGTCACAAAAAATGGCAGTAGATGAAGTGCTACCAATGTTGAACTCTGCCAAAATACCTTGAAGCCAAACTGCATGTATTCATGCATAACTTATAAAAACATATGCCCAAATATGTAGGAAGACTTGAGTTGACCAATGTGCCGTAAAACCTGGAACTTTCACACGGTGAGAAATTTATGGGTTTTTTTATCTTTCACTTAACAGTAATTGTAAAAGACATTTACAGAATGCGGCCAAATAATCATGCATTCAACCATAAACTATTTCATATATTTAACTATGCGGAAATAACAAAGTATTACAAACTTGTCGGTCCAGACTTGTCCTTTTACAGAGCTTCAACTCTTCGACTGAATCACTTACACAGAAGCTTGAGCTTCGACTTCTCTTTTCTCAGCCTGAGTTCCTCCAGTGTCTATTGTCTGTAATCTCTCTTGACTCTCTGTCTCTAACCTAAATTACAATTTGCTTCTTCTATTTATAGGCAACCTAAAGATTGCTTCTACATGGGTCCACTGACTCAACATTAAAGACTGTAATAACTATCTACCTAACAACTTAGCTTTAGAAATAAATTCCACTGTTTTACAATGCCGAATCGTGGACTCTTCCCTCTTGTCAGACTGACAGACAAGATCTTGACTAATACAGACTCTGACTGAGTCGGCTGAGAGTCAGGTACGGATCTGCGAGTAATTACATTTTTCCAACACTGTTGATCTCGGTCTGTATCTAGTCTTGTTTTAATAAGCTTTTAATCTGATTGGTCACAGGGATTTCAACCTCAAGTTGCTCCTGTCGCTCGTAGTCTTTCAGAATGGATGGCAAATCCTAGCCCTCCTGTACAACATGCTGCAGTAACTTCTGATGCAGCTACTCCTGTGCTACGTTCACATGCTTGGGTTAGGTAGTAATTGATATCCTTAGAATCTCATATAATTCCTATATGCTTGCATGTTGAGAATTGGAGCTATCTTAATAATTGAATCTGAATAGTAGATTTCTCTGGTCTGTTGGGTTGAAAACAAAATCAATAAAGAAAGTTGGACTCTAATGTTTTCTTATTCATAATGATGGCAGGTGCTGTGATCGAATCAAAAGGCGTCCGCGTCGTCAAAGGTATCCATCAACGAGCGCATTTATTAGAGTATTTTTGCAAAATACTCGCGCTGCTTCGCTGCGGGAGAATGGGTTTAATTGGAAAACTTGAAAGGCACTAATTATTGGAGTACACGTTTCTTTTAGATGCGGTCACCAATATGTACTAGGTCTTTATCTTTATGTTGATAACAGGTATAAAGCACCGGATCCTTAGCGGTCACCAATATGTACTAGGTCTTTATCTTTATGTTGATAACATGTATAAAGCACCCGATCCTTTTTTTTAAAGCTTTGGCATATAACTTAATATATTTAAGAAGTATATTTATCATTCTTAACGAGTGTAAGACATCATTTCTTCGTCATAACCAAATGTCTGAATCAAATTATTGGACATTCCTTCATGCTAATTGAATGTCTAAATCAAATTATTGGACATTTAGTATACAGCTTGGATTCTGATTCTTTTTCTTTTTTTTTGAGTGTTCCATGTATAATATTATTTGAAATATGCCTTATAGAATACATTATTAATGTTATATAGTATATAAATTATTCTGTTTGAAACGTGACTTTTTATGTACCAAAATTTATTTATATATATTTTTAAGTAGAAAAATGTTGAGTATATTAGTATTGGTTGTAATTTAATTTTTATTTAAGAGGATTTGTCTACATCGAGTTTTATAATAGATCACTTGTAGGATTTGAATACAAGTAAAAAAATTGTAGGTAAGGAAGGAAGCGATCTTGGAGCAAGGCGACGGTTAACTTAAGTTTCTTGGAAGGATATCTTGGAGCAAAGGACTTCTTGGAAGGATATCTTGGAGCATGGCTTCGGTTTTCGAAAGGTTCTATGATGTGACGAAGGTCATTATAATTTTTATGGTGAATTAGTGCACAATCCCTTGATCTGTCCTTTCATGATCCAGTTGTCTACTGTGCATAATTGTTCGCGTTTGTTCAGATTTATTGCTCTTTATTGTACTTCCTGATGATTTAAATCATTGGATTGTCTATTTGCCACGTTACTCTTTGTTAATCAATGCATGGGATTATGTTTTTGGATACGAGTTAGTCTTTGGTTTATGTTTCATCTGCTGGGATGCGGGAGGCGCTGCACCATTTCACTGTCGGAGTATTGATGAACGGCTTTTGCACTTTTGCGATTTGGGTTTCGAGTTTCAGTAGCTCCGTTTCCTGTTGAGGGTCGCCTGGATCCAGGCTTTCGGATTTTGAAGCTCTGGTGTCGGAGGCATAGCTCTTCTCTGTTTTTTGGAGTGCGGTTCAGGAACAGTTTGTCCCATTTCGCACAGGTGGTTATTAATCTACGGATTTTTTCGCGGAAGCTCTTGTGGTGGTGGACTGGGCTATTGGCCGTTGCGCCGTGTGATTGAAGAGGTCATATTAGGTGTAGGATGCTGAATGCAGTCTTGGCAGCATTCGTGGGGTCTGAGTTTATCTACTTTGTGGTGTCAAAGCATATCCAAGCTTTCGGCATTTGAAGCACTGGGGACGGAGGCTAAGCTCTCTCTGCTTTTTGGAGTGCGGTTAAGGAACCGTTTTGTCCCATTTCGCACAGGTGGTTTATCTGCGGATTTTTTCGCGGAAGCTCTTGTGGTGGTGGACTAGGCAATTGGCTGTTGCGCCGTGTGATTGAAGTGGACATTGAAGGTGTAGGATGCTGCATTCTGAGTAACTGTCTTGGCAGCACTTGGGGGGTTTGCGTTTTTTTCTACTTTGTGGTGTCCAAGCATATCCAGGTAGGCCCGGTTCCATCGTATGCTTTGCATGGTTTATTATATTAGTGAGCTTTATGGGTCTTTGGGAATTGGGTTTAAGTTGATTCTGGTTATGCCCTAGCATATGGTTTGTCAGATGTGCATGATGGTTTTTCTATTACAGCAACTTGCTGTGTAAAATCTATGCTTATGTATTTGTTTGAGCTTTATGGGTTACCGGATGATGGATTAATAGTTGAATCTATGTGGCGTTGGCATGGTTTCTCCTTATGTTGCTCCTTCCGGGGTCTCTGCGGGTTTTAGTCGATTTCTGGTCTTTCTGATGGATGAGTTTATGTGACAGTGGAATTGGTATAGGAGTTTCTGGTGCTTTTTCTTGTTTCTTCAGGTTTTTTCTTGGTTGCATAGCAGGCCCTCGTTGTGGCTGTCTGCGCTTGTTGACAGTTTATTTACTGTCGTGATTGGTGAAGGTTTGTGTTCATTGTCTTATCTGTGATATTGATCGGTATTGGTTTATCATGATTCCTGAATTGGGTTGGGGGACCTGACCTATCGTTTTTCTGCTATGTCGCTCCGTGCGATGAAGACTCTGGCACGTACTCCGCCAGGGTGCATGCATTGTGTCAAGCAGGTGTCGGGTGTGGTGAACAGGGTTTCTGAACCCATTATGCCTTCTCTGTATCTAGGAGACATGAATTCAGATTTGGGTCTGGATTCCTTAGTTACTCCTGTAACTGATAGGTTTAAGCCTTCTGCAGATTGTTTGGTTTTGGATGGATGTAACAAGTCTGATCATGTATTGCATCAATTGAATCCTTTACCTGTTTACCCTTCTACTCCATTGGGACATATGACATGCTCCAGGTAGGGTTCTGGTAAGGATTCACATCTATCTATGACATATTCTCCTTCGCGGGATGAATGTATGGAGTATGGGTGTCAGGTTTCCTCGTGTATGGTTGGGGGTTTTATGAGAGATGGGCCTGTTGATATTGGGAGCGGTCTTCCAGCTGACTTAACAGTTCCTGTGGGGTTACCATCTATGTTCTCTGATGTGGCTGATAATGGTTCGGTTCCCTGTCAGGTAGATGCTCTTTCTGAGCTGAAAAACAACACATTGGACATGCCATTTATTGATCATAACCCTGTGGGAATTGGGAGTAGTTTATTAAATGGGAACTTACTATCCTTTCTGACTGGGGACCCATTCGGACTCATTGGTTAATTTGCAGATTGATTTTAAGGGTGCCAATGTTTGCTATCCTTTAGAAACATCCAATCTAGCCGAACCTAGAGATGTTTCATTGGTAAGTCCTAAGGCAGGTGGAATGGATCTAGGTGAAGGACTAAATCCAGATTTGGGACTTTCCTCTAAGCCTGTTTTTATCCAGGGTTTTATTAGATCGCAGGCTTCTGATTCTGTTCCTGTGTTTGATTCACCTTCTTTTAGGAAAAGGAATCCTAAGGTCATTAAGAGGCAACCAAAACCTATAAAGAAGATCAGT
>LPNX010252577.1:636582-657813 GCA_001517045.1 Pseudotsuga menziesii
GGTGTTTTTTTATGTAAGCTGAGTGGTGAATCCAATTATCACATTGCTGTAGAATGCCCTTTTACTCAATCAGTTTGGTCAATTATTGAGATTCATCTGAAACTTAATAATATATGGCATGGGGATTCTTTATCTGAATGTTTTAAAAACTGGTGCAGTAGTCCAGATGTGGTTTCAGTCAAATCATTACCTATTATTGTACTTTGGTTTATCTGGAATGCAAGAAATAGGTTATGTTTTGAGGATCTGTATACTACCCCTGCTCAAGTATCAAGTTCCAGTTTAGGTCTGATAAAGAATTTTCCACAGATTTCTCATGTGGTGTCTATTAGATCTATTTTTGTGGAATCCATTGATCAATAATTTGCATGGGGTTATTTTGATGGGTCTGCTGCTGGGGATCCTTTAATTTGTGGGGCTGGAGGTATAGTGTTTTTATCTGATACCCATTCTGTTTCATTCAAAGCAGGATTAGGCCTGGGAACTAATAATTATGCAGAAATTTGTGCACTCAAGCTTCTGCTTAAGCTGACTAGGATGTATAACTTGGATAAAATTCAAGTTTTCGGGGATTCTCAGTTAGTCATAAACTGGGCAACAGGTAAATATCGGCTTCAAAATACTGAATTAGCTGTGATTCTTCAAGATGTACATTGTTTAGCTGACAGTCTGGATTATGTGTCCTTCAAACACATATATAGGGAAAGAAATTTCAAAGCAGATAGTTTGGCCAAAGCAGGTGGCAGCATTACTGAGGGAACTTGGATTATAGGTGATCAGAGAGGTTCTTCATTGGTGGAAACTTTTCAGGTTTTTTAAACAGGTTATATGAGCATGTATTTCATGGATTTATGATTTACATGCTGGAATGGAGGCTATATGCTTGGGCCTTTCTGTTTTTTTTGCTGGATTTTATTTTGAACTATGATTATGGATGATTTGATATCTTGCTGAACTATGATAGATCTCATGATGGACTATGATGGATACTATGGATATATGATGCTAAGGCTGATTATGGATGATGGATCTTTGCTGATCTATGATGGATCTCATGATGGACAATGATGGATACTATGGATATATGATGCTACGGCTGATTTATGTTTCATAGGTGATTATACGCATATTTCCGAGAGCATGACCTGTGGGCTATATAGGACTCATATTTCACCTGTGGGCTATATAGGACTCTTATTTTATTCAGCTGGATATTTCTCAGTGGATGGCTTGGATGCCAATTTATTGATGCTGTGTCTTTTTCCAGCTCATTACAATAACCACCAGCACATGCCTTCAGAGTCTATTTAGCCAGCTAGTGATGCTCTGGGTTACAATGCTTATGATCACCATCTATATTTTTTCTCATATCTGACCTGATTTATCAGGAATGATGAAAAAAGTCTGCTGTGATCAGACTTTGTTTTTTTGAATGATGAGCTGTAATGCTTTTTTATGAGGTATTTTTCTGATTGTTACTTTAAACAGTTGGTTATCATATGATCTGTTTAGATATGTTGTACTCTATTTCTGAGGCAAATATCGATGTAATGACAACTTTAAGTTGGCTTTTTTTGTACAATGGACCTAATGGACCATCTACTGAAAGTGAATAATATATTTACGAATTTTTTCCTTGGAAAAAAAAAAGAATACAAGTAAAATGGAGAGCATTATGTTTTCAATCGTCTTAATTAAGTTTAATTAACATATTTATAATAATATATTTTAGATATAAAATTGTAAAGTTTGAATATGAGTGAGAAAAATAATATATATTGGTTTAAATTAAATTAAATTAATTTATTATAATAATATTATTTAATTGAAAATGAAATTTTAAAAATATATATTTAAAATATGACTTTAATATTGCAGAGAAACCATTTGGAGACCTTTTGCCATGAATGGCATTATCTTTATCTTCATCTTTCGATCGCTCCAATGAAGTTACCTGCTCTACCTGAGAATTCAATATTATCATCTTGACTCAGGGAGAAAGATGGGCAAAGGTAAATTTAAAATTTTAATTTACTTTTGGTTTGAAGCCTATACAAATCCAAAAATGTAAAGCATATGGGCTAATATACATGCAAAATCCCATTTATAAGAGAAAATCCAACTATTTGGCAGGAATAAATAAGCAATAAGGAAGAAGTAAACTTTTCTGACTTATAGGGTAAGTGTAAAAGCTATCCTATATTCTATGAATTTTGAAATGCATATAGATAAGTCTTAAAAGATAAATTTTGGAATATATAAACCCGTTTCAATATTTACAGAGGATTATGGCCCTAAAAACTTGATGGAGATTAGCCTCCACATTTATGAAATGGAATCTTTTGAAGGAAAGATGATCTGAAATGGAATCTTTTGAAGGAAAGATGGCGGGAGGGTTCTAGAAAGAACTAAACCTTTTTATTACATTGAGGGTGTGAAGGAATCATAACTGTTTTTATGTGGAGGCTTTCAAAGTATTGGACCAACCCTAATATCACCTAAAACCTAGACAAGGCGCTAGAGAGTCATCAAGATAGAAATTATAAGAGGTCTCGCTCTGGAGTGTGGAAAATTCCAAAGAAGGAGTAGGGTCGCGAAGGGGAAGGAAGAAGGATAGGGTTTGTTTGTTAAGATAGGGATTTGCCTCCCTAGTCACCATGTAAATATTATTTTGAGCAAATAGTTAGAGGTTTAGAATTTTAAGGGATTAGATCCAATAGTTGTCAAATTTAGAAGATTTGAACCGATCAAGGTCACCGTGCATATCAATATAGTTTCATATCTATAATCGAGGGTGGCCAATCACTAAGAAGCACGCAAACTATGTGTAATGAGGTAAAGAGGAAGATAGGGAGAATAGAAGAACTATGTATTTGGATCAATGAAGAATATTCTATAGAGATGAATAAAAGGGATTTTGTCTCTTTTAGTAGATATATTCTTCTTTTGTCCATATACTCAATCAATGTTATGTTTATGATTCAAGTGATACGACCAAAGTGTTAAAGAGAAATCTAAAGACCAGGAATGATTCATAAAAGGAATATATCCATGTAGGGGTTAAATTTGACAGGCACCCCTACTCATTATAGATTTTTTTTTCGACGGTTTGTTTGTAAAACTTTCTTGCATATAACTTTCAATAAAAAAATTGAACCCGTTGATATGACTTTAATATTGCAGAGAAACCATGTTGCGGAAAGAAAGAATGGGACCATTATGGAAGTAGTGAAGACAATGATACATGATCAAGATCTTCCTATGCATCTATGGGCTGAAGCAGCAAAAACAACAATTTATGTTCAGACTAGATTATCTCATAGTTTCGTTAGATTCAAAACTCCTGAAGAAATGTACACCAACTTTACATGTACACAATCCAAAAGTGTATACCAACTTCACAATTTCACCCAAGAACCTTCTTGACTACCTTATGACTCGTCATTTCTTCACCAAAAACATCTAGTTGTTTTTTTTATATGATATTTGGCCTATTGA
Source organism: Pseudotsuga menziesii (assembly GCA_001517045.1). Taxonomy (NCBI): domain Eukaryota; kingdom Viridiplantae; phylum Streptophyta; class Pinopsida; order Pinales; family Pinaceae; genus Pseudotsuga; species Pseudotsuga menziesii. The sequence continues at coordinate 640,081 of LPNX010252577.1, forward strand.
TTCAGACCCCTTCATCTTTAAACTTTCAAAATCCCTTCTAAGGGTTTGTAACTTCACTATCATTACTTTGGTGAGACCTTGATAATTTCTCTACAAGATATCCCAAACGATTTTAGAGTTTTATGCAAGAGAAACCTTGTGAAAAGTGGTTTCATCCATGCTAGTTTGAATGAGATGAAAAGACTTTGCATCCTTTTTTATCTTTTCTTTCTTTTAGTGTACTTCCTTGGTTATTCATTAGGGCTAGTTTGACTGCTTCATCCGCTGGTTCTCTATACCCACAAAATAATGTCTCGAAAACATCACGTTCCTTAAATGAAGTCATCATCTTAATCAACCACATCTCATAATTTTTCACTTTAAGAGTGGGAATTTTTCCATAACCTTGGCTTCTCAAATCCTTTACTAGAAAATTCTCATATTCTATTTCACTTGTGTTCTTGGAAGCTCTGCAAACAATGCCTAAACAATTTTCAACATCTAATGGTTGATTGGTACTTCCTCTGATGGGTTCTCAGGACTTCCATTGATGGATAGTCGAGACTTCCGTCGATGAGTGATCGAGACATCCTCTGATGGGTGACCGAAAATTTCATTGATGATATATCATTAAGCATGATCGAGAATTCATCCAATGATCTTTCAAAACTTCCTCCATCGAGCGGTCGACAATTTCACTGATGGGTTGTGGGGACTTCCTCCGATGAGATGTTAGGACTTCCATCAATCGATGATCAAAACTTCAGTCGATGATGCTGTCCTTGATGGGTGGTCATGGCTTTTGTCGATGAGCAATTAGGACTAGCATTAATGTGAGGTCAAGATTTATGTTAATGGGCAATCGAGAATCCCTTTGATGCGAGATCGGGACATTCGCTAATGGTTGATTGAGAAAATTGTCGATGCAACTTATGGCTCTCTAGGCACATCTTTCCAGTGATTGATCTTCAAGAATAAACCAATCTCAACCATTGATTCACTCCAAGATTTTCTTGTTTTCAAATCTAAGTTTTGTAGTCCAACACACAAACTGTTCTACTTACACAAGCGCACATGCTTTGGCTCAATCCATTAATGACAAGTACTCTCACGCCATCATATCTCCTTTTGACCACTCCCCGATACTTTACCTCTGTTGAAGATAGTGCAATGGCGGCTTGCTTTTTGCTTGGCCAGCAAATAGGCCCACCACCAAACATGAGCACATAACCGGAAGTAGACTTCCAATCAAGGCTATCTCCAACCCAATTTGAAATTGTGAATCCTACCAAATCTAGTTTGCAGGGCTAGAAAGATGAAAAATGGTAGGCTGTTTATGCACTAGATTGCGCGAAATCAATGTATTTACAAAAAAAAAAAGAGTCATTAGTCGCGCCCTTAACCCCCTGTCGCCCCCTTCAGACAGTCATTCTTTAGGAAAGAAAATTTTATGTTTCGACAAGGTTGTCAATGTATGATTTTTCCAAGTGAAGGTAAGTAATGTATGATTCATGTGAATGTTTTGCAACTAACAATCATGTTTATTAACACATTTTGTAGAATAATAATCACCTTCAAAGGCAGCATTCCATATAGTGAGTTGGGTAAAGTTAGTTATGGTTCATCCATGAGAACCTTCAGCATGAATGGTGCACAAGATCCCTATGAGAACGAGGAAGATGTTATGGGAGAAAACATCTGTGTGGGAAATGCTGAGACAGAGTCAAATGGGAGAAGATTCCAAGAGACTCCCCAAGATTTTGCAGCCACCATGAGAAGCCTAAGGGTGGAGATGCAGAGTTATAGGGAAGATAATGAAAGATTGGTTAAGGCTTAGGAGGAGAAAAATCAACTGAATGCAGCCATGCTGCAAAGTTTGACAAACATCCAGAGACAGATGAACTCTAGGGACCGGACAGTAAGACCAGAAGGTAGTAAGAGAAGTACTAGAAGAAGGAAGAGATCTCCTAGTGAATCATATAAATCTAAAGGATCCATTGGAGATTCAAGTTCTTCTTCTCAAAAGAATGAGAGGAAGAGGTGTTATCGAAACCATTCACGTGATGAATTTAAGAAGGCAAGGCCTTCCACCTTCAATGGTGAGATAAAGAATGGACAAGAAGCTGAAGCTTGGCTTCTTGGCATGAGGAAATATTTCCAAGTCTAAGACTATTAGGTGAATATGAAGGCTAGGGTAGCCATATTCAATTTGAGTGGAAGAGAATCCATATGGTGGGAGCACTTCAAGAAAGTGAAAAAGATTAATGAAAGGAGGATTATGTGGAAACAGTTCTAGAAGTATTTCAAGCAGAAGTACCTCTCTAACAGGTACTATGATGATAAGATCAAAGAATTACATGAGCTAATATTGGGACAGCAGACCATGGAATAGTATGCGAACAAGTTCTTGGAGATGTAGAGGTATGTCAGGTACATCAGAGATGAAAAAGTGAAAATCCAGCGTTTCCTGAGTGGATTGCCTCATTCTTACAAGGACAGAATTGAGTTTTACAAACCTAGAACTCTTGAAGAAGCAATAAGGAAAGATAAGTATTTCTATGAGCAAATCAAAAGAAAACTTGATTGTCATAAGACATGGAAGGACGAGAAGAACAAGAAGTCCGACCAAAGAAAGAAAGGTTTTAAACCTTCTAACTTCAGGAATCAGCAGAAGCAACAGTCCCAAGTTGAGAAGCAGCCAGCTAGAGTGGTGGGAGAAAATCCCGGAGAACCACAACAGAATAGAGGACCACTCTAATGTTTGAAATGTGGAGGACCCCACATGCACAGAAATTGTCCACTTGAGAATGAGATTGCAAGCCATCTTACAACATTCAAGAGGTAGAAACAATGGTTCAAGTAGCAAGGGTCGTCCCTAGGATTTATGCAGCACTAGAGGACTACCAGGCAGATCACCAGTCAATTGTTGTTGAAGTTGCAGGTAACATTATCAAGCAATCTATTTCTTTTTTTATTGACACTGGTTCTACTCACATTTACATTACTCCTAGAGTAGTGGAGAATTGTGATTTTAAGAAAGTAAATCATAACAAATCTTGGTTAGTTCAGCTAGCCACTGGAACTAAGAGGAAGGTTATTGAAGTGATAGAGAAATGTCCATTGATTATGAATGGATTGGTCACTTGTGTAGATATGAATGTTCTACCACTTGGTTCCTATGATGTTCTCATTGGAATGGATTGGTTAGAGTCTCATAGGGTAAAGCTTGACTGTTATAATAAGACCTTTGAGTTCTTGGATGAAGAAGGCAACTCAAGAATTGTGAAAGGAATTCCAAAGGTGATTTCTTTTAGGCATATTTCGGCAATGCAGTTGAAGAAGTTTCATAGGAAAGGTTGTTGTTACGGAGATAAATTCCTATGGCTTGGGGTACCACAACAAACAGCTTGACTCCATAAATCAATCATTTCCAATATGCAATAGAAATCAAGTATCTAACACTAAAGGATCAGACCTCGTACCTTATTCCAGATGGTTGATGTAGATCCCAGTTGAGCTTTCCAACTTCAGATTGAATTGATAGATTACTTCCTCAACAACAAGTAAACAATACAAGAATACTATATATATTGGTGGTATATCTATTCTAGCATATATAATCAACAATGTATAAACATTTGAAATCATCCCATGGATAAAATATTCATTCAAACATACATTATTGGACAAGAAAAGATATTTCTATTAATATAAAATTAGAGATTACAATGTATACAACCTCTGTCGGCACATCTTCGAATTGGAGAAACTGAATCCCCCACTTGGGCCTCCACCACTTCAATCCTCCATCTCTCGATAGCAAGCTCACAAGCAAAAGGCAAGCTTGGGAAGAACACAAAAGTGCTCCAACGGACAAAGGGATGCAGAATCAAGCATAAGTTCTAGCAACAATGGACTATAGTTTCTTTGCTCTCAATTCTCTCTTATGCCTTCAATGTACCAAAGAGTTCCTTATATAGATTTTTAAAGGGGTAATGAAAGGTCGAATCTGAGCGATCTCAAGGCATATGGAAGGCCAAGAGTCAAGTGAGTTGGATCCATGTCAATGAAAACTCCAAAAGGATTTGGATTTTGTACACATCCCAATGTATGCAGTCTTAGTGGTCAAACCCACGTATATACGCGATTAGGGGTTTAAAAGTCGTGTATATGGATTTACACATGTTTTTAGGGATGGTCTAGGAAACATCAAATGACAAAAAAAGGTCCAAGGGGTCTAAGGAGTCTGTAGAGGGATAGGGGAAAGGCCATACAAGTGTGATTCACCTAGAGTGGTAAAATCAGCTATAACATATGACCCCTAATTTGTGGGGTCAGAGGGATCATACGATGGCTGAAATACATCATAAGTCCATCCTAGAAGTGGAGTGATGAAGGATCCCAAATGGAAGACCAGCCACCCAATCAGCATAGTACAATGATACAACTCTGCAAATAACTGCAAATACATATAGCAGTCCCGGATACATAAGAGTACAATGGCCATGAATAGGCATGATACAAGATATCACATAAGTGGTCATCACCACGTGCAATATACATAGATCAGAATCTCCACGATGAAGATATACAAAGGATCATGATCTCCATAATGGCTAAAGATATAAAATATATCAAGATCTCCATAATAGCTGGAAATGTCTAACATATACTGGAATCAAGTCACGAGAGCTGAAATTTCATGAACACTGGCACGATCAAGGAGGTAGCATATAAGAGATGCCACCAATTTGGAATGTCTTCTACACAAATCGCTAGGAGTACATGTCCTACTATGTGAATAGAGGTGTCAAGGTCAAACATAGTAGTCCATCGTCTGATTACCGGTCATTAATGTATATCGTTAACAGACGTGAGATCACCCACCAATAATGAAAATGGGAATCAAGGTACTAGAGTGCAAACTAACAAGTGTGAATAAATGTGTTGAGGTCGAACACTTGAAAGGATCCATCGATCAGGGGACATTGATGTATTCCCAAAGACTTTCAATGGAAAGAGAACCTGCCACTAATGACTACAAGTCTCAAGGCACTCAAAATGACTCTAGATTCCAATCCCAGAATAAATGATTTGAATTCGATGGGATGAAATCCATTGGAAGGAGGGCATTAAGGCATCCCCCATCATCCAACACGAGGTACTCAGTAAAGTTGTATGATGTGGAAGGACTCGATCATAAGGTGCACGAACCAGTAACTATAACGAGAATGGCCAACATGCAAAGTCAAGATAACTAAGGAATGGCCGACTCAGGTTTCAACTTCCTTCGAACAAGAGCATAACAACAAATGGTGACTGAATAAAGGCAGCATAGACTCAATATACAAACTGGGACATATCTGCAACACAAGAGGAATTGACAGAGGCTCCATGGGGACTGGAAGCTTAACGAGTCGGTGGAGATAAAATTAGACAAACAAGTACAGCTCCTAAAGTCAAACTATAAACCCAACCAATGGATGTGATATACAGTGCTCTGTTCGAAGGCGACATGACTCGACAGCTGCCAACGATAACATCTTTCCTTGTTCGGCTTTTTGGTTTTTTTATTTTTTTGGACTTTTTCAAATATTTAAAAAGCTTGAAAAAGAATAAAATGGCTTTATAGTTACAGACTAGGAGGAGACAAGTGTCATAGGGGCAAACAAACTAGTTCCAAGCAGTGGAACATACCTATGCTCAATGCAAGGATACATGTGTAGGATAGTGACACTCAGGGGAAAATCCCCTCCCGGTACAAAGGGAATCAAGCTGCAAAGGATATATAAAATGGCTCTACATGGCTAGACATGAGGCAAGCACGAGCTATATGTTCTGAAACGCAATGTCATGGAAGCCGGCATAAGGCTCAATAAGGCAGGCAAAGCTCGTGAAAATGCAATTACAACTTGATACGCAGGAGTCCTGAGGGAAATAGGCCAGCAAAAGATCAAGAGGAGAATGAGGCTCTTGCGAAATGTCATGGCAATACTATACAACAGACTCCCACACCCTAAAAGACAAAATGTCAGCATGGGCACCAAATGCAAATAAGGCGCTAACTAGGGTACCCATGTAAGGTCAAGCTCTACCACTCATACCATGCCACTTCTAAAACAGCAAGAAGGTTTCGTAACATAATAGAGTGGGTTCGTACCTAAGGCTATGATGAAACGGTCATAAGGTCATGCAAAATGCAAACGGTGATGAAACCTAACCTATATGTTAGTTTATACATGATACCTGAGATCGGCATGAACGGGTCAATCCAACGGCTGAAACGGCACTCAAAAAGGTCTCCTACATCATGAATTAGGTCAAAAACGATCCAAAATGATTAGAAATTGTCGAAACTATAGGCAACGGGGTAAAAATTTTCAAAAATTTGAAAATTTTCTATAAATAGTAAATATTTCAAAACATTATAAAACATTTGAAATTTTTACCCAATTGAGCTCATATTTTCAACAGTGAATTCCAGGAGATCCTGCCGGCGGAATCCACTACCATTTCTTCCAGGTACTTACCCATGCTCTTGTCTTCCATTTCAATGCAATTTTTATCAAATTCCATGGTCATTTGAGGTTTCTAGGCCATTCCAAAAAAGGCGTTGCGGCCCATGCAGAAATCGATGGTTTTTCCACGTATAGGGTTGGCTATACACGAAAAATGCCCCCAAACCCGCGTACATACGTGGCTATTTAGCAAACAGTAGTGTATGCGGCCGCGTATAAGGTTTTTTGAGTAATCTAATGGGAAAACTTGCAATTTTTTGTGCAGGATGGTCCTAGAATAGAGACAGCGTGAACATCGTGATGTAGAGGAGTCAGTAAGGTCCGATCTAATGGCTCAACAAGCGCTACATGCATGTGGACTCTACAATTTTTGGTGTCTTGGCGGCTTGAGGGCCAAACCAAGACTATTGCAGATGCTGGTGGATTACTGGGATCCAGACTCTGACTCCTTCCAAATATATGGGATGTCCCTCACCACAGAGGTGGAGGACATATACTTTATTACTGGACTTTCCCGACGGGGGGAAGTAGTGAACCTTTGTTCTCACGGTGGGCCCGGAGGTGCCCTGACTATCGATGATTACATTGCGGTGTACTGCTATCCAGACACAGAGAGGGTGAGGAGTCAGATCCCAACCAAATCTATATAGGTGCTGGGCCTAAAGGCCATCTTACTGACATTGGGTAGGATAGCAGGCTTGGCTTCACTCCACCATGCCTCACGACCTCTAATGTTCTATGCAGTGGAGTGCATGAGACCCACGGTCTATGGCTAGAGCACTACACTACTGAGCAACATGAAACATCAGCTCAGCAAGTTTAAGATGGGTAGGGTGTAGAAATTCGGGTTCAACAGCATACTGAGCACATTTTTCTTCGAGCGTGTTCCAGGATTGAGCCCCAGAGTTGACGCTCCTCTTCACGGGGTTCGATATCTGGCCCAATGGCATTGGGTGGTTGTGATGCATAGACTGGGGGGAGGTAGGGTGGCCAAACCCTTTCCATCTAATTTCTTTCCTTGATGGCGACGACAGATAGTTGCCATCGATGACTACCCCTATGCGAGGATAGATTTCTAGGGGGACCCGGACATGCCGCTACCACCAGGATCGGCATACAGTGACATAGGTAACAAATCTTGACCCTCTCTTTAAATTTTTGAGTTATTTAATTTTTTTGTGTTTTCTAATTATATGGAATCAAAATACATATATTTTTTTGGTCACAATACATAGTGACATCTACCATTTGCATGCAGATGTGGAATCACGGCGGCTTGAAGGATTCCCTCATCACAGACGGAGGGGAAGAGGAGATGACATCATGGGTGTGGATGCGGAGCAGACGCTCCAGAGCATTCATACCAATTTTGTGAGGCTGACACACAGGGTTTCCATGGCGCAAGTCAAGGACTTTCCTGAGGCTATGCAGCACTAGGTGGTGGGTGTACCACGAGCATGGGTGCGATTATTCCGATGGCTAGCTAGAGCCGTAGTGACCTTCCATGATCACAACCCCTCTCCTCCTCCACAGGCTTAGATACCTGGGAGTTATACATTTTGTACTACTCTGTATTATATCTTGGTGGCTCGAGAGCCCCATTTTTGTATCATGACACTATGTATTAACACATTTTGGATATTTATAAAAACTCGTATGATGATCGGTTTATTTATTTACATGTGTAAAAATTTGTGTTTGTGATGAATTTATTGTGTATGAAACAAATGCCAATTTAACATGTAGTTAGCATATGAGTCAGCAACTTGATTATTAATTCTTGGAATATGTATGTATGTTATATTATCAAATTGTCGTTCTAATAATATTGCACGTAAGAATATTCTTAATAATGTCGGATCTCTAACATGGTACAAACCATTAAGTTGTGACACTACTAACTTCAAATCAAGACGTACCTCAAGTGAAAGAATGCCATGTGAAATGGCATCCCGTAGAAGCTCAATAACGACACTATATTTAGCAACATTGTTGGAAGATGGTCGTAGACATATGCCTCCTAAAGAAAGTACCTGACCCATAGGAGTATAAATCACCCAAGCAGCAGAGGCTGAGTGTTGAGTGTGATGGCTCGCACCATCCGCGAATCTTATGTAGGTGGAATATTCCATTGACATCTTCCAAAAGAAACAAAAACTAATCACAAACCCGATCACTATAAGAAAAAGACCTAACTATGCAAAACTGTACAATAATATACAATAACCAGCCTTGGTTGAAAATCATGCATAGTACTTCTTGAGATAGAGCCCATTTCTAGGCTCCGCCAAGGCCGTTCCCTCTAATCCAGTAACTCATAAATGCCCTTCTCTAACACACGTTTAACGACGTAAGGACCACACCACATGGGGTTAAACTTTCCTACCCCCAAGGGTTCCTTCGGTTGATCCCACAAAAGGACCAAGTCTCCTTCACTAAACCTCCTTGGACGGACAGACTTATTGTACTGGACCTTTACGCGACGTTTATTTACTTCTAGAGCCACCAAGGCATCTCAACACTGCTCATCAAGTTGCTCAAGGTGGACCAAACGCTCCTCCAATGGTGAAGTGTCTAGTAAGAGTTCTACAGCTAGCTTCGAAGAAGGAATCTCACATTCAACCGGCAATACCGAATCCACTCCATGTACAAGTTGATATGGAGAAAAACCTGTGGCAGTCTTAACAGCGTTTCTATATGCCCACAAAGCAGGATATAACATAATGTGCCAATTATTCTTGCTTCGTGCGATGGTTCATTGGAGAATGGATTTGAGTGATTTATTCACTGCTTCTACCTATCCATTCACTTGAGGGTAGTAAGAGGAGGAATTCTCTTGCTTGTACCCTAAATTTGATGCCAACTCTTCCATCATACGACTCTGAAAGCACGAGCCATGGTCAGTGACAAGCTCTTTCGGAATCCTGAACCGAGTAATAATCTAGTTGAATACAAAGTGCGTGGTTGTCTCACTGTCGGATTTAACTATAGGCATAGCCTCAACCCATTTCATGAAGTAATCAACATCCACTATGATATGACGATGCCCCCCAGCTGAAGCTAGGTTACAATCCATAAAATCAAGCCCCCACTTAGTGAAGGGACCAGCGATAATGATGGGATGTAACGGGGCAGGTTTTGAGTGCATATTACGTGTGAACACCTGGCAAGGGTGGAACCTCTTGACCGCATCTACACAATCCTTAAAGATCGACGGCCAGAAATAACCCGCTCTTAATATTTTTTTGGCTGTAGAAAGCCCAGATAAATGTACACCACACGCCCCTCCGTGGAAATCATTTAGCACTACCTCAGCCTCTTCATGGGTTAAACAACGTTGTAAAATGGAATCTACCCCACGGCAGTATAAAGTGTTATCCACTATGAGGTAATTCTTAGACACGTGACGTAATCGTCGTCGTTCATCCCGTGAGAGGTGAGTAGGGACCTTCAATGTTTGTAGATATATAATGATATCCCTATACAATGGGTCTAAAGTTGAGATTAAGAAGATGTGCTCATCAATAAACTTATTTTCACAAACCAACTCCTTGTCCTCGCTTGGGAAATCTGATATAAGCTCTACAAAAATTAACGATTTCTTCGATTTTGCCGAAACAAATTCGAGATCAAATTCTTGCAGGATGATAATCCATTTATTATATTTTCCCCCAATCATCCTTCGAGTGAGGATGAATTGAAACGGATTGACATGGGCTACAACCAAGGTCTGGCGAAGGAGAATATAATGTCTCAACCGTTGAACTGCATGTACGATAGCTAAGACAAGCTTCTCAACATGAGAATAATGAATCTCTGCGTCAATAAGGTTCTGACTCAGATAGTATATGACATGCTCTTGGAGCTCCTCATCCTCTTGAACCAAAACCATACCAATCATCTCCACGGACACGGCCACATAAAGTAGAAAATCATGGATATAGTCTGGGGGACTAATCACCGGGGCCATTGCTAGGGCTCGCTTGAGTGCATCAAAGGACTCCTGGGCTCGCTCATCCCAACAAAAGGTGGTGTCCTTCTTCAAAATATGCATGAAGCCTCTAGTCAAATTGGCAAAATTGACAACGAATATTTGTAAGAAGTTTTCCATGCCATGCAAACATTGAAGATGACAAATATTCTTCGAGGGAGACAGCTGAAGTATTGCCTCAACCTTCAAAGGGTCAACTCTTATACCCTCTTTAGAAACAATGAATCCTAATAAGTGACCTGACTTCGCACAAAAGATGCACCTATGAGGATTTAACCTGACCAAATGATGGTGGCATCTTTCGAATACCAATCTCAAGTGATAGGAATGACGCATTCTCATACGAGAATGAGCAGCAAGGTCATCCAATAATACTTCAATAATCAACTTGAGATCATGGAAGATCAAGGTCATTTCCCACTGAAAAGTAGCTCCGGAGTTCTTAAGGACAAAAGGCATTTTTCGATATGCAAAAGTTCCCCAAGGACAAATAAATGCAGTCTTATGTTGGTCCTCAAGTTTAATTTGTATCTGATTATATCCGAAAAATCCATCCATAAAGGAAAAACCCTCGCTACCCACACACTCATCCAAAATCTGATCAATAAATGGTGTGGGGAAATTGTCCTTAGGACAGGCACGATTCAAATCATGAAAATCAGTACATATGTGGATCGCTCCTTGCTTCTTATCCACCGAAACGGGGTTTGAAACCCACTCCTTCAAGGGAATGAGATAGATAAAACCAGCTTTTAACAGTTTCTCTATCTTTGCCTCAATCACGGGTTCTTTCCTAGGATCCATTACACGTAAACGTTGTCGAACAGGCTTAGCATTGGGATAATTCTTAATCTCATGTTCAACAATACGCAGGTCAATACCTAGCATTTCATTGTAAGACCAAGCAAATATATCACGAAATTCTTTAAACAGCTCAGTGTATTCTAGAATCTCAGCATGGGAACATTCTGCCCCAATATAGACATTCTCTATCTTGCCAGGATCGCGAGAGATATTGATAGGAATCGTTGAAGATATGTTTTCCATGTTTCCATCAGCCATCTGACCAGGAGAGCTTAATGGAACCATAGGACTACCAACTCTCTCACTAAGAACCTCCCTAAATTCCTCATGCTCCAAGTGGTCAAGATCAGGAAGAAAGTAAGATCTATGATGGAGTTCTTCCCATGGTGGCTCAACTCTCGACATGGCCTCAATAATTGCTTCATCTGAAGGGAAAACAGTATCAAGGCAGTCGTGCACATGAGAAGACTGCACCTCCCATGCCGGCAGCACATAAGGGTCCTCCTCTTCCATCTACGAAGAGGAAGGACTAGGCTCTGGAACACACTCTAGATTAGCTTGATAAGATTTCATAGTTGCAGGCAATGGCACATTCGTCACAATGGGCTCACTCGGAGTACTCGGTGTAGGAAGAATCCAAGGATCTTCCATATGACCCGTGCGAAAAGACACCGATCTCATAGATGTCGAAGCCTCGCCGAAACTAGACCCTATCATAAGGATCGCTGCATGACAACTAAATCTTCCCATAAGGGATGGATACATGCCTACACCCACACTCCCAGTTGTCGGATGAGAGTGTTCAATGATCGGGATCGAAGCTCCCGAATATGCGGTAACAGACGGATTTTTGAATGTCATTTGATCAATCATGACTATCTCCCCGTTAAATGGAAAGCATACAATACGAAATAGAGAAGAAGCTACGACTTGCATACTGTACATCCAATTCCTACCCAGCAAGAGATTGTAGTCAAGGGGTGCATCAACCACCTCGACCTCTATCGCAACGATCTTCCCTCCCAAACGGACCTTAAGGGAAGGAAGGATCCCATGCGGCCTAAACGATCTCCCATCGAATGCAGTTAACATGGTTGTTGATTTAGACAGTTCAGGGGAACCTAAACCCTTCCAACACAATAAAGATATCACAGAAGCGGTAGCGCCTTCATCAATTACAATGCACTTGATGGTCATATTAAGACATTCTACATGAATCAAAAGAGACACATAGTAAGGCAAGCGAGGCTGAAGTCCTGCAGTTTCAAATTTAATCACGGAGGAAGAATCATCATCATTCACACCAAGGGTAGAAAGCAAATCCTTCCTTTGTGAAGGACAACTCTAAAGCACTTCCAATGCAGCCATCGCACAAGGAGTATGGCCCAAATCCTTGACAACTGAATAGTTTTGGGTGGCTCAAGCATTAGGATTGTGCCCTGAATGCTTAAGGACTCCCTTAAGAATGCAAGGTGCAGCTTCAGGTTTATCCACATGTTTCTCAATATGCAAAGGAGACCCTGGTGGATCAAGTTCCTTTCCTAGGCTGGGTTGTGATGAACCATAGTCCTTCGCACGGGTCACAACTTTCACAGCACATACCATGTTAATGTAACCACGACCACTACCCTACGGCAGATCTTGATCACCACCAGACTGATCATGGGTCCTCAAGTTCATATTTTGATTGTGAGGTAAAGGTTTAGTTAGCACAGCTAGGCCCTGTGCCAAGAATCTCAAGGCTTCATCAATATGGGCACAAGTAAGTGAGGTGATCATCCTTACACAACTTGCAAGGGAATTCTTGCCATTATTCACATTCTCATTCCTATTCCCACCCTTACGATTATTCTTACCCTTCTTTTTATTCCGTCCGGGCTGCTGGTTACCCTTCTGGTCCGACGATTGTACTGAAAGCACACTCATCGTTTGGGTGGGTTGAGACGAAGCCGTGGCTTGTCCCGAAGCAGATTGGTTGAGTGACAATTGACTAACTTGTTTTGCAACTGAATCCACAAGTTTAGCACTTGCACAACCAACAATGCCATCGGCATGTGGTCCAGGTTTAACTTTGGGGTCGAAACTAGAGCGTGGAGCATTGTGAATGATCTCATATAACAAACCAGACTGAGCATAGATCAAATCTAGTTCCTGCGCCCTAAAAATCGCTTGTTCCTCATTTTGCACTCTGGATGTAGAAACATCCTTCGCTATATATGACAATAATGACTTAAGGAACCATTCGAGGAGGAATTCTGGCAATATAAAGGCTTTAATTAACCTCTTCCATCTACGCCACTCTTGAATGTGATTTGAGATATGTGTGGCTTTATCCTGCCAAAATGTCGGCAAGAGTTCAATACCAATGTCATAACGTACTGGTAGCTAGAAGTGGTTAAGAAAAGTTATCGCTAGGTCATTGAACAAAGCGAAAGCTCCCCTAGGCAACTCTATATACCATTTCGCGGCAGGCCCTGTAAGGGTGCGTTGAAATAGTCTCAAATGGATTGAGTCCTGATGTAAGGAATTCGAAGAGCACCATAGGTGAAAAGTAGTAATGTGTTCACTTGGATCCCCTCCCGGTTTGCCCTCGAACTTGGGTATGTCCGAGGGAATCTTAGTAGGGACAGTTGGCCAGGCCAAGTCATGAGCTACAGGATCGTTCGTCAATCTGGACAAGTCAGGAATATTGAGCGTTGCGAGAAAAGGGAGTCTAGGATGATGAGGTCAATGGACCACTCCCTAATAGTTTGTATTCACATAGGTCTAATTACCACCATGCCCTTGGACATAGTGCCCTCCTCCCGTTTGACCCATATAGGGTGGCATGGAAGCACCATAGTGTGGTGTACCTTGACTATTCATAGCTACAAAGCCGTAATTTGGAGAGTAAGCAAGTTTTTGATACCCGCCCCCATAAGGTGAAGAAACCTGTCCATACTGCGTCCCATAATAAGGTCCACAAGTCATCGTATGCGATGTCCCATGAGACACTCTGTAGGTAGGAACATACGCTCCGGAAGTAGGAATATACATTCCGGAAGTAGGAATATAGGCTCCGGATGTAGTAACATGACCTATAGAATTATGAACATAACCTCCCGAAGCAATGGGTGGTATGTAAACTTGAGACACAATTGGTCTAGTAACCACAGTACAAACATGACTCGTAGTAACGTTCCGGTCCGAAGGACCACGTGAATGAGGTGGAGGGTGAACATTCGAAGAACTAGGGACAGAGGACGAAGGGATCTATGTAATTAAGTACATACTATTCCCTATAGTCACTCGTCTCAGATCTAGTATCCTAATAGGATCACTAACCCTAGACCTAGGAGGAATATGTGATGTAGCTTCCACCACCAGGATGCAAGGTGCAATGTGACTAGTTCTCCCAAACCTCTCCGCATGGTAAGGAATGAGAGTTCCCCCAGGCATAGTGTTAGGCTCGAACTCAAACTTGACATGAAATGCCAAATCATGTGTGGGAAAACCAAACATACCATAACTACCATAACTAGTGCTCGCGGGTTCGAAATGAGTCTCATCATCCTCCAGCATACCATACCAACGATGCGTCATTGGGAATCAACCCTAGAGTAAGTAGGTCTATCATGAAATGTTACTATCTTAGAAATCACAGGACCTAACTCAGTCAATTCAGGTGAAGGATCATAATTAGGAGTAAACTCTCCATCTTCCACATGAATGGGAGAAGGTGGTTCAGGAATACCTTCAACGTGGTCTCCCATGGTGTGTGAATCAATGTGTGAAGTAGTCTTCCTGTATTGTCTATTTCTCTCTCCCAAAGGAGGAGGAGACATAGAAGGAAGAAGCCCTTCTAAACAAGATAACGGCGAGGAGCCGCACCCGAATCCATAATGACTCAAAAAATATAAAAGACTCTATCTATGCAAACCCTAGGCAAGCTATCATGCACAGAGCAATCACCAATAAAATCTAAAGCCAAATACAAGCAATCAAGGGTAGGATAAATGAGCTCCCAAATGAAGCAGGTATGTCTCGCCTAGGAGAGGCTTGAGACTCTCATACACAACAAGTGGAGGTACGTAACCAATTATTGTGGCCCTTAGCTTCAACGCATAAAGCGACTGTGCTGTCCGACCCCAACCTGGCAGGGACACCTACAAAATAACCCCTGCAAAGTGCCCCCTTGATATCCTAGGTAAGGCCACTAAGGTCACCTCAATATAATCAATGCTCAGGTGGATAGTCGTAGGCAGGATTGACCGTATGGGTAGGGTAGCAAAGCCCGAAACTCTCGAAAGAGCCCCCAGATACAAATACAATCCTGGAAATATCTCTGGTGCTACTCAGTTATGAATAGGGGTCATCCCAATCAATAACCACTCACACTGAATCATGCTTAACTCCCTTTTGAGAATAGGATCCTGAGAAACACTGGTTATACCAAGGATTTCACACACTCACCTGGATAGACACATACATGTTGTTGTTTAGTGGTCTTGGAGAATTTACTCACAATGAACTATTCCAAGACCCTAAAACCTAATCTTGTTGGTGAACCCTATCAAATAAAATAGTGTAGTTCATTTTAATTAAGCATTGATTTTAATTGGCTTTATTACTCAAAATAGGGATATGGTCGTGCAACTAATGGTGTTATGACACAACATGAAGTAAAATGCACACCTAACAATCAATGCAAATGCATTGTATCCATGAAAACAGGGTATGCTACTATGTGAAATGCACAATTTTCTTCAAATGATAAATGCAAGCTTTCCTATATGAACTCCTGACTAATAATACAAAGCAAATCTAGTGCAAGTACTATGCAAAATGCAAAATGCAATGCATGATGATAAGAAAATATTTTTGGATTTTTTGAAATAAAATGAAATATAAAAATCAAAAGAATGATTGTACAACCCCCAGACTCTGGAAGCACACTCAATCAAAGCACTAAGGTAAAAGAAGTCTAATGCACTAATCCCAAAACAAAAAATAAAAAATGCAATGACAAGAACATTCTTTAAAAAAAGAAATTTACCCTAAAAAAAATGTCTTTGGTCATAAACAGAGGTGTATACAGACTCTGGCAGTATCAAAGGAGACTTAGCAATCATCAAAATTCACCCAACAACCATTCAAATTCCTCTATGAGGAAAAACTAAGGGCATACGCGACTGTTCGTAGTAAACCCGCATGTATATGCGAAAATGGTAGAGAAAACCGCGTGTATACGCGACTGTGAGTTCAAAACTTGCATACAGGAAGAAAGGTGCATAAAAATCAAGGCAAATAGAAAAGATGAGACAAAATTCACACCAATCAGACACTACCAGGCAAACATGCCCCCAGACCCGACACAAAAACAAGAGAGAAAGAGCAATTCAAAGTCATTGAATGCCGATAGAAAACCCCCAAAGGACAACTACTAGGAACTCCCCAGCGGAGTCACCAATTCTGTTACGGAGAGAAATTCCTATGGCTTGGGGTACCATAACAGACAACTTGACTCCAGAAATCAATCATTTCCAATATGCAATGGAAATTAAGTCTCTAACACTAAAGGATCAGACCTCGTACCTTATTCCGGACGGTTGAAGTAGATCCCCATTGAGCTTTCTAACTTCAGCTTGAATTGATAGATTACTTCCTCAACAACAAGTAAACAATGCAAGCATACTATATATATTTGTGTTAGATCTATTCTAGCATATATAATCAGCAATGTATAAACATTTGAAATCATCCCATGGATAAAATATTCATTCAAACATACATTATTGGATAGGAAAAGATATTTCTATTAATATAAAATCAGAGATTACAATGGATACAACCTCTGTCGGCACATCTGCGAATCAGAGAAACTGAATCCCCCACTTGGGCCTCCACCACTTCAATCCGCCATCTCTCGATAGCAATCTCACAAGCAAAAGGCAAGCTTGGGAAGAACACAAAAGTGCTCGAAGGGACAAAGGGATGCAGACTCAAGCATAAGTTCCAACAACAATGGACTATAGTTTCTTTGCTCTCAATTCTCTCTTATGCCTTCAATGTACCAAATATTTCCTTATATAGCTTTTCAAAGGGGTAATGAAAGGTCGAATCCGAGTGATCTCAAGAAATATGGAAGGCCAGGAGTCAAGTGAGTCGGATCCATGTCAAGGAAAACTCCAAAAGGATTTGGATTTTGTACACATCCCGATCTACGCGGTTTTAGTGGTCAAACCCGCGTATATACATGAAATTATGTTACAGAGAGAAATTCCTATGGCTTGGGGTACCACAACAGACAACTTGACTCCAGAAATCAATCCTTTCCAATATGCAATAGAAATTAAGTATCTAACACTAAAGGATCAGACCTCGTACCTTATTCCGGATGGTTGAAGTAGATCCCCATTGAGCTTTCCAACTTCAGCTTGAATTGATATATTACTTCCTCAA
>LPNX010252577.1:657962-673986 GCA_001517045.1 Pseudotsuga menziesii
GCTAGGAGTTAAGTGAGCCGTATCCATGTCAAGGAAAACTCCAAAAGGATTTGGATTTTGTACACATCGTGATGTATGCTGTTTTAGTGGTCAAACCCGCATATATACATGAGTAGGGGTTTAAAAGTCACGTATATGGATTTACACATGTTTTTAAGGATGGTCTAGGAAACATCAAAGGACAAAAAGTGGTCCAAGGGGTCTAAGGAGTCTGTAGAGGGATAGGGGAAAGGCCATACAAGTGTGATTCACCTGGAGTGGTAAAATCAGCTATAACAGCTGCCAGTTGTATGCAACTCATATTTTGGAGGCAACAGAGGATGAAACTCCTAGGTTGAAGGACTTTCATGTGTTGTAGGAATTCAGGGATGTGTTTCTTGATGAGATTCCAAGGCTTCCTCCAAAGAGGGACATTGATTTCACAATTGAACTTGTGCCAAGAGCAGCACCAGTGTCCAAGGTACCCTACAGGATGAGTACACCAGAAATGCTACAGTTGAAGATGTAGCTGCAAGAGTTGTTGGAGAAGAATTATATCAGGCTGAGTGTGTCTCCTTGGGGAGCACCAATTCTCTTTGTGAAGAAGAAATATGGTACACTCAGATTGTGTATTGATTATAGACAGTTGAACAAGGTCACAGTGAAGAATAAATACCCTTTTCCTAGGATTGATGACCTCTTTGATCAAATGAGGGGAGAAAAGGTATTTTCAAAGATTGACTTGAGGTATTGTTACCATCAGGTAAGAATAAAGGATGAAGACATTCATAATATAGCCTTCAGGACAAGGTATGGACATTATGAGTTTGTAGTGGTACCATTTAGTCTCACAAATGCACCAACTACATTTATGTGCCTTTTGAATAGTGTCTTCAGTAGGTATTTGGACAAATTTGTTCTTGTTTTCCTTGATGACATTCTTATTTATTCTAAGAATGAGGAAGAGCATGAAGATCATCTAATATTGACATTACAATTGCTCAAGGAGCATCGGTTGTGTGAAAATTTGAGAAAGTGTGAATTCTATAGAGATAGGATTCATTATTTGGGTCACATTATCTCAGATGAGGGCATATCTATAGACCCTAAGAAGATTGAAGCCACTATGAATTGGCCTAATTCAAGAAATGTGACATATGTAAGATCTTTTATGGGACTTGTAGGATACTATAGGAGATTCATTGAAGGATTCTCCAAGGTTGCACATCTAGTCACTTCTTTGCAAAAGAAGTGAATAAAGTTCGAATGGACATCGAGGTGTGAAGAAAGCTTCTAGCAGTTGGAGAATGTTCTCACAAGTGCACCAGTCTTGAAGATTGTAGACCCAGAGAAGGATTTTGTGGTTTGTATTGTTGCATGTGGATAAGGGCTTGGAGGATTCCTTATGTAATACAACCATGTGATATGTTATGAGTCAAGAAAGCTGAAGGAGCATGAGAAGAACTATGCTACTCATGGCATAGAACTTGCAGCCATAGTACATGCTCTCAAGATGTGGAGGCATTACTTGATGGGAAAAATATTTGAGCTAAGGACATACCATTGTGGTCTGAAGTACTTGTTTGATCAGCCAATGTTAAATTCTAGGAAGGCTAGATGGCTAGAATTTTTATGTGAATTTGATTTCGAAATCAAGCACATAAAAGAAAAATAGAATAAGGTAGTTGATGCACTCAGTAGGAAGGTGCAGAAAATGCATGTGGCATCTCTTAGTATTTTCCAGTCAGATTTGAGACAACATATTGTTAATCATACTGCTGGAGATGAATTGTATGAGCAAGTAAAAGACAAGTTTTAACAGCAAAGTCTTGAGAAGAGGTATGAGGAATATAAATTGGAAGAAGATGGACTTCTTACCTATAATAATAGAGACTATATTCCAAATGTAGCATATTTGAGGAGAGTTGTTATGGATGAGATCCATCAAGCTCCATATTCTGTTCATCCAGGATATTAGAAGACAATTGCTACAGCGAGATGTTAGATTTTTATCACTCAAGCTAGCATTTTATTAGGATCTTTAACTGAGAGAATAACAAGCACAACAATCAAACACAAGAGACAATGAACACAATGTTTTTCCTCAGGGAAAATATAAAGGATAAAACCCTACAAATTCCTCAGAGATAGAATCAACACCAAAAGAAAAAACCCAAAAATAGTAATATGATCTCCCGACAGTAGTAGTATCTTTCTTCCTAGTCCCAGCAACTTCTTGTCCCTCAGCTATGCGCTACAACTGAGTGTGAGTGAGTGTGTGATAAATAGAGAGGCTCACTCTCTATTTATACTAATTCCTGACTTGACAATAACTCACTAGGGCCGACTTCTCTAGGAGATTCTAATAACCCTAGGGCCCCAAAACTGCGGGGACTTTAACCCTTGATCAATAGGAGGGTTACCCACAATGACTTGACATGACTTGTTTGCATTATTGAATCTCCCGATAGGAACATCGGGGCATGACATGACTCAAATAAATTGCAGACACTTCCTGGAATAAACATCAGGGTACAATACATAAGATATACAAGTGAAGACATTCCGAAGTTACAAATACATCAACACTCCCTCTTAACTAGGAAGGTATTCTCTTGACACAATTTGTCAGCACTGGTCTTCTTCTTTGTATCTACTGGATCATCTCATCATATTCATCTTGCATCTGGATCATCACTAGATCTGGATCATCATCACTGGATCTGGATCATCACTCGATCTAGATCATCACAAGAACATCATCACTAGATCTAGATCATCACTTGATCTAGATCATCATTATTGGATCTGGATCATCACTCAATCTGGATCATCACTGGATCATCATCACAGGTGCTATCTCATGATTCTTCTCATCATGGGAAGTTCTACAGAGACAACCCTTTTTCATGCTGGTTGTAGGCCTAGCCTCAATGTAGGTCTTCTTTATCACTTATATTTGACCCTAAGTCAGAATGGACAGCACTCACATCTGACCATGAGAGGAACACATCCAACACCATGTCAAAAAGGCATAGCACTTACATTCACCAGCATGATAGGACACAACTACTATCATTTGTGAAAAGGCACAACACTCACATCCACCAGCAAGGTAGGACACACCTGCTGCCATCTGTGGAAAGGAACAACACTCACATCCACCAGCATAGTAGGACACACCTACTACCATCTGTGGAAAGGAATAGCACTTACAATCACCAACATGGTAGGACACACCTACTACCATCTATGAAAAGGCTCAGCACTCACATCCACCAGCATGATAGGACACAACTACTATCATATGTGGAGAGGCACAACACTCACATCCACTAGCATGATAGGAAACACCATCTATCATCCATGGAAGGGCTCATCACTTATATTAAACCATGCAAGGAACCAATCCATCCTACATGTCAAAAGGGATCTCAACCCTAGGTTGAGGATTCCTGGTAACTGACCAGGTGCCTCCATTCTCCCAGAGAATGGCATCATCCCTTATATCTTATCAAGTGGGAACACATCCCTCAATCACATTAGAATGGCCATGCACTTATATCTAGTCATGTGAGAACACATCCCACAGTCATATCAGAATGGCCCTCAGTCCCAGACTAAGTATTCCTGGTAACTGACCAAGTGCCTCCATTCAGAGAATGGCATTCAACACTTATATCTAATCATGTAGGAACCAATCCTATAGTCACATCAGAATGGCTCAGCACTCACATATGACATGGAAGGAACCAATCCTCTCACCATGATAGAATGGCTCAGCCCTTACATCTGACCATGGAAGGAACCAATCCTCTCACCATGATAGAATGGCTCAGCCCTTACATCTGACCATGGAAGGAACCAATCCTCTCACCATGTCAGAAAGGCTCACAGACTCATCACTTCCATTTGGAGGGAACCTCAATCTAGAGAACACCAAGCTTCTCCCTGAAGTACTTAAACTTCACTCTAGCTAATGGCTTCATCAACACATCAGCTATATATTCTTCCATCACAATATACTAAAGCTTCACTTCTCCTCTCTGCATCATATCCCTGATATAGTGATATTTGATCTCGATGTTCTTTGACTTGTCATGCAACATCGGGTTCTCCGACAACTTCACACAATTTTGGTTATCGCAATATATACAAGTAGCATCCAACTAGAGATCAAATAAGTCAGATAGTAGCTTCCTTAGCCATACTGCCTCACAACTAGCTGAACAAGCTGCAACATACTCTACTTCAGTTGTACTTAGTGCCATGTAAGACTATTTCCTGCTAAACGAAGAGATCACACCTGATCCCATACCGAAGCAACACCCTGAAGTGCTCTTCCTATCGATGGCACTACTTGCCCAATATAAATCAACATAACCCTCCAGGTTAATCTTCTGATTCTCTTCATACTTGAGCCCATAATCAATTGTACCCCTCAGGCACGTCAGAATATGCTTTGCAGTAATCAAGTGAACATGTCTCGGATCTGTCAGGAACTGGCTCAAGGTGTTCACAGCAAAGCAAATATCCATTCTCGTATTTTTCAGGTACATTAAGGACCCAATCATCTGACAATACATTGTAGCATCAACTGATTTTGATGAAGCATTTCTCAATAGCTTCAGGTTTGATGCCATAGGTGTGGTCATGGCCTTGCATTCCATCATCCTGAATCTCTTCAGGATCTCTACTACATACTTCCCTTGTTTGAGGAAGATTCCATCCGCATTCTACCACACCTCCATGCCTAGAAAATAGTGCATCATACCCAAGTCTTTCATTTCAAACTTGGCAGCAATCTTCCTCTTCGTATCAACAATCAACCTATCCACACCTGTTACAAACATATCATCTACATACAGTAGGAGTATTACTGGGTTACCATCTTCAACCTTATAGTAAAGGTTGGAATCTGCTTTACTCTTGGTAAAGCCCAAACTGGATAGAAAGTTGTCAATTCTTCCGTACCATGTCCTGGGTGCCTATTTCAAGCCATACATGGCATTCTTTAATTTACACACATGAGATTCCCTGTCATGTGTTTCAAAACCAAGTGGCTGCTCCACATACACTTCCTATTCCACTACACCATTCAAGAAAGCAGTCTTAACATCCATCTGGTGTATCTTCCATTTCATTATTGCAGCCAGAGCAAGTACTGATCTGATGGAAGTGTATCTGGCTACATGTGCAAAATTTTCTTCATAATCTATTCCTTCTTTCTGGGAGAATCCACAAGCCACAAATCTTGCTTTATATTTCTCTATGCTACCATTTGCAGCATGCTTGATCTTTTTGATCCATTTGGAAGTTACAACAGACTTCCCTTTTGATCTTGGGACAATATCCCAGACATCATTCTTCATGATCAATTGATACTCTTTGATCATAGCATCCTTCCATTCTTTCCTTTCTGACGCTTCTTCATAGATGGAAGGTTCTCTATCGATGAAGTCACATAATAAGGCTACATACCTCGAGCAGGACCTGGTCCTTTTTCTTTCTTTGTGATTTTCTTCTGGAGCCCCATATCTTTCTGCACCTTGGATAGCTTCTTGTACCCAAGCAGGTTTCCTCTTGTGAGGATTATTCTCATGAGATGGATCTACAGGTTCTTGAGGTTCTTCTAATTCTTTATCTTCTTCTTGAATTTCTTCGATCATGGTTGTGTCATGAATTCTGGGTGCTTCTGTTTCTTCAGGATCTTCAACAGGTCTCTTTCTAGATTTGTTGTAAGTTGAGTCTTCATCAAATGTTATGTCCCTACTGATGTCGATCTTCATGAATCCTGGGAAGTATATTCTGTAAGCCTTCGAGCTTTCAAAGTATCCCACAAATATACCCTTCCTTCCTAAAGGATCTAACTTTGTCCTATTTTCTTTTGGAATGTGTATGCATACTGGACAGCCGAATATTCTGAGATGGCTGACTTCTGGTTTCTTGCCGGAGAAGACTTCTTCAGCGGTCATGTTCTCAACTACTCTGTGTGGAGTACGGTTTTGTACATATACTGCAGTTTTGGCAGCTTTTGCCCATAGATGCATGGGAAGATCTTGATCATGAAGCATGGCGCTTGCTGCTTCCATGATCGTTCTATTCTTCCTTTCAGCAACCCCATTCTGTTGTGGATTATATGGAGTGGTTAACTCCCTCTTAATCCCTGAATATTTTCATAATGCTTTGAATTTATTTGATGTGAATTATCCACCATTATCTGATCAAAAGGTCTTGATCTTATTTTCAGTGTGGTTCTCGATCAAGGCTTTGAATTCCTTGAACTTGTTGAATACTTCATCTTTGTTATTCAAGAAGTATATCCATGTTTTCTTAGAAAAATCATCAATAAAAGAAACATAGTATACATACCTACTTAATGAACTGGATGACTTCAGACCACATACATCGGAGTGAATGATTTCCAAGATTCCTTTTTCCTTTCTCTCACTACTTGGAAATTTCTTCTTTGTGTTCTTTCCTTTCGCACATCCTTTGCAAACACCGTCATGTTTTGAATGGATTTCTGGAAGCCCTTCAACAACTTTGCTTGCAAGATGTAGTACTCTGTAGTAAACATGTGCAAGCCTTCTATGCCAAATTTCATTTGGCTCTACTATGTCATAAATCAAGGCTTGTTCTGGATGGCCCTTCAATTTGTATAGAAATCCCCCTTGTTCCCCAATTACTACTGCATCATCAATAGTCTTTCCCTTTGGCCACATGAGAACTTGGCCATCTACAAATGCAACGCTCATGCCTTTTGCATCCAATGAAGATATGGAGAGGAGGTTATTCTTTAGTCATGGTACAAACAATACATCCTTCAAAGTCCTAGAATTTCCAGAGTCTAGCTTATAGGAGGATTCCCCACTACCTTTTATTGGATACTGGTAGTCATCTCCAAGTTTCACCTTGTGGGGTGATTCATGTTCTGATAGTTTCACAAAGGATTCTTTGAATCCTGTCATATGTTTGGAAGCCCCACTGTCTATAAGCCAATCATTGCTTCCATTTGTGATCTTTCCCATGAGAGTGGAAATCAAGACATATTCCTCATCACTTGAGGAATCATCACTTTCTTGTTTGATTCTCTTTGTGGAAGGTTCATCATCCTCTACAGCATGAGCATGATGTCTTCTCTTGTTTCCCTTCTTCTTATTTTTTCTTTTAGGACAATATTTTGCATAGTGTCCTACTTCATCACATGTATAACATCTGATTTTAGACAAATCTTTTCTAGTGTTATTTTTATGGAAGTGCTTACCTTTAGGGTGATGAGAAATTCTTTTGATTTTCTTGGAGTGTATTGTGAGAGCTTGGTCTTCACTTCCCATATTTTCTTCTCGAGTTGCTATCTGAGCTTCTTCTTGAGAGCATTCTTCCTATAGTCTACTAAATTTGACTAGCTTATTTCTGGCACAGATCCCTTGAATAAAGGAGTCCCATGATCTAGGGAGACCATTCAAGGTGGTCATTATAATCTCTGCATTCTCCACTTCTTCATCCACTGCTTCAAGTTGTTCTTTAATCGGGGAGACCCTTGTGAAGTATGGTTGTATGGTATCTGCATTCTGGATCTTCACATTCTTCAACTGGTTCCTCAAAGACATCTTTCGGTTTATGTTCTTTCCTTCAAACAGTTTGGTCAGGGCATCAAACATAGATTTAGGTGTCTTTAGGGAGGACATATGTGGTATGAGGTGATCTTTGATTGAATCAGTAATAATCCTCTTAGCCATGACCAACTTGTTTTTGTGTAAGGCCTTAGCCTCATCTCCCTCTAGAACTGGAACCTCCTCATTGATGTAGGAGTCCAACTCATTTTCTTCCAGGACCAGGGAGATCCTATACTTCCAGGCTTGGAAGTTATCAACTCCCTCAAGATTTTCATCAATCTTGGTATGATGAGACATCTTAACTAAGAACCTTAAATGGAAATACAAAATATTTAGATCTTACCAAGTTAAGATGTTGAATCTAGACCTGGAGCTGAAATTTTGTAGAGTTGGCTTAGGAGCAGATTAGGGTTTGACTTTTCCAGAGTTCTGTCCAACCAAAAACTTTGATCTTGATCTCTAAACTTCGATTTTGAGGAGGGGATCAATCCAAGCCTGGGCTCACTCAAAAATTCCAATTCTATGGAAATTCCTAATTTCTGGTAGTAGTGTCGGGTAAAAAACTAAAAATGCTCAGAATCAGATTCTTCTTCGACAAAAAGATGTGCCCTAGAGAGGAGAGTCAACCCAACCTTTTTTTTCTAAAAATATGTGGAGAGAGATCCAAAAAGTAGGAAGCCCTAGTTTTCACAGTTGCATAGTGTCTTCTTCTCAGGTTAGCTCTGATACCATGTTAGTTTTTTATCATTCAAGCTAGCATTATATTAGGATCTTCAACTGAGAGAATAACAAGCACAACAATCAAACATAAGAGACAATGAACACAATATTTTTCCTTAGGGAAACCATAAAGGAGAAAACCCCGCAACTTCCTTAGAGATAGAATCAACACCAAAAGCAAAACGCCAAAAATAGTAAGATGATCTCCCGACAGTAGTAGTCTCTTTTTTCCTAGTCCCAACAACTTCTTCTCCCTCAGCTATTCACTACAACTGAGTGTGAGTGATTGTGTGATAAATAGAGAGGCTCACTCTTTATTTATACTAATTCCTGACTTGACAATAACTCACTAGGGTCGACTTCTCTAGGAGAGTCTAATAACCCTAGGGCCCCACAACTGCAAGGACTTTAACCCTTGATCAATAGGAGGGTTACCCGCAATGACTTGACATGACTTGTTTACATTATTTAATCTCCCGATAGGAACATCGGGGCATGACATGACTCAAATACGTTACAGACACTTCCCAGAATAAACATCAGGGTACAATACATAAGATATACAAGTGAATACATTCCGAAGTTACAAATACATCAACACCAGAAAGAAGTATTTTTGGCCAAGAATGAAAAAGGATATGGCTGAGTACATTTCAAGATGCATGAAATGTCAACAGTTAAAGGTTGACCATCAACACCCAGCAGGTTTGTTGCAGCCTTTTCCAGTTCCAGAATAGAAATGGGAAGTTATTTCCATGGATTTTATTACGGGATTGACAATGACTTGGAGACAACATGATTCCATCATGGTTGTGGTGGACAAGTTAACAAAGGTAGCACATTTTATACTGGTTAAGTATACGCATTAGACCAATGACATTGCAAAGATCTTCATGAAGGATATTTTCAAATTACATGGATTTCCTAAGGCAATAGTCTCTGACAGAGATGTCAAGTTCACTTCCAATTTTTGGAAGGGGTTGTTTGCAGATTTGGGTACAAAGTTGAGCTTCAGCACTGCCTGCCATCCTCAAACTGATGGGAAGACAGAGAGATTAAATCAAGTTCTTGAAGACATGCTTCGCAAGTATGTGATGGACAAACCAATCAAGTGGGAAGATTACTTACACTTGGTAGAGTTTGCTTACAACAATGGACAACAAGCATCCTTGGAGATTAGTCCATATGAATATTTGTATGTAAGAAGGTGTCGGACACCAGTGACATGGGATAATCTAGTGAACAGGGTTGTGCTTGGGCCAGAATTTCTCAAGGAAATGGAACAAGAGGTTGTAAAGATCAAGCAAAATCTAAAAGCAGCTCAGGACAGACCAAAAAAGCTATGTGGATAAGCATAGGGTGAACAGATAGTTCAGTGTTGGGGATCATGTTTACCTTAGAGTGAGGGAAAAGAAGAGTTCCTTGAAGCTTGGAAGTTGTGCCAAGCTATCACCTAGATATTGTGGGTCAGTTGAAGTGCTTGAAAGAATAGGGGCAGTTGCATATAGACTTGCATTGCATGCTACCACTAGAGATCATAATGTTTTTCATGTTTATTTGCTTAAGAAATATGTGCATGATCCTAACCATGTGATAAATTGGGATTTGATTCAGGTGGAACCCAAGGGAGAGTTCCAAATCAAGCCAATGCGCATCCTCGACAGGAAGGTCACAGTGCTCAAGAACTAAGCCATAGGGTAGGTAAAGGTGCAATGGGAGCACTACGGTCTTGAAGAGGCTACGTGGGAGCTGGAGGATGCCATGCGATTGGCACATCCATTTTTGTTCAATTCTGCAGATCACTGAGGCAATGCTAGTGTAGCATTTTTGTTCAATTTTGTAAAGCGCCAAGGATAGTGCTATTGAAGGGGGAGGGGAATGTAACACCTCGGTTTTGACGATGTTTTCATTAAATGTATATGATGCATATATTGTAATTAATCATGGTGTGGAGATAAGAGAAAAACATCCACCCTTGATTTATCATTTTATGTTTCAGCGATTAAAATCGATGCCAATGGTATTTTGTGCTAGCTAGTCATGTTATAATTATGGACACCATGTACATATGCATTTTAATTAAAACACCCACAACCAACTATGTCAATGAAACCATAATGAGAAGGGGCATGATTTCCTAAGGATAAGTGGGGGGGGAATATTTAACCTTTGGGGCCAATGGGGAAAATCCAAATTTCAAATGGAGAACCCATCAAAACTGTCAACTACCTTTATTGTCTTATTCACCCAATCATTTATTACTTCCATAAGTTGGTTGAGTTGGTTATTGCATGGGATGGGCAAGGTATGACAGCCCAAGTTCGAATTGGAGAAGCCATCACTTTTTGGGAAATGCGTTTTGACTCCTTGGGAAAGTAAAAACCCAGAAACGTATGCCATTATACCATGCTTTCATGTTTGGGATATTTTTCTCACCATTTTTACCTTCACGTGAGCTCTTTCTGGCATTCAGAACTTCCTGTGTGTGAAACCATTCACGTTTTTTTGTCTTCCCCACGATTTTGGAGCTCCTGCCATTCACCATTCACATTCTCTGCTATGTTCTTCATTTTTCCCAGGTTTGGGAAGTGATTTTGTTAATGTTCAGTGGTTGGGATCACTCTTGGGAATTTTTGTGTTGTTTCCACCTCTCCACGGTTGGGGAATTTTGTGTTTCAAAGTTGCACAGCCAATGGGGGAAATAGAGCTACAAATTTCGGGTGCCAATTGAGTTCGTTTTGGCCACGTTAGGGCCATAAATGAACCTATAATTTGAATTGTTGCTAAGGAGGTTGGTTTACCCATCTGCAAATTTGTTTTTGGTTACCTAGTCGATTTTCATCAATCCCAGATCTGGAAGTTGTTGTGTATGCCTCTGTTGTTTTGGTTGAACTTTTTTTGGAGTGGAAATGGGGTCTGAGCCTACTTGATAAACCTAGTGTGTGTAGTATCCTCATAGACAGAGCCAAAGGGATGAATTTCTTCTCTGTGCCCCCTAAATAGCACTGGAAGGGAAGGCATGGCTCAAGGGACTACATAGCAAAGAAGGGTATGATTCCTTGTGTTGGGTATGTGTGGATGTCTTAGAAGTCAGGCTAGTTCTGGTGCAGGTGTCCATATCTCTTGGATTGAACTCACTAGCTTAGCAGCCAACCTTTCCAGCTCCTTGTTATACTGATAAAACCAACTATGTTGGCTTGGCTGAGTTTTGTGTATCCTTGTCTACATGTGAGCCTGTTGGTTTCCCCTTACTCCTTGTGGAATCATGCCCAGCTTGGGGGTGGGAGTGTTGCTAAATAATTGGTGAGCACACTGTCCTATGGTTGGGTGGAACATTGCAGCGACATAGCTGGTTGCGGGACAAGCTTCTTCTAAGATAAGTATTCTTGTGTTTAAATCCTTGCAACTGTGTTTGTTTTAAAAATCCATATGAACATGTTAAATGTTGTGAATGAATGAAATTTTTTTAGTTGTTTGATAATCATTTATGCATCTGTGTGTGTTTAAGTTCAATCCATTTTATTTTACATTCATGGGGCTATATAGCCCGGATTGTTAGTTGTTAGTCACGTCCTCTTGCCGGTAGGAGGATGGGGACGTGATAGGGATGGTCAAACTTTGTCTTCTCTTTCTTTTGATTCCCTTTGACATTCGGAGCTTTGGGTCCTCCAGCAAACAAGGCTTGATCTTTAAAGGATCTTATGATTCCAATTTGAACAATATTTATTGGAGCATAAGGTGCTTCAACTTGGTAAAGAAGTCATTCATGGTCTCAAAGTTGCCCGAATTTAGAGATATCGAATCATTCTCCAGCTGATAGATTCTCAAATAATATTGCTTATAAAAAAGAGTAGCAAGTTGTTCCCATATTTCATTGGGAGTCTTTAATCCAGTGAGGTGGAAAAGAAGATCCTTTGAAATGGAGAGGCATAGAAATCCTTATGCTTCATCAAGTTTGTTCTAATATTTTGTTTTCTCTGCTAATGCATTCAACTCTTTCTCCATATCCATGGTGACTCTATAGAGTCCTTTGGAGTGCAATTGTATCTCAATATCCTCCTTCCACTGATGATAGTTGAAAGGAGTGAGAAGATTGCTTGAAGAGGAGTCCATTATGCAGTTGTGGTGAAGGCAATGGAAGTGCTTGAATTACCTGCAATCACACAAAACAAACAAAATAAGGTCGAACAACCTGCATTTTTGAAGTTTTCTTCACACCTAGTTTATCCAATCAAGCAAGATTGATCAACAATGCTAGTTTGTCCAAGAATTATGTGGTGAACTCTCTGCTTCTAGTGCAGTGTTGGAATGTTTTTGAGCAATTTTGCTCAAATTTATTCATAGATCCAGCGAGAAACCTGTAGAATAATTCACTTGTCCTACCATAGCTCTGATACCATATAAAGTTGGAGTCACAACAATCTAAGAAACAAGATGGAAACTTACAATAGATTTCATAGATCAATTTTACTCAGAAATGACATGAAATAGTGCAATACAATGGCATAAAGAGCCATGCAATTCAAATCCTAGAGAGGTCATTCGAATTAAATACATGAGAGTGCTTTACTTGTCAATTGAACACCACTTGACACATCAGTTAACCACTTAACTCCAACTTAATTGACTCTAACTTACTCGGAATGAGTTTAGACCGAGTCTAACTGAATAGAACTCAACTGCATGCCATCAAGTAGGTGAGGGTGCATATCTAACTTCAATTAGTTGAGATGAATTGAACTGCACTGAACTGAGTCACCAAAAGTAGGTGGAGGCACCTTTAATCACTCTAGTTAGCTGAAATTAACCAAAAATAGGCTAATTGATGAGGAAGGCACCTTTGTAACTCCAGTTTAATTGAAAGGTAGGTGAATCAACCTTTAGTTAACTAATTGGGGTGCATATTGCATGGAGATCAACCCATATTTTCTCCTTGATTGAAGGAGGAGACTTAGTTAGGCTCCCTGATTGAAGGAGAAGACCCAACTAGGCTCCTTGATTGAAGGAGGATGATCCAGTTGATTATGCAGTTACATATTCGAGTCAAGAACTTAGGAGAAGTGGTAAATTAGGACAAATAATCCAAATAATGATGTGTGGTTGGATAATGACTCCAACACATTACCATTTTATTTTAATAGTGTTAGTGGTATTTCATTGCCATATACTACCAAGTTACAACATTGATATTCTCTCTATTTTGCCTTTGTGATCACAATACTCTTTTCATAGCAATAGTAGGAAGCATTGAAAATGATTCTAATTTATTGAAGCAAGCATACACCACCTATCTAGAGATGCGGTGGCATTCACATTGTATCTACATACCACTTGGCTCAACTCAACGAACTTAACAAATTGCAAAATAAACAAAAATATCGTTGTGAGATCATGACACTGACCCGTATGGGAAAATAGCCACGTGATGTATGAGGAATTGCACCATCCTGGGGTTGTGACAATGCCCCTCTTTCATCATCCTTTCTTCTTGTGGCTATTTTTTATAATCACACAAACCAATTTAATTGGTTATATATGTTCATATTTTATATAGTCAAAATGGACATCAACAATTTTTGGCTTAGAATTGTAATGGGGTAATTAAATGTCGATATGGTAGATTAGTGTTTTATTTTTTGGATATTGGGACCCTCTTACTAAATTCAAAAAGATCATTTATATTTACATCTTGAGTCAGTTTTGTATTGAAGTCATTTTTGTTGTGTTTATTTACCAAAAGAAAGAAAATATGAACCAAGTTCAAAACTTTGCAAGTATGAGCAATTGTTAAATGTGGTTAACCAAGTCTTTTTCAAGTTACAGTGTCTTTTTACTGTGATAAACCTTAGTTCCATACAGATGAAATTTTAAAGATGCATAATTTTATTGAAGTGTAGAAAGCATGGTGAATCTTACTAATTCTTCAATTTCCAACCAAAAAATGTTGGGTGATGTTTTGTAAAAAGATTCAAATTTATGAGGATTTTTATATAGTTTCTGGACAATTTTGACGATTTTTAGAATAATTTGTTTTTATCACATGGAATTTGAGCGAATAAATTGAGAAAAAATGGGAAATTGGGAAATTTTGTTTTGGAAAAAAGGGTAAAAAATTGGCCCATGGGCTAAATTTTGCCCCTAATATTTTCTCTAGTTCCATGCAAATATGAGGTAATGTTAATGGTGGTCCTTTTGTTAATTAAGTGTTTGTCAGTGATACCAAGTGCAAACCCTAGGTGATTTTGACAATGGATACTCCTTAGTCGTAACATCATAGCCAAAGCTCTTTGTGTTATAACATGGATATTATAAGGACGTCTACCCTCTAAATGGGTTAACAAAACAAAAGAATATGATTGTGTCATTTGCCAAATTTTGGTTCTTATTACTTTGTCTAAACACCCTCACTTGACAATATTGTACCCTTAATGGAAACAAAATCACATGCTCAATGTCACCAAAACAAACACATACAAAGGATTGCACATGTGTATTTCTGTTGGATAATAACTCCCGATTCAATTCTATTCATGGATAAAAAATTTATTTATACATTACAATGACTCTTGGGATTACACATCCGAGAGTCTTTTCATCTTCCTATTATTTACACTAACGTATAATCCTGACGGATTATATTCCAACAATCCCCCCCTTAATCCGAAGGGGTGTTAGTAAGTCTGAGCATGTTTCTGAATCTTTCAAACTTTTCTCGTCCAAGCGCTTTGGTGAAGATGTCTGTAACTTGATAATTTGTGGAACAATGTCGAAGATGGACTGTCTTGGCCTCTACATGATGTCGAATCAAATGATACTTTGTGTTGATGTGTTTGGTTCGATCATGGAATCTGGGATTCTTAGCCAACTTGATTGCAGAAGTATTGTCGATCAATAATGGAGTGGAGTTCTCTTGTTTTTCTTGCAAATCTTCAAGTATCTTCCTAAGCCGTACTATTTCTTTCGTTGCTTCAGCTGCAACCACATATTCTACTTATGTTGTTGAATCTGCCAGAACTGACTGTTTGCGTGATCTCCATGAGACAGTTGCTGATCCAAGACTCATAGTGTATCCAGAAGTTGATACTCCTGTCTCCTTATCGCCATCAAAATATGAGTCTGAGTACCCAATAAGTTTGAAGTCATCCACTTTAGAGTACTTGAGTCCAACGTCTTGAGTCCCCTTCAAGTATCTTAGAACTCTTTTTGCAGCTAAGCAGTGTCCTTCACAAGGTTTATGCATGAACCTTGAAAGTATGCCAACAACATAAGAAATATCTGGTCTAGTTGTTGTAAGGTAGATAAGACTTCCTACAACTTGTCGATACTTGGTCGCATCCTCAAATTATTTTCCTTCGCTTGATGTGAGCTTCATTTTCTGTTCCATTGGAGTAGATATAGGGTTGCATTCTGTCATGCATAATTTGTTTAGTAGTTCTCCAACATATTTTTTCTGAGATAGGAATATGTACTTAGGATGTTGAGTGACTTCAATTCCTAAGTAATAGTGGAGATGTCCCATATCTGTCATTTCAAATATCTTTTTCAAATCTTTCTTTATGGATGCTATATAGCTCTCATTGTTCCCTGTCGTCAAAAGATCATCTACCTACACCACAAGATACACAACAGATCTTCCAACTTTCTTTATAAATAGTGTTGCATCATCAAGATCAAAATGTTCGAAATTTAACTTCAAAAGATGCTCG
>LPNX010252577.1:674052-831757 GCA_001517045.1 Pseudotsuga menziesii
ATATTTCCAACTTCATCTGGATGGACACTTTCAAGCATCTTTGTGGCCCATTTACGAATCTTCTGTGATGGTCCTAGTTGATCAGCTGGTGGTGCTTCATCATTGAATGAGAGTCTTCCAATTCTCTCAATCACATCATCCAGTTGAACCTCTTGTTTAGGTGAAGTAGCAGAAACTTCTTCATGCGAGGGAGTTGGTGCTTCATATGGAAATTCCAAAGGTTGATCCAGAATAGGAATCCCCCCTTCAAGGTTTGGAATTTCATATTAATTTTTAGAATATTTCTTTGGATGAGGATATTTTTCCAAATGATCAAGCTATCTCTCAATGGACTGGTCATTTTTATTAGTTTCAAGAAAAATGACATCTCTGGAAATAACAAACTTCTTGTTTACCTCATCATATAGACGGTATGCCTTGGAGTATTCTTCATACCCCAGGAAAATACATTTTCTGCTTCAAGCACCAAGCTTGTTTCTTTACTCCTTTGGAATCAAGGCATAACAGGTGGAACCAAAGACTCTGAGATGCCTGACTGAAGGGAGATGGCCAAACCAAATTTCATGTGGAGTCTTGTTATCAAGAGCATTTGAGGGACTTCTATTTCTCAAATAGGCTGCACATTTTACTGCATCACCCCAAAACATTAGTTTTACATTCTCAAAAAACATCATTGAGCGAACCATATTCATTATGGTTCTGTTCATTCTTTCTACTACACCATTTTGATGAGGATTGTAGGGAACTGTAGTCTGATGTGCAATTCCATGTTGGCGAAGATAATCTTCAAAAGAATTTGAAGTGTATTCTTTCCCATTATTAGTATGAAGTGTACCAATTTTTTATTGTGCTTGTTTCTCTATCAATGCATGAAAGTCTTTGAATGTTTGAAATGCTTCTGCTTTTGTCTTTAAACAGTAAATCCAACACATTCTTGAGTAGTCATCAACAAAGGTCATAAAATACTTATTCCCATGAGCAGAAGGAGTTGGCATTGGGACACATAAATCAGAATGCACTAATTCTAATTTCCTACTTGCTCTGAAATTAGATTCATGGAATGGCAGCTTACTATGTTTCCCTAATATACATGCATCACATTTTTTCTTCTCTTTGGGAATGGTGGGAAAACCAAATACACCATTATTTCTCAACAAACGAAGATTGTTATAATTTAGATGACCAAATCTTGCATGCCACAATAAACTAGATGACAAATTGCCTTCTCCATGCTGAAAGAGGTAGGCATAGTTCTGAACTCTTGCAGATGAACCCTTTAGCTTCAGTAGCTTCCCATCTTCGTATCCAGTCATGATGACTTGGTTGTCAGAGGACTTTCTTATTTCTACGATTCCATCAAACATGTGGATGGAATGGCCTCATTGTGGAATCTCCACCAAGAACAGCAGGCTTCTCTACAACTCTGGAAGATAAAGAACATTCTTCAACAAGAAATCAGGGAATTCAGGCATCTTCAGCCGAATGGTGCCCATTCCCTTTGGTTTAAGACTTGACTTATTTGCAAAGTACACTATGCCATTTATTGTTTCATTAAGTTCTTCAAAACAGTCTTTTCTAAAAGTCATGTGTGATGTTGCACCAGTATCAAGCAGCCAACAATATTTGTAAGATGAAAGTGAAGTCATTTCATTAATTCCAAGATTACAATGTGCAACAATACAATGAGAAAAATCAGAAGATTTACTAGCATCTTGGTTTTTATTGTCATCTTTCTTCTGGTTATGTCTGTCTTTGATGGAGTCCCATGAAGCCCAACACTGATCTGATGTGTGTCCAGTCTTTCCACAACGCTTGCACTGCAAATCTGATCTTTTGCTGGAGTTGTTTCTGCCCCCTCTGCCTTTGAAATTTATTCTTCCTTGTCCTCTCTTGCTGCAATCTCCCTTGGAAGGGTCTTTGGACCGATTCTTTGTTTTCTGAACAAAGTTAAGGGATTCTTCAATAGTCTCACTTGATTTCTTGATCTTTCTAGACCATTTTGGATATGTTTCCTTTCCAGTGAGGACATCACCATCAATAGATGCAAAATTGTGCATCTTCAATCTGGAACTTGCAACTTACAGAATACTTGGAAAAAGATATGGGATGCAGGTTTAGATTCCTGCTCCTTTACAAATTACAATATGATTCTACAGCCTATACAAATAATTTTGTAGGTTATCAAATAATTCAATATCTCTATATCATTAATTCTAGAGTGATATTACATGAAAATTACATTTCAAATACAATAATACATCAACAAAATATCTTGCAGTAGACTTGTTTGTAGTAGCACAACGTGGACTCTTCAATGGAAGGATGTATCTTTGATGAAGTCGCAACACTCTACAGAGAAGAGATATACCCCAACTCTGATGGGACAAGATAGCTCGCAGTAGTGTTCATACACTCAATATGTTTCATCTCCTCATAATCTCCACTCAAAGGTGTGAATCTTCACCTACGGTCCAGTCACCGGGATTCAAAGGATTCACTCTTCAGGCAAATGAAAAAACATGAGTCTTCATCCTTCTATCATTATTCACCAACTTTGCGGCAACAATCTTCACATGAAATTGCAGCTCATATAACAAGCTCAGGCTCATACAACAAGCTCACTCTCCTTGCAGCATATATACAGCTCATATAACAGACTCACTCTCCACACAGCATATATACAGCTCATACAACAGACTCACTCCATTCAGGCTCATACTCCACGTAGAATATGTACAGCAGCCAATGAAAGATACAATATTAGGTGTGAACGCTCGGGAATTTGCTTGAACATTTAGAGGGACATCTTGACTGGTGGCTCACGGCATAGCTCCAACATGTACCACACCAACACTTCAGCAATCTTCTCAGTTGTGAATAGAAAATAGGAGAGAACGCCCACAATGCAAGTCGTAGCTTCCAAATTGAGAGAACACCCACAATGGAAGGACGCACCACAGAAAGTTAGGGTTTGCGGATACATATTCACGGGTAGGAATAACTGAGGTCGCAGCTTGTACCAAGTCTTCATGAGATCTCACCTTGGCTGGTTGCAGCATACAATTCTTAGTCTCTTTCACATACTATTTGATAGAGCATAGCCATAAAACAATATTCAGATGATGACTGTCACATAGTCGTTGAGAGGGAAGCCAGTATTGGAAAATGAATGAGAGATCAAGCTATAAGGGATTAAGGGCACTCTATACATAAGATCAAAGTAAGAATAGAACCGAGAGCATACTATACCCAGCGACATAATGTGAGCATTATCAAAAACAAAAAAAGAAGCAGTGATGCCTCATGCGGATCACG
Source organism: Pseudotsuga menziesii (assembly GCA_001517045.1). Taxonomy (NCBI): domain Eukaryota; kingdom Viridiplantae; phylum Streptophyta; class Pinopsida; order Pinales; family Pinaceae; genus Pseudotsuga; species Pseudotsuga menziesii. The sequence continues at coordinate 677,368 of LPNX010252577.1, forward strand.
AGGGCGGAGGGTTCGATATCAGCAGCAGTAGCAGCAATGGGTATCGACTCAATTGCCGATGGCAAGAGAAAGAAGACCAGGCGTACCACTCCCAAGAGCGATGATATTTACCTTGAGCTTCTTGTGAAGCTATATCGTTTCCTGGTGAGGAGAACCAATAGCCGCTTCAATGCAGAATTAGGGTTAGGAATATAGCAAGCTAATTCAAATGTTCTGGCAACTTAGCATCTTTGGACTATTTCATTCCTCAGCGCAGGTATCAGGCTGGGAGAATAACACATACAGAATGTGCATAGGCTGGGAGAGGAGAAACACACGCAGACTGGCAAGAGAAACGTTCAAATGTAGACTGACAATGGGCAGGCAGTCTGAAACAAATTGACAAAGGGTAGAATGGAGGTCTGGCAATGCACTGGCAAGCATGCAGGCTACCAGGACTGAAACTTAATAGCAGGAGTTATGGCAGGTGGTGCTCTGATACCACTGTTGGATAATAACTCCTGATTCAATTCTATTCATCGCTAAAACATTTATTTATACTTTACAATGACTCTTGGGATTACACATCTGAGAGTCTTTTCATCTTCCTATTATTTACACTAACGTATAATCTTGACGGATTATATTCCAACAATTTCCATAAGTAGTAAACTAACCATGCTGTGATTTGGATTTTAATTGGTTACATATTTTCAATATTTTTTTATGAAATTTGATCAAGAATTTATAAAAGTTATTGAAATTACGTATATTAGTTGTCAAGACTGCACAATCTAGGTGCAATGGGGGTATTTGAGGGCATTGACTCCATTTATGCATTAAAATATGGAATTTCAACAATTAAAAATGCAATTTGACCAAAGACTCTATAGTTGAATTCTGATGATGGCAGTCATATAAGGTCCAGTTCATATAATGTTTAGACTTCTCCTTTCCATAATAGGAAATGTGATTTGCATGGTCTAAACTTATAAAAGGTAAAGGGTAGATGCAATTTTAAGGTTACAACCTAATTATCACTTTATATTTGGCTTATGAGACCCCCTTGTGGGGACACACCCACCCTATCTTCTTAGGTTTCAACATTGTAGCATATCCTAGGCATCGAATTAGACTTGCAAATCTACCTCCACTTTGAATTGCAATTTATTCCAAAATATTATATTTAATGTAAGTTTGAGCACTTTAAAAAATGATGACTTGAGTTCAAACTCTGGAAAAGAATAACCTTTATCAATACAATTATAGCAAACAAGGAAAAATGCAATGCTAAGATGCCCTATCCCTTTAATTGATCGTTGTGCAGCTATGGCCCCCAATTCCACATTAACGTAGTGCAGATATCCACTTTAACATTGAGGGAGAAAGAGTTGAACCTTACACCTCTTCCATGCAAGACAAAATATAGACAATACAAATTAATCATGAGAAAATCCCCATTAAATTTTTTAATAGACCTTAAGGATAACCTGATCCCAGTCAATATATGTATGTGTGAAAGGGGTTGTATGAATTCCTCACACATTTAACCACTACCGCTAGGTGTCCACATGGATACCTTAAAATACCAAGAAAATATGTCATTTAAGAGGCCTTACGAAGATGGAGGTAGGGGTGGTAGTGGTTGGGAGATTGTACTTCTTGCCTCAGAGGAAATTTAGAAAAAAAACTATGCATGGGGGTTAGGGCAATGAAAAACAATCAGGTTGAGATTCATTCATTGTTCCTTGGAATCTCAATTCTTATATCTCAAAATATCAAGTCAATTGTTATGTTCAAGGAGATTCATGGTTAATTATAGATATGGTGCTAAGAAGGTGTTGGCGCACAGTGGGAAGAGCCACGGTTCAACATGAATTCACCAACAAAACCCTTAGATATTGGCCCTTTCGGCATCTCCCGCGAGAAGGTGAAGTATCACTTGAGGTATCTATGGGGAATGCATGTACTAAGTTTCCATAGTGTTGAAGGGATGGAAGGCATTCATTCTAGCTATTATACTAAGCATTCATAACATGTGTGCAAAAACATATAACATATTCATAGAAATAACCATAGAAGAAAACATGTTATTTTTGCATAGTAAACAGAACATTAAATAGATCATAAAACAGAGCCATTATGTCCATAACCATTCAAATTCGTATTATCATTCAAAAAATTCCTTACGAAATATGTGCACTATGCTCATACATACCCCATCATCTGCATTGTCAGACCCATACATTCCTTATATCCAAAAACATAAGAGAATGCAACATGGCTTACTAAAACACACACACTACTTCATCCCAAATCCCTTATACATTTATAAAATTACAATCAGGCTTAGCCTATAACAAATGGTCAAACAATTCCTAACAACTTCCAATGGACTTTCTTATTTTGTGTGTTTTGGTCCTTGCATTCAAACTATCTTTCCTTATTTTGCACACATTGTGTGGTTTGGTCCTACACACTTCCCAAAACTTGACCCCCAAAATATTGTCCCAACCAACCCCAACACTCACCTGTGACTCATCTCGATCCGCTTAGTCTTTTCATTGCACTTCTTTGCACGTCACAATGAACTTCTGAAAAGTTTCATTCGTGGTTGCGACCCTCTCCTTTTCTTGTGCTTCTTGGTACAAAATACCCTCTATTGTATGTGTAGTAATAAGGGTCTTTAGATTCTCTATGTTGTCTTGCACTGCTTTCTTTACTATGTCTTGTGCATCTACAACTTCTTATGTCTCCCAAAAGGCTTCCTCCTGTAGTGTCTCAATAGTCTATGTGAGAGTTTGTTGTTAAGCTCTTAATTATTTTATCTTGTGGTGATGTTGCCTATTCTCAATTATTGTAGGAATTCGTTCTGTTGTTGACAGAGTACTCATTGTTTCTTTGAATTTATGTGTTTTCTCCTATGCAGTCTTTAACCTCTGTGCTACCATTTGTAACTTTTCCTCCTCCGTCACTTGAGACTGCACTTGTGTGCTTTCATCATACAACTTTGTACATTCCTCATCCAAACTCCTAATATTCTCCATTGTTTTCATGGTTTTCTTCTCCCTTTGTTCCCTTTATTTGGGTGGGGTACCCGGCATGGTACATGCTTACATATTAACTATCTTTGTATAAAATCTGAGAATGGATTTGCTTATCCTTCTCGCTTTATATTCCAAGGGGGTATCTACTTCCATTTGTACTTTAGGGATGTTGTTGTATACCTCATCTGCTTCCTTTCGTAATCTTGTGTTTCTTTGTGCAGCCTCATCATATTCCAGAAGGCATTTACTATGTTCTATTTGGAGTACTTCATTGGATGTAGCCACTCTGACCCACTCCATTGAAGTTGATTCCGCATGCAACTGTATCTCCTGGGTGACATTGAAAGTTACCTTGAATTTGTGAGTCAAATAATCTCAATCTGTAGTTCCTCTACATACTTCAAGTTCTATATACAAGTTTGTCCATTCTTGCTTAGTATTGAAATCCATGTCGTAGTGCACTATGTAAGATGATCTAAAGGAAAACTCGGTCGAGTATACTTTTGCACAGTAGATTCAGTTCCGAACATAACCTGTAATAACCTTGTGCATTGCTTCCAATCCTCTATCGTATCCTTATGTTCAACCATCCACCTTGCAGGAGTCACTTTCAAAGTGACATCTAATGCTACCATTGTTTATTGTTCTTCTATCTGCAATTCAAATTATTTTACAAAATATTTTATATTTGTTAGTTCGTCATACTTCGCGGTATCATGTTCCTTAACTCCAATATAGCACAATGTGTAGGTAATCGAAGCACACCTCATTGTAGATATTTCATGTAACCTCTGTTGTCGATCTTCCAGGGCTTCTTTTGAATCTGACGCGCAAGAGATGATATTTCACCAACTAAGTACACCTTTTGCAGTAGGATTAACATAGTCATCCATCAGTGAGGTCACATTGTAAAGGTTATCAAGTTATTCGTTCCTTATTGGTTCCACATATCATCTCCTTTCTATGGGATCCAATGGCATAGTGAATCTCAAGTTTTATACTTTAAATATCAGCTTCTCTTTTTCATATCAATAATATACTAGTTATCGATACCAACATTCACCCCTGGCAATCTTCCCGATTGGAAAAATCTTGTGCTGATTTACTAGCCTCAACTGAATGGATGACAAGATCAATTTTGGTTCTCTCATCATCTCCCATGTATGGTATAGAAGGACATTGACATCAAATCCCAAGTCCAATATGATATAATCCATATCATAGTCTCCTATATGCACACTAAGTCAGAATTCCCTATTCGTCATTTTCTTGCGTTGTACCTGGTTAATTGCAGACATTGTAATAAGTGTTTCTTATCTTGTGTGCATTGGTCAATCATTCCATGCAACATATTTAAGGAATTTTCATCCTTTATTAGTTCTAAAAAAATCTTTAAGAAACTTTTCAAAGTACCTACCTTTTCAAGTGGTTTTTTCTGTAGTTGAGCAGTCAAAAGATAGAGGCATATCATACACAGGTGTCTGATCATACATAGGTCATGAGGTTGATGCTATGCATTTTGTTTCTAATAGCTCCTTTCGTGATTGTTTATATGTGTCCCTCTCCCTCTCAAGATTAAACGTAGAAGGTGGTTCTATTAGTTACGTGACCCATTGGTTGGTTTGATTTCCTTGTTCTGTCGCATCAAATCATTTTCTTTTTCCTCCGCATGTAACTGCTACTGTACTTGGTCGATCACCGCGCTCTTTTGCTGCTATGATCTGCACATTTGACTCCTTTTCTCCTATCATTTCACAATCAGTTGTTGATAGTATTGTTGAGAATATGGTTGTCATTGATGTCAAAAGTTCCCAGTAATGACAAAGGAATAACTAAGGTCATGATGGCAGAATGAACTTAGTGAAAGAAGTAATGACATGGAATGGATGATGATATGGTAGATATTATGACATGGAATGGCATAGATAATGGCATGGCACGAAGATGAAGCATTGTTGCATTATGACATCACTCTCGAGAAATATGGTAAAATGGTGAAAATTAAGAAATTGACTAAGTATGGAATAATTAGTCAAAATTGGTTCAAGTAGCCTTAAGAGAATGCCCGCCACAATTCATGGGTTAGAGTAAATTCCCACAGCACATGACCATATTGTATTGTGTTGGTTTGTCTATCTAAAAATGGTCTTAGTTCTCCTTGACCATGTCTGAAGAAAAAGTTATGAATATGTCAAAATGGGGTTTCAGAATAAACTTGGAGGAAATTCCTAAAAATGACTTAAGTGTTGGAAAACTGGCTCAGGTAGCGTTGGGAAAATCCTTGCCACATCTCACAGGATTATGAGAAAATTACTTTGAAAGTGTGGACCTCTATATTTTTTGTTGGAGCATGCAACTATGGGCCCCTATTGTCCAAAAGGTTTTTGAGGAGAAACATATTGATCTACCAAAAGTAAGAAAAATGTTATTTTTCATATTCAGAACGCGAAATGCAGAAGATGAGAGATCTAAGTCCAAAATAATATGGGTTTCCGCAACCTGGAATCCTCCAGCGGAACGCAGAAAGCAGAAAGCAAAATGTGGAAGATTAGAAATAAAAGTATAAAATGGGTTTCCACCACCCAAAATCTGCCAACAGAATGCGGAAAGCGGAAAGAGGAAGGCAGAAAGTAGAAGGGAAAGAAACATGAAAATACTTTGGGAAATTTCACAGTTTCGCAAACCAAATTCCGCCAGCAGAATGCGGAAGGTGGAAAGAGGAAGGAGTAAAACAAAAGGCGAAGAATCATGAAAAGATTTCAGGAAATGTCACAGTTTCGCAACCCGAAGTCCACCAGTGGAATGCGGAAGGTGGAAAGCAAAAGGAAGAGAATCGTGAAAATATTTTGGGAAATGTCACAATTCTGCAACCCGTAATGTGGGAGATCAACGGTCACAAAGATTTTGAAGGAGATCAACGGTGCCAAATGGTTGAGGAAAAAAGCTAAGTGCAAAAAGAAATTTTGAGAAATGTCATAGTTAGGCAATCCACATACCGCATCCTACCTTAGATCTACAGTTAGGAAGAATCCATATATAAAATCAACAGCTCATGATGGTTGCAAAAATGGAGAATGAGAAAGGTCACGATTGGAATATTTATGAAGAGGCACTATCAATGATATGGTGCAATGGTGAAGAGATTCTTCCACAGGAAGCATGAAGGTATTTATTGATAGAATGATTGAAGTAAATAATTGGTGTCTGTGATCGTGAATGACAGAGTCCAAAAGTGAATGCAGTTCTATAGAACACTGATGAAAATCAGTCTAGGGTGGCAGGGCGACGCTAGGGAAGGCTACAAGTCTACAAAGGGTGTTGTAGAATCTTTGTTTGTTGTAGCGTGGAGAAACCCAGGGTGTTGTAGAATCATTGTCTTTTGTAGTAGGCAGAAACCTAGGGTGCTGTAACATTCTTGTCTGTTGTAGAAGGCAGAAACCCAGGGTGTTGTTGCATCCTTTTTGTAGTAGCATATAAATCAATTTTGTAGATTCATCTTTTAAATAAGTTTGAATTAGTGGTTTTCTCTTTGAGGTTTCCATAATAAAATTTGTGTCTTAACTTGTTTGATTCATTGTGTGTTTTGTTATTTTAAAAAAGAAAAAGACAATATTGATTCACACCCCCCCCTCTCATTATTGTGGAATAATCCAACAATTGGTATCAAACCGGGTTCCTCCACCTCAGTTTAACCACTGGAAGGAAAATCCTATTTAAAAACCACTATGGATCAACAAGAAGGATTAGCCACTAACAAACCTCCATTATTCACAGGAGAAAATTATGCATACTGGAGTGTGAGAATCAAGTGCCATCTGATGTCCCTTGGATGGAAGGTTTGGGAAGCCACTAAAAAAGAGTATAAAATATGATACCAAGTACCTACATACCTAGAGGAACTAGGCCAATATGAAGGCAATTCCAAATCCATAAATGCAATCTTGAGTGGATTGACAAACTCTCTATTTACAAAAGTTATGCGATGCAAAACTACCAAACAAGCCTGGGATAAGTTAAAAATTATCTATGCAGGGGAATCTAAAGTCAAATAATCCAAGCTTCAGACATATAAAGGGCAGTTTGAGAGCCTTAAAATGAAAGAATAAGAAAATATTGGGGAATTCCTTCTAAGAGTATATGAGGTTGTCGATGCTATCAGAGGTCTTGTAGGAAAATTGAAAGAAAGAGAAGTGGTGAGCAAGGTACTAAGAACATTGCCTATGAAGTATGAATCAAAAGTATCCACCCTAGAAGAACGAGATGATCTTGACCTTGTGACAGTATATGAACTACATGGAATCCTCACTGCATATGAGATGAGAATGGGACTAAATGAATCCTCAAGAAAATAAGCAGCATTTAAAGCCTCATCCAAAAACCAATCAGAGAACCTAGATGACGAGGAAGATCTTTTTATTAAAAAACTTGATAAAGGTACTTGCAAATATAAAGGAAATTTACCCCTAAAATTTTTTAACTGTGGAAGAATTGGACATTTTTCTTCAAAATGTACTTACCCTAAACAAGATGATAGTGATGAGAAAGAAACCTCAAAATTCAAAAAGGGTAAAACAGAAAACAAGAAGAAGTCCTATGAGAAAAAGAAGATTGTTTACACCATGGAAGATAGTGAAGATGTAGATACAAGTGAAGATGAAGAACCTGAAATTCTATTCATAGGTCTAGATACTCAAAATTCAAATAGTGACTCAGATGTGGAAGGAGAAGTAGACTTAAGAGCTGAACTTGTTAGCGCTCTTCAAGAACTTGAGAAATGCAGAAAAAGGAACAAAAAGGAAAATCATGTCATTAGTGAGTTGGAAGCTCAACTACTAGATGCCAAAAGAATTGAGGAGGACCCAAATTTGTAGCTCAAAAGAAGAATACAGGAATCTAAGAGACTTGAAGAAGAGATCATGGAATCTAAGAAAAATCTTGATGAAGGATCTATCAAATCAAAGTTTGAGAACGGCTCAAGGATTCTAGATGACATCCTAAATAGCCAAAGATCATGAAGTGATAGATCTAGGTTGGGTTTTAGCAAAGAAAATAAGCAAGAATGTCTCTCTTCCACTAATGAAGGAGGAAATAAGAAAAGCTATGTCGAAGCACTAAAAAGTCCAGCTAAAAAGGAAGATAACAAGAAGGTTGTCCTAATCTCTCAAGATAAAAACAAAAATAATATGGTGCCTAAGAGACCAAATAGATATCAACAAATCTTTTTGGGTCATTGTTACTCTTGTAATAACTTTTGTCATAAAGCCTTAAATTGCAGAGATTATGGGAAGGTTCGTGAATACAAAAAGAATTAATCAAGTAACAAACCAAAAGGAAATCATAACCTTTTGACACTTCTTCAAAAATATGACATAGAGTGTTAAAAATGCAATAACCATGGACATATGGAAAGAGATTGTAAACGGATGACTCCTGAAAAGAAGATTGTTGCAATTAAGTCTCAAGACATGAAACAGAAGAAGGATTGGAGGGAAAAGGAAAGTCCATTGATTGCTCTATGTGAAATAGAAAAACAAAACCTATGGCACTTGGACAGTGGGTGTTCAAAACACATGACCGGTGACCCAAACAAATTCATAAAACTAAAAGATAATAAGGATAAAGTCACATTTGGAGACAATTTGTCTTCTAAGATAATTCTAAAAGGAACAGTTGTTGTGAATAACAAGATCAAAGAAGAAAATGTACTACTAGAAGAAAACCTCATGCGTAATCTCCTCAGTGTAGGTCAAACATGTGATCAATGGCACATTTGTATTTTTGGCTCAGAAAAATGTGAAATCAAGAAAAAGGACTCAGGAAGACTTGTTGGCATTGCTATAAGAAATTCAAACATTGTATATATCCTAGAAAATTAAAATAAATGCTACTTAAGTATGGTTAATGAAAGTTGGTTATGGCACAGGAGGTTGAAACATTTAAATTTTGACAATATTTTCAAAATAAGTAAGAAAGAAGTTGTAATATACTTGCCTAAAATTGTGAAACCTCTAAACTCAGTTTGTAAACATTGTCAATATGTAAAGAAAACTAAAGCTAGTTTTAAAACAAAAGAACATATGACCTCACATCCTCTTGAAATAGTGCACACATATCTCTGTGGACCAACAAGAACTAAAATCCTACAAGGAGAATATTATTTCATGTTTCTCATTGATGATGACACAAGGATGACTTGGGTGACATTTCTCAAAGAAAAATCATAAGCCTTTGAGAAGTTCAAAATCTTCAAGGAAATGGTTGAAAATGAGACACATATGAAAATAAAATGTATTTGATCAGACAATGGGGGGGAGTTTGCTTCAAATGAGTTCAATGAGTTTTGTGAGAGACATGGAATCAAGAGACAATTTTCAGCTGCAAAGACCCCTCAGCAGAATGGTGTGGTTGGAAGGAAAAATAGAATAGTCCAAGAAGCTGCTAGAACAATGCTTAATGAATCAAAGTTGTTAGATGCATATTGGAAAGAAGCAGTATATATAACTGTGTATATAATTAGTAGAGGACAACTCAAAGTGAATAAGGACAAGACCCCTTATGAACTATGGTATGGAAGACCAACCTCAGTCAAATATTTCAAAGTATTTGGAAGTAAGTATTACATTAAAAGGGACGAGGATGACCTTGGAAAGTTTGACTCTAGGACTGATGAAGGAATATTTCTAGGATATTCATCCACCAAGAAGGCATATAGATGTTATAATAAAATATTACACAAGATTGTAGAAAGTGCAGGTGCGAGAGTAGATGATATAAAACCAAGAAGAGTAAAAAGTCATGACAGTGTTGAAAATACAAATGATGAAGAAAAGGAAAAAATGCAAGAGGATGAAAGTACTCATAATGAACAAGAAGGTATAGAAAAGGAAGACACATAGGAAAGTGAAGAAGACTTCCCAAGACCTTATACAAAAACTCCATCTAGAAGGATACAAAAGAATCATCCAGAGACACAGATCTTAGGTGATAAAAATGTTGGAGTTAGTACAAGGAGACAACTAACATTTAATGAACAAGCCCTACTCTCAATAGTGGAGCCTAAATATTCTACAAAATCTATCAAAAGTAATGAATGGGTCGAAGCCATGAATAAATAATTAGATCGGATTGAGAAAAATGAGACCTAGGAACTTGTCCCAAGACCTTAAGATAAGAATGTTATAGGGACCAAATGGGTTTTTAAGAAAAAATTCATTCAGGATGGTCAAGTGATAAGGAACAAGGAAAGATTAGTTTGTAAAGGGTATGCTCAGGTATAAGGGATTGATTTTGAACAAACTTATGCTCCTGTGGAAAGACTTGAAACAATCAGAATGTTTCTAGCACTCTCAAGCCATAAAAATTTTAAAGTGTATCAGATGGATGTCAATTCTGCATTTTTGAATGGAAAAATAGAAGAAGATGTTTCTATTGAAAAACCTGAAGGTTTCCTATTATAAAAAAATAGAGACTATGTGTGAAAATTAAAAAAGTAACTCTATGGTCTCAAATAAGCTCCAAGGGCCTGGTTTTCAAGGCTGGAAAGCTATTTAAAACAACAAGGATTTAAGATAGGGGCCACTGAAAGTAATATCTAATTAAAAATCAAAGATGAATATATGATCATTGATGTTGTTTATGTAGATGTCATCATATTTGGAAGCAATTTACAGATACTAAGTGTAAACTTTGCTTCAGAAATGAAGAAGGAGTTCGAAATGTCAATGTTGGGTGAACTAACATTCTTCTTCGGGTTACAAGTTTACCAAATAGACAAAGGAATCTTTATCTCTCAAACTAAGTACATAAAAGACATGCTTAATAGATTTAATAGGGAAGATTCCAAACCTATTAGGACTCCAATTACCACAGGTTGTAAATTAAGTAAGGACGATGAGTATCTAAAAGTGGATCATACCATGTACAGATCCATGATAGGTAGCCTACTGTATGTCACAACTACAAGACCAGATGTGATGAAAGTTGTAGGTTTGGTTGCTAGGTTCCAGTCAAGCCCCAAAGAAATTCATGTAACTGCAGTTAAAATAATCTTCAAATATTTGAAAGGTACTATGGAATATGGCTTATGGTACCCAAAAATTCAAGATTTTATTTTAAAGGCATTTACTGATGCAGATTGGGAAGGAAGTGTTGATGATCGAAAAAGTACTAGTGGCGCATCATTCTTCTTAGGAAATTGTTTGGTCTCATGGTTAAGTAAAAAACAATATTCCATTTCACTCTCCACAACATAGGCCAAATATATTGTTGTTGCATCATGTTGCACCCAGGTCATTTGGGTGAGGTAGGCACTACAAGACTTACTTGTGAAGTATGAGCACCCAATAATATAAATTGTGATAATAGTAGTGCCATAAATATTTCAAAAACCCTGTCATGCACTAAAAGACAAAACACATGTTGATGTATTTGTAACTTCAAAATATATTCTGATGTATATTATCATTGTATGTTGTTGTACCCCCATTAGGGATGTGTGTTACTCATTTACGGATGTCTAAATTGGGTCTACATCTTGAGGTACAACCTCCGCTGTAAGTCGGGGAAATAGTCCTCAGTGTAACATCATGTGATATGTAATTGTGGTCTCTCTAGGTCTCTCTAGGAGAAGTGGTCCCCATGTGAGATGACATGTAGGCTTGAGTCTTATATTTGGTCAGTGAATTGAAAGAGTATAAATCAGGAGGTGCTCTCCCTCATTTATACACACCTCATACACTCTCTATAACGTTTTGGGAGAGAGAGATAGTCATAGGAGGAGAGAAATATAGATGCTAAACATTTCTTATTACTACTTTTGATCATCTTACTATTCTAAAGAAGAAGGGTGCATCTATTGGTGGTAGCAGTTTTTGAATCAGTTAAGTTTCACTATGCAACAGGAATACAACTTCGATGGCAGCTAATGGAAATTAGGGTTTCATGCCTGAAAACCCTAGAAGACTGAATTTAGTAATCCTGAACTTTCTCTCTAAAGAGATATTGCAGATGGATCAGAAGCCAAAACTTTTACATACCGAAGAGAAATTTGTGTTGTACATTGTGTAAAAGTTTCAGCCTCAAATTTTCTATACTTCAGGATATATGGTTCCTCCAAATCAGGGTTCTAGCCTCCTCCATAATACAATCATAAATAGGTGACCTAGGTATATTTTGTATATCTCGGGCTAGGAAGTTCCAAATGAAATTTCACAATATTTTCCAGGTAGGTCACCGACATTAGTTTATGTGGTACATTTTTCATATCCATAATGTCAAACAGTGACATGTGACAGTCTGTACAAGTTCGCTATGTTGAATAGTCCCCAAAACAGTCACCATGGGAAACTCATCATAAGTACCACTTGGAGACTCCATTTCTATTATAACCTATGGGGTTGGAAATAATACTTATCAAGATATGATAGTGAGAATTTTCATACTTTAAGGATCTTAAACTTCAGAGATACAACAAAAGCAATATCAGTCATTTCTGCAGAAGAAATTGGAAAACTAGGGCTTTCTGTTATGGGATATTCCCTCCACTGTTTTCATAAAAGGAGTACATTGGATATCTCGCCTTGAAGAGGCCCATCTATCTATCCAATCAGAATTTTGAAATTCCAAGTTTTGAAAATTAGGGTTTCTCTGAAAAACCCTAGATCAGCTAGCTCCAGAACCTGGACAGACACCTCAAATCAGTAAGATCTAAATTTTTGCTATTTACATTTGAGGTTCTCATTTAAAAATGACTAATCACACTATCTTAATCACAAGCTTGGTGAAGCTAGAAAATTCCAAGTATTGAAGTATAGGAACTCCATGATCCTTGAAGAAATTGACTTAGTTCAGTATTTCAGTAAGGAATTTCTAAGAGCCAAAGGGAGATGAGCCTAAGGCTACAGCCAATAGAATCATTGTAGATTCTATTAAAGATCATCTCATCCTTCATGTGTCATCCTTGAAGACACCAGAAGGAAGTGTTCGATGCTATGATGAAGCAATCGAAGAAGAATAAGATATTGTTATAACCACCTGAATAGCCTCCCAAGATCATTGGATTCATTCATTCGAGGAATGTGTGCCAGGAGAAAGTGATTACCTTCAGTAGACTCTGGGAAGAGTGAACACAAGAAGAAGCTCGACTCATAATAAGCGAAGATAAGGAACTGAATATCAAACTCTCATGATTCAAAGAAGATCCCTCAAGCGATGAGGAATATGAAGGACTCAATTCTTGAAGAACCTCTTGTCCATCTTAGCATTTGGATAAGAAATGATGTTGTTATGAATGAAGATGGTGATGAAGCTGAAGGATCAAGAAGGAGTCTACCCATGAAACAAATAAAGATGAGTATTCAATTTTCATTTCATGATATTGTTGGTTATGCATTTGTTTATATTCAGTTGATGTGTTATGCATGTTTGAGTATTTAAATTTATACTAATGAATTGCACATGATGGTTAAGAATTAAATGTTGTTGTACTACATTCCATTACTACTTATCTAGATTGAAAACTCTTTTCTAGAATATTAGGAGTAGTACACACTCTTAATAACATTAGCGTAGAATGCATCTAGAATTTATTGTATGTATACATGATATGGATGAATGTTGTTGCATTGGCTAAAACAATTGCATGGCTATGTCACATATATTTGTCACTACTAATATGTTTTGGAAATTATGATATGTTTCTAATCATGTGAATGAACTTGAATTGTAGATCATACTAAAGAACAAGTAACGAAATTTCAGAAGAGGAACCTGAAGCTTCCCGGGTCAAAGACACCATGGCGAAAGAAAGAGCTTCAGAATAATATAAAGAGAATGGTAGATCCACCTCAAGGGATGAATACCACCTTAGGCATGAGAAATAATCCAATATGAAGAATAGTATGACAATACTTTCAAAGAAAGATAGAGGCCTCAGACACACTCTAGTTATGTGATACTATTGAGCGACATCATTGATGCAAATCATTCCAGCTATGAAGAAGTAGCCGAGAAGAAAGGGAAGGAGAGCACCAATTCAAGAAGAATGATGTCTAGGATGCAGTATTGAGACCTGAAGGGAAGTCCGTAGTGTCTTACAAATGGATCTACAAGACCCAACATGCATTAGATGGAAACATCATGGGATACAAGGTAAGATTCATATCACAAGGCTTCTCACAGAAAGAAGGCATAGACTACGAAGAGACATTTGCAGCCACTAGGAGTTGAGACACATGACATGCAGATTCATGTGTGCAAATTAAAGAAGGCCTTGTACAAACTCAGAAGGAACCCATGGGATAACACATACATGATGACCTTGAAGATCACCTAGAGTGATGAAGATCTTAACCTTTGTTGCAAGGTTGAAGATGAAATCCTATAGAGGATGACAAGCTCACAAATGGGTGTGAGAAGAACTATTCAAAAGGTTCAAGATAGAGGATATTGGTATCCAGTGACCCTAGATGGATACATATAATATTAGTAGAAGAGGAAGCTACTTGTCATTCCAGTACAGAATGTTTCAATACAAAGAGTATGAAAGGCGGAGGGAGAATGATGCTCCACTTCCGAGGGGGTGACTGCAGAATATCCTAAGGTTCGACATGGTACGACATGATGGATAGATTACTTATGGCTCTAGGATTTACTAAGAGTAAATCAGATCCCAACCTTTTCTTCAAGGTTTAAGGAAGAAGACCAACGCTGCTATATGTCGATGACTTGTTCCTGACAGAAAAAAAGGAACTCGTTAAAGATGCAAGAAGGAGACTTGCTGTCGAGTTCGAGGTAAAGGACTTAGGTATGATGCACTACTTTCTAGGCATGGAGGTGTGGCAGAGTGCAGATGGAATCTCCCTTGGACAAGGGAAGTATGCATTGGATATCTTGAAGAGGTTCGGGGTGATGGACTACAAGGACATGGCCACACATATGGCATCGAACCTGAAGCTATTGAGTGATGCTTCATCAGAGATGGTTGATGCCACAATGCCTCGTCAGATGATTTGTTCATTGATGTGCCTGAGGAATACAAGACCAGACACATGCTTTGTTGTGAACGACCTAATCTAGTTCCTGACGGATCTAAAACATGCTCACCTGGTTGCAAAGCATGTAATGAGGTACATGAAGGGTATAGTTGAGTGTGGGCTCAAGTATGATATGAATCAGAATACTAACTTGCATGGTTATGTTGATTTGGATTGGTAGTGCCACTAAGAAGAAGAGCACCTTGGGTTGCTTCTTCAGTCTGAGATCCAGTATGGGCTACTGGTTTGGCAGGATGCAGTCCTGCATGGCGCTGAGTACAGCTGAGCATGGAGCAGTGAAGCTCCAGTATGTGATCCAGATCAATATCTCTTGAAAGAGGGAGTGATGAGTTCTAGCATAGCCAGTGAGATAGGTTGTCTGAGCATAAAATCCTGGTGAATCTCATAGGTTTCTCAAATGTAATAAATCTTGTAGGTTGTCCTTGGATGTAATCATTCCTGGTGAAGCTCACAAGTTATCCTTGGATGTAATTAGTCCTTATGTGATTCTATGCTATAAATGGCTAGAGTGAAGTTTGAATACTTCATAGAGAAGCTTGGTGTACTTCAGATCGAGGTTCCTTCCATGGAGAAGTGATGAGTCTAGAAGACGTAGATACACATATGCCTTTTCGACATGGTGGAAGGATGGGCCTCCCATGGTCATTGATGTAAGTGCAGAGAGCCTTTCTGACATGGTGGCAGGATAAGCCTCCCATGGTTGTTGATGTAAGTGTTTTGTTATGTGTATCTAGGATGCGCTCCGTGTGATGATGAGATGATATGAAGATGATGAGGTAATAGTAGGGTACATTGGTGTTGTAAGGCATGTAATCAGTCCTGGGATGCCCCTTCAGGTTTTGTAGTGGCATATAATTAGTCCTAGGAGATCTTACAGGTTTTGTAAGAGGCATATAATAAGCCCTGAGATGTACCTACTTGATGGCTTTCTCGCAGAGATGATAAATACCTGGAAGAGGGCTAGGCCTTCATCCAACATGAAAAAGGGTTGGCTCTATAGAGAAAGACCTTGCAGAGGGTGAGACCTACATCCATCATGAAAAAGGGTTGGCTATGTAGAGAAATAACTTGCAGAGGGTGAGGCCTACATCCAGCATGAAAAAGGGATGGATCTGTAGAGAAAGACCTTACAGGTTCAAGTATCCTTAAGAGAATGCCCACCACAATTCATGGGTTAGAGTAAATTCCCACAACACATGACCATACTATAGTGTGTTTGTTTGTATACCTAACCATGGTATTAGTTCTCCTTGACCATGTCTAAAGATAAAGTTATGAATCTGCCAAAATGGGGTTTAAGAATAAACTTGGAGGAAATTCCTGAAAATGACTAAGTGTTGGAAAACTAGCTTAGGTAGCCTTGGGAAAATCCCCTCCAAATTTCATAGGATGATGAGAAAATTAATTTGAGAGTGTGGACCTCTAGAGTGTTTGTTGGAGCATACAACCATGTTCCCATATTGTCCAAAAGGTTTTTCAAGAGAAAGATATTGATCTACCAAAAGTAAGAAAAATGTTATTTTGCATATTTAGAAGGAAGGTGGAATTCAAAAGATGAGGAATCTAAGTCCAAAATAATATGGGTTTTCACAACCATGAATCCACCAGTGGAATGTATAAGGTAGAAAGTAGAAAGCGAAATGTAGAATGCAAAACATGAGAAATCAAAGTCTAAAATGGATTTTCGCAACCCGAAATTCGCCAGCGGAAGGCAGAAAGAGGAAGGCGGAGAATCACGAAAAGAATTTCATAAATGTCACAGTTACGCAACCCAAAGTACACCAGCGGAAAGCGGAAAGCAAAAGGTGAAGAATCGTGAAAATATTTTGGCTAATGTCACAATTCCGCAACCCGAAGTCCACTAGTGGAATGCAAAAGGCGGAGAATCACGAAAATATTTTGGAAAATGTCACAGTTCTATAACTTGTAGTCTATAAGATAGACAGTCACGAAGAGCTTGAAGGAGATCAATGGTACAGAATGGTTGACGAGAAACGCTAAGTGTGGAAAGACATTTTGAGAAACGTCATAGTTAGGCATTCCGCATACCACATCCTACCTTAGATCTATGGTAAAGAAGAATCCCGACATTAAATCAATGGCTCAGGATGGTTGCAGAAATGGAGAATGTGGAAGGTCATGACTGGAATATTTTCGAAGAGGCACAATCAATGAAATGGCGCAATGGTGAAGAGATGCGTCCGCAAGAAATGTGAAGGTATTTATTGACAGAATGATTGAAGTAAATAATTGGTCTCTGTGATTGTGAATGACAGAGTCCAAAAGTGAATAAAGTTCTATAGAAAACTGATAAAAATCAAACCAAGGTGGAAGAGCGGCGCTAGGGCAGGCTACAAGTCTACAAAGGGTGTTGTAGAATCCTTGTATGTTGTAGAAGGTAGAAACCCAGGGTGTTGTAGCATCATTTTCTGTTGTAGCAGGCAGAAACCCAGGATGTTGTAGAATCCTTGTCTGTTGTAGCAGGCATAAACCCAGGGTGTTGTTCCATCCTTTATGTAGCAGTAGATAAATCAATTTTGTAGATTCATATTTTTAATGAGTTCAAATTGGTGATTTTATCTTTAAGGTTTCCACGATAAAATTTGTGTTTTAACTTGTTTGATTCATTCTGTGTTTTGTTATTTTAAAAAATAAAAATAGAATATTGACTCACCCCCCCTCTCAATATTATGGAATAATCCACCAAGTATTATGTTGCATGATTCAAATGTCTAAAGTATGTGCACATTGTACATGGATTCAATCAGTCTCACACAAAATGCCCAGGTTGGTTACAATTATAATAGATAATATGTCATGTTCCTCTTATGAATCCTCCTCTTCCCCAACCTATGAACACTCCTCTCCCTCCTTAATTGTAGTCGCTCAGAGTATTATATTCTAGCACTCCTCTTTGTATGCACCTAAAGTGCATTCTATCATTAGGTCAAGTGCGTGACAATTATGTTTGTTAGGTCCCATAGACATACAAAATCTACAAAACCATTTTTGGAAGTTCTCTAATACTTTTGAATCAAAGGAAAAGCAGTTGGGTGATAAGCCATCATTCTGCATATCTCACACCATACCCCTCCTCCTTTGTCCAATAAATTCAAATATCTGCAACCAAATAATAATTGAAGGTTGGAACTCATTCTTATGATGAACTTCCATTTTGCATGTAACACGCCATACTTATTCATGTTTCCCTTTAGAAATCTCCTACAACTGAATTATCAATGTTGCTAATTGTGACTGAACCTGGGCCATCCCTACACCATTCTCTACTATAGGGAATGATTCCAGCTTCATGGTGATATTTAGTTCTTTTGACTTCAACGTAATCTTCTACTGTGCCAATGAACAACATATATGTGGTAAAAATCCTACAATGAACCATTTCTTATGCTGCTCAACTGGAATTTGGAAGGTTAGTTGCTCCATCAATAACTTAAATATATTATCAAATTCCCATAATGAGTCATCCTGCAACTTCTTGTTCTCTTTTAGTTCCATAATACACTGTGACTCAGACTTCGGTTTCTGGAATTATTTTAACAAAGATTTCATGAATTTTATGAACATTGGTTTGTCCTGGAGGTGCGATGGACTGACACTTCATAAAACAGAGTAATGCACAGTCTCTAAATGTCGTTATTAACTACGTGATTTTTGTATCATCATCTTGAACTTGCTTTATATTCCATACTGCTTCGATACAAATAAGTGTTGTTCCTGATCTTTTTTCCCCACTCCATGGAAGACATGCATCCTTACAGTGGGGTCTAACCCATCCATTGTGCCCTTCATGGTATTTGGTGTTTTTGATTGAGTGGGGGTTGTCATACTACTTCCACTTCTCTAACTACATTTACTACTATCCTTTATTTTTTTACTAACTACAATTTTTCGCGACAAATTTTCATCTCTTACCTCAAACCTTAGAGACACTCACTGGACCGTGGGTTTGACATAGTATACAACCTGAGAGGATCTAATGATATGCAATGGATGTTCTCATGTTGGACTCATATGGGGGTCCTTTTACTTCTCCTTCTTTTATATGTGTTGTATTCCTTCGATCTAGAATTCTATGCCAGTGTATCTCCCCTCAAAATCATTGTGTTTCCCTTCTCTATCATCCACAATCCTCTTCTTTCTATACCAAAATATTTTTCCACTGTGAAACACTCCAATCTCTTATTCCATCACGCCTTCTTCTTTTATTGGCATTCTCATCCCATCCATCCCTTGTTTATTCTCTCCTGCATCCCTCCCATACTCTCATACCATCCTCTGGTCAACCCCCAGTACCCCTATGCCTATGAAGGATCCTAGATACTAGGGTGATCAAATTCCATCCTCATAACCCCCTTATCACACATCAGCATCTTGATCCAAGTAGATAATGCTTTGAATTATCTTCCATGCTTACCTTTAATGAAAATTATCTCAACATGAATGTACACCTAGATATAGTCTATAGAAAACTCAATAACATAACCCCCCAATACATTCTCCATCCAAAAATAAATTACACAAGATATCTGATTGCTTATGGTATTAACTTATTGAATAGACTCAGGGGTCCAACTCCTCAAAACAATGAGATGGAATGTTGCATTCTTTCCAGCTAACCATTGTAACCACTTAGCCAAAATTATTGGGAATTCACCAAAAAAAATCATACGTGAATCTATAAATACGTACCTTTCTAACCATTCCTCTGAGTTGATCCATGGGTTTTTATTTCGATCTATGGAAAACTATTGTTCCTTCGTCAATAGCCACTGTTCTATTTATTTCTTATTCATCCTCCACATTTCCTTTAGTCGTAGATCTCAGCCCCAGAAATAGAACCATTTGTTGGCGGACAATGGGTAGACCCAAAGTTCACCATGAATTCACCAATAAAACCCTAAGATACTGGCCCTTTCAACATCAACTATGACTAGGTGAAGTCTTATCTGAGGTATCTATGGGGACTGTAGGAACTAATTTTCCGCAGTGTTGAAGTGAGGGAAGGAAATAATTTTAACTATTCTACTAAGCATTCATACCATGTGCGTAAAAACATATAACATATTCATAGAAATAGCCATCAAATAAAACATATCATTTGTATGCAGTGACATAACATTAAACATATCATAACAGAAAGTCGTTATGTCCATAACTAGTCCACTTCTTTTTATCATTTGAAATAGTCCTTATGAAATATGCACACAGTGCTCATACATTATTCCTCAAACATACCCATCATACGAACTATCAAACCCATACATGCCTATTCTCTAAAAACATAAGAGCATTCAATATAACATACCAAAACACACACACCACTTCATCCCAAAACCCTTATATAATTATACAATTACAATAGGGCTTAGACCATAACAAATGGACCAACAATTCCTAACGACTTCCAATGGTATTCCTTCTTTTGTGCACATTGGTCCTTGCATGCCAATTGTCTTTCCTTATTTTGCATGTGTCATGTGGTTTGCTTCTATCCAGTTCCCAAAAATTGACCCCAAAATCCTATCCCAACAGAAGGAATGATGATGAAGGAATAAATCTCAATAACGATACAGAGAATACAAGGCTTTCTAGATACATTCAACTATGTTCATCTTCTACATATTCATAGGTTGAATAGTACTCAAGAAAACTATTTGGAAAACTAAGCAACATTGTTGGATAAATGACAATTATAAAAAAAAATGGGGATTCCCTCGAGCTCTGTTGGATACCTTAGTTTATAAACCATGATTCCTTTCCAAATTAATCAACTTAGGACCAAAATTCAATACACTAAGCATGAAATGGATCTAAAGTATGGATATAAGTGTATAAGAACAAGTTACAAGAAAGGAGGAGGTTTAACTCCTCCTCATGCCTCTCACACTTTAAACTTAGTGTGAGGGAACAACGATTTATTTCTATGCTAATATGACTATGGCATTAGGATAATATCTATGGCACTTGAACTTATTGTTATTTGTGTGATTTTTGGGTGGTGCTTCTATGTGTTTTTTGGGTGGTCTAGGTGCTCTTTATGAAGGAAAACTACTAATCTAATTCTTCATAGGTGACTAGATAAAAGGTAATAGGTAAGAATTTATCCCTCTATTATGGTTTCTTATTGAGTTCAAGAAAATACAGAGTGTGGGACAATATTTTTTTCTTTAGTTTTGTGAACAAACTGGATAAAAACTAGATTTTATGGTTACACCCATCAATACATATGGAGGAATCTAGGAATTGTGGTAAATATATCCTTGTCTACTGTGATGTAGATTCCTCTTGACTCTAGTTGGAATCATGGATATAATAATTATAAGACTAAAATTATTATGATGAATTCGTATTCATATGAAAATCCAAGAAGAAAGAGATGAAGATATGGAATCCAAGTTCAAAGATTTAAATATGAAACATGACAAATTGATGAATGATTATGAAGTGCATTATGATATTATCTTGGAATTTTTTTGGAGTTTCCAATCCATGAAAATAATTCCTAATTTTTATGAAGTTTCCATCAAACACCTTGCTATATAGGAGGGCACAATGTAGTTTACATAGATCACTTTCATAGGACAGTGTAAGGCTTATGGTAAACAATACATTGAGAGAGACTATGTGTCAATGGAGGAGAGCTAAAGTTGACATTAATTTGGCCTTATTTAATTTCCTTTAGGTTGTTTACCTAAATTTTTATTTTGGGACATTATTTAATTCAATATAGTTATAACCAAAATAAAGATAAAATAAACTCTACATATAATAGGTATTTTCAAAGGAAAGTGGTTATGTTTTTTTATAGTATATTCCAAGCATTTTTGAATAATTTTTTAACACATTATATCTCTTTGACTGCATGGAGTTCCAATAATTTATTTATAAATATAATCCATACTCGTTTTTTGTTAAAAGAAGAGGAAAAAGAACACGGAGGTTGGTTTTGATTGAATTATACATATATGTAATAGTACCACAAATGCTTTGATACCACTAATTTGAATTTAGGAGGGAACAAATAAATAGCATATTGCTCTGATTTAACTACTTTGAGTTTATGAATGAATGAAATAAAACATAGAAATATTCTAAAAAAACAGTAATATTAAATTTCTATTAATGAATTAACTATGCAGGACCTGTAACAGAATGTAGAGTGAAATAAACTCGCTAGAATGGTGGCAACTTATATCTCTAAGAAAAGATGTGACAATTATATGCATTCACAAGGAGTAACAATAAGGACAAAATGGTTTTAGCATAAATAATCAAACACGAAAAGGTGTGGCCACCATTGTGGTTAGTTTATACGTCAACTTCTCAAGGGCATAACTTTTGCAATCGATCTTAATTTTGGGAGCTTGGTATCCTGTCAAAAAGGGATATCTAAGAAGAATGCATTCCGAACATCCTAGTACATAATGAAAGGTTACCTACCAAGTATTGTGGTTCTAGAAAAATGTCGTTTAGGGCCTCAAAATGGCCCCGGAAGTTCAACAACCAAAAACACTATAAAAAAACTGCCATAATGGAAAAATATGTTTTTATCCAATGGAATAGGTGGGTGGCCACCAATATCCACCTAGATCATATGTGGTCCATATTCCATCTTTCTATAAGGTGGGTTAGGTCTTCTTGTTGGAATGTTGTCAATTGGAGGTAGAGGAGGACCATTATATGGATGATTTGGGAGGGATTCCCATAAGGATTTGGTCAATTCCCCTAGTGGGAAACAGTCCCAACAATCCTGTGAGAAGTGTGAGGGATTTTGGGGTTGGTTTTCTCAATATATTTATGTTGATGGGTATAAGATATGATCATACATAGATACCCTAATTGGTAATAAATTCGATCAAATTGTTGAGCTTTTAGAATGGCCCCATCTTCAATGGTTGGCATGGTAATGCAATGTACTTGGTGATCATGGTGAGGAGTGATTTAAGAAACCAATCCAGAAATAATTTAGGTTGTATATTGAATTTACACAATGTGAGTGTATGGTGCTACTCACAAATATGATATGCAATATGTGTGGAAGTTTTTTTCCTAAATTCCAAGAGGACCTCTAGGCCAAGCTTGTGGTGAGTTGAAAGATAAATAAAAATAAGGAAAATTGTGATGATGGACACAAAGGTTGCTTGCATGTTTGTATACAAATTGACATACCATTTGGTTTCCTTATCTGTAAGATTCCTCTAAAAATTACGAATATGAATGGCGTATTTAATTATATTATTTTATGAACAACATAGGTGAAATTTCATTACATGGTTAGTGGGATCATTTCCTTTTTTACCTTTGAAATTAAGGATGTTTGAGGGAAATTATTCCAACATGTTAGGCCATGTTAGATTGTGTTGGATAGGATCATTGATGAGTTTTCATAAATCTAGGATATTTAGGTTGGCCATGAATGATGAGGTCATTTGAAAAGGATTTTATCCCTAGCCAAGTTCTATGACTAGGGAATGACACCATTAGAGACGACATAATTGGAAATGAGTGTGTGACAGGGGGTGTTGAGCAAGGTGGGTCCAAGCACAATAGATCCAATCATAGATTCTTTTATATGGGTGGTGAGTGGAGGATGCACATATCTAGGATGGGGAGTAGGGTTATTAGGAAATGCTCCTCTTATAGGAGGAAGGCCTTGAATCCTTAAGGAATGTTGATGTGGCAATGATTTCATTATGATTTCGATTATGAGGGTAGAAATTTTAACGAAGTATGAAATAGAAAATAACTACAATCAACAAATGCAAATGTAAAATGTAAAATGTTACAAATGAAAAGGGTGTAGGTAGGTGTCCTTCAAAGTAGCATTAATGTTGTTTGTAGTATGTATTCTTAATTATGTAGGTTTCTTTATATTTTAAAAAATAAAATGTGGTCCTATTGACTTAATGTTCTTCCTCTTAATATGGTATATGGGTCTTCAAATAGCTCTCCTGTGGGATTGTTGTGAATCAACTAATGACAACTAGAAAAGGTTTGAATGAATAAGTTATAATAATGGGCATTGTGGATATGCTCTAAAAGGAGAAAAAACCCTTATAATAACTGATACAATATGATTCATGTGCAAATGAATCCCACAAACGCTACTTGGTGATAATCCTAGGTTTTGGCCACTAAAAAACCTGCCTCGAGTGTGGATAAGTGGTTCGACCTTAAACAATAAATGATCATCTACATAGATAGTTGGGAGGCTCAATGTAGAGATTGAAAACAACTTGAATTTGGATTTAGTATCCTTGACACCATAATTTCTTATCAAAATTTTGTCTCACTTGGTATAGCAGGATTGAAAGCACCCCAAAAGAAAACAACCAATGTTTCATGTGATAAAGATTGAGGGTGTAAGGTAAAGAGAATAACAGGATTGAGGGTTCAAGGTAAATAACATACTAGGATTGAGGGTTCAAGGTAAAGAGCATACTAGGATTGAGGGTGCAAGGTAAAGAGTATAGTAGAATTGAGGAGAGTTTTCAAGTCCCTTGTTTGTGTGAAGAGTGGACTAAACTAGCTTGTTTGAAAAAATAAATGTGCAAGTGGCAAGTGTTTAAAATCATGTAAATTCATTCCAATTTCCTAGTCTAATGATTTTATTTTTAATCTTTGGAAGAAAGAAATAAAATTGTGTGGTCTACTCCCCAAATCCATAGAAAGTTACAAAATGAATTTCCTCATACTTAAACTAGTTGTTCTAATGACTTAACAAAGTAAAAAGTTGATTGATTGATTTGCTAATTCTTTAGAAACAATGGGTAGTTATGTTAATTCATTTATGAGGAAATAAAATTGAAAAAAACTCAATTCTACTGTAGTTGCAAGGGTCATGGCGCATACAATTGAGTGACCACACGGTTTGTAGGTTACAAATTTCATGTGTCTAAATGGTACAATAGAAAAAATAAATATTTCAAATGAGGGTGTAGTTTACAATATGAAAACACTATGTGAATATGTGGCATAGAAACAAATTATAAGAGGTTGAGTTATTTCATGAATTTAAAACAAAAACATGTGTGAGGTTATTCAGAATAGACATTGGGTACTGCATGAGATGGAAAATGAATGAACAATGACCTTCAGCCTGGAAAAATCACTGGTTAGGGGTATGATAAGAAATGTGTTGGTCTTGAAACAAACCCCACGTTAGTAGAAATCAAGAAGACAATATAGAGGATAAATGAGTAAAACAATCTAGAGTGGAGTTTCCAATTCTGTGGTGGGAAAATGGCTCAATGGTGAGAAAAAATTCCTTTCCTTGTAGATTGCAAATAAGACAACATAGCATGAGATGGTTAGTGTGAAAATTAATTATTTCTTGAAACAAATAAAAAAATAAAACCAAGCATGGGATGTACTTTAAGAATCAAAATGACTAAAATGATATGAAAACAAGTAATAGAGGTGAGCTTAAACTAAATTGCAACTGTCTAATGAAGGGCATATATACAATAGTATCACCTTAAGAAATGTATCTTACAAGAAGTAATCCAATACTCCCTTTAGGAAGGGTCCTTTATACTCTCTAATTTTTCCCAAACAAACTTGGGAATGATGAAGGAAGACACTTGCTTTTCAGGGGAAGAAGTTAAGAAAACATGGAATATTATGACTGGCAAGAATGTATGAGGAAGAAAGCTATTCTAATGAAATCCTTGTAGCGCAACCTTGATTTATTTTTCTCTCATGGTATGCATATGCATGGTTTCATTTTATATCCAAAATGGATGCCTTCAAAGAACTTGTTCACAATGTGAATATCCTCTTCATGAAGTGGTTTCCAAGTACAAGAATCAGGCCCATTAATGCCCAAGTACATGGTAAGTGAAGCCAATTTGAAACTTTTCATGCAAAAATGTAGATGGGTGATTTAAATGCATTGCGAACTTTATGAATCTAGATTTTTGCACAAGTTTTGAAGCCTATATTCCATGCAATATCACTTTGGTCACGATGTTGAGAAGAAGCTAGGTAAAATCCAAATGTGCACTAATTCCTCCATTCCACGTGTTGATCATTAGTAAAAGTAAGATTTGAGAGATGCATAATGTATCTTGATGATGTATTTAGTAACAAAAATGAAAATGTCACAATTTTGCAAATTTTAGGTGATAACAAGGATCCATATGAATAATCTTACATGTCATCCATTTTAACAATAGATCACATAAATGAACTCAAGAAATAATATGGGAATTTTAAAATTGACAAATCATTTGAATTCAATATGGATTCAACCCTCTATGTAATATGTTCAACTTAGGAATACAAATACTAAATTAGGCACATGGAAAACTCAACTTCAAAGAGAGCCACACCCTAACTTTAGTCAGAAAATAAATTGAGGCCTAAACACTTTCAAATATTAAAACTATTGGAAGATATTTTCAAAGGTATAATTTTTATTTGATCTAGGATGTGAACTAAGGTAGGAATGAAATGAGGGTTCTTTAGGTTTGAACATTGGTCAACATAAACCTTAATCCCGAGGAAACCAATACTAGGGACTAGAATAATTGTGAGCTCATATATTCAAAGTAATATGTATTGGTCTAGAAAAATGGATACAGACTTGGAGACATGAAGAAACACAAGTCAACACCCAAATTTATAAATTGACTATCTTTTAACATGTTATAGATTTTTGAATTTGAAAGATAACTTAACAAAAATTATGACAACACATGAAAACAAAGGGTGTTCGTCAAGTCTACATGGTAGATGGAGTGAAAAATTTTGTTGTTTAAGTATAACAATACAAAATTTACAGATTCGTTTGAATGTTGTCAAATGTTGGTAATCCCAAAACCCAAACTTAATCTATATTTCTAATCAATTAATAGTATGAAGACAAGCAATGCCTTGTTTGAATGCTACATCTCTTTTAACATGATTTGGATCCTAAATGTTATTGATATGGGAAAATTCCCTTTGTCAATTGCATTGATTTACCCAAGGGAAGGGTTGAATTATATGTTCTATCTCTTCTTGGAATGGAAGGTCCTCCAAATTCGGGTCCCACCATTGTTACTATTTTATAAATTTTATTTTAAATTCCTACAACTATTCTAACCTAAGTTATCATATTCTAAATCTCCTAGATAGTAATAAAGAACTATAAACATATATGGAACCAACTAAATAGAATACAAACAATAAACATAAATTACTTTTTTTTAGAGGAAAAAAACATACATTTTCTATTCAAAACTGAATAAAAAAGTATAAACTTTTGAGGATCATCTATGAACTAATAGTCTAATCCAAAATATATAGAGACTGAGAATCACACAATACCCTTTGAAGGAAGCATAACCCTCCAAAAAAATAGACTTATCCAATTACATACATTAAGTAAAGAGTCTAAAATCCAAAAATATAAAGAGATCCAAAATCTGTTTGAGTATTTTCGTAAATACTTTCCAAAAGAGAATTCCTTCTTCTCCCTCCATAGCAAGTTTGGATAAATTGTCCTCCAGTTGATTTTGCTCCCTATAAATATGGAAGAAAATGATAAACTTGAAATTCTTCAATTCTTCATGGATCACGTTGCACCAAGGAAGTAAATTTATCACATTCAACTTATATTCACCTCTTTCCCATTTAATAGTGACCTTGGAGTCCCCATACAGCATAAGAGAACAATACCAAAAATGGATGCCACCTTACAAAGACACCACAAGGCCAAGAACTCAGCCTTTATATTCGATCCATATCCACAATGTAATTTGAAAGAAAACCTGTGAGATTCATTTAAAATTAAACTACATACACCACACAAAATAGATCTTTCGCAGCTCCATCAAAAAATCCTACAATTCCATTGTATTGATGAATTTCCTTTGGAATTATGGTCTATAGTTTTTTACCTCCCCTGTACAGTAATCTTTAACCAAATTTTAAATTTGCATGCAAAAAATATCAATATCATGTAGTTGATCTCCAAAAATACAAACATTTCTAACCTTCCAAATTTTCCATGAGATAAATGCAGGTATAAAGTAGAAATCTCTACACTTTTTGTACCATTGATAGAAATTTTGATCAAAGTTTGTTCCTCCTAGACCTCTAAAATATTTAGAGAAAAGCACATTTCTTTCTGAACATTTAAGGTAAAATTACATTTTACCATAATATGATCAATAGACTAAAAATCATGTTTGCATAAGGAACATATATTTTTTCCACACCAACACCTCTTTAATAAATTATCCCATGTTTTCAGATAATTATGTAAGGAAAACTACATTAAAAATTTCATTTTTTAATGAATTTGTCATTCCATGAAATTTTATACCACCATTTTTTAACTGTATAGTTATCTTCCTGAACAATAGCTTGGTAAGCATATTTTTTTATAATTTCACCAGTCATGGGATTAGAGATCCAAATCAGAGAATCTTGTATTTCAGTAAGTCTACATCCAACAACTAAGTTTTCTAGTATAATCCTCCCATTCATTCGCAAATTCACCAACAATACCCATATCTTTAGTAGTGTACCAGTAAGAACTTTCCTTGTTCATCCATTTATATCTTTTAATGTTTGCTAGGGTGAAGTAACCAATCTCAGCCAAATATTC
This sequence comes from Pseudotsuga menziesii, assembly GCA_001517045.1. Taxonomy (NCBI): domain Eukaryota; kingdom Viridiplantae; phylum Streptophyta; class Pinopsida; order Pinales; family Pinaceae; genus Pseudotsuga; species Pseudotsuga menziesii. The sequence goes on from LPNX010252577.1 coordinate 706,065, forward strand.
CAAAGTATATGGAGAAAGGTGAAAATTTTCTCCCAACCCAAGGATAGGATCAATACCAACCATCACATCCTTACCATCTCCTACTTTCCAAGTGAGATATTTACTAATCCATTGATAAATTTTAAGAAAACCCCTCCATATAGGAAAGGAACTCCTAATATTTTTATTAGGATTCCTTATCTAAGAAACTAAATTCATTTTTAAATATTTCCCATGCAAAACTGAAGACCACAAGGTTTTTCCAAAAATTCCATGCCAACACCTCTTTAATCTTAGATCAATGTTGAACCATGATAATTTTTGTATTCCCCATCCACCCGATTCTTTTGGCACTGAAATATTTTCCCAACTTACCATAATAAGATTTCCGCTGTCTATCCCACCAGTCCAAAGAAAGTTGAAAATGATATTTCTTGTTGAATTTATAATAGATACATGAACTTGAGATATAGAAAACCAGTATATTGGAAAGATGATAAGCACAACTTTAATAAGAGTATTCCTACCACCAATGGAAAGAATCATGTAGGTCCACTATTTGATTCTCCTTTCAATTTTTTCAATCAACCATAACCAATCATGTACTCTGCATCCATTAGGTTCAGAAAATAACCTAATTATTTGAAACCATATTCCATATCATATGTCTTATAAGGATGAATGGAAGTAATACTCTCCAAAGAGTCTTTGTTTATGTTAATTATAAATTACTTTATTATACTATTCATTGCATAATTTTGAATAAAAAAATGGAAATGTGGGCATGTCTTTGTTCAACTTAATGAATAATATAATAAAGTAATCTATAATAAATTACTTACGCATGTTTAAGTAATTTTGGTGTATGAACCTCCAATTGTCAACTCGGTTTAGTTATGAGGTTGTTAACTCATATCTGAGAGATTGCATGGCTAATTAAGGAAATTTGATCTATTGTCACGTACCCATACCCTGATTATCATGAAGAATTAAAAATTTCCTATAGAACCTTTGTTGTTCTTTGAAACACAGAGCATGGCCGTGAAGCACTCCTCAACATTCATGTTCTTCTACCACACTGTCATGTCCCCTCCCGTCCACCATTGATCAATTCAGCGATCTACGAAGAAAGATATCATAGGAGATCGAACGACGAAGAAAAATCATGACAGAGATCAACGGTCACAATCTGTTCAGCATCTGGGAACAAATCAACGGCTGAGAATCTACCTGCAAAAATCAACATTGTAGAAAGCTTGAGTTGCGGAATCACGGAAATTCAAATTTTTTGTCCCGCATCTTGCATCCCGCATATGGAATAGACCACTGCGGAAAGAAAATATTGTGGAAATAGAGATCTGTGAAGCCGCATCCCGAGAGTTGTGGAAAGGAGAGTTGCAGAAGGAAAAATTGTGGAGAATGGGATTTACAGGGCCGCTTCTGCATCCCGTAAGTTGTGGAAGGAAAACTACAAAAATAGAGATTTACAGAAGGACATTTCCACATCCCACATCAACCATCCCATAAGTTGTGGAAAGAAGAGTTGCGGAAGGAAAATTGCAGAGAACAGGATTTACCAAATGTCACTTCTACATACCGCATCCCACAAGTTGCAGAAATTCAACCTGCTAACATAATTCTTGGACCAATTTGATCATTCAGGCCATCGCCAATCTATCCATGAAACTTAGAAATGCATTGAAGGTAAAAATACACAGATGCATACAATTGCAATTATATAGCGGAAGCATTTCATTAATTCAACACATTAAACATATTCATCCTATTTCATAAAGCAAATACCATTTGCAAAGATTAACACAGATATACTTATCTTTAAAAGAATTTATTCTACAACCAGCTACGTCGCTGCAATGTTCCACCCAACCATAGGCCTCTGCACTCATCAATATCTCAGCAGCACTGCCACCCCTGAGCTGGGCATGATTCCCACAAGGAATAAGGAACACTAACAGGCTCACACATAGCCAAGAATACAACCAAACTTAGCCAAGCCAACATAGTTGGGTTTATCAGGATACAGACAAACAAGCCAATATACTGTTGGTTTTATCAAACTCCATTCAGTTAAGCCAACATTTTCATTACGAACTAGCCAATCCAACTAACAGATGGGTTTATCAGGCTGCAAAGGAACTGGGAAACTTGAACTACTAAGCTAGTGAGCTCAACCACCGAGCTGTGGACACCTACACTAGATCGGGCTTGGCTCCTAAAACATCTACACACATAACACAAGGAAGCATCCTTTTCTCTATTACAGAGTCCCTCATGATATGTCTTCCCTTCCATTGTTGTTCAGGGAGTGCAAAGAAGAAAACCAACCCCTCTAGATCTATTTGTGAGGTTCCTTCCTACACTAGGTTTATCAAGCTAGTTCATATCCAATTCTACTCCATACCATTTCATACCAAGGAAAAAATATGCACACACTTAGCAAACCACAATGTTAACACAAAAAAACATACTTCCCCTCACTCTGTGACAAAGGATACCATTACACAACAACACTCCGGCTGGTAATAACAGGCGAACAACACAGAACAAAACATGGTTCTGCAAAATAGGCGAATGCACAACACGCATGCAAAGGATGGAATTGAGAATGATCCCAGTCAACCACCATGTTTTTGGGTTAAATCCCCCCAATGATCAGTTGCGCATCCATAGGATGTAAAAAAAAGAAATTAAAAATGTTGAAGGATGGATCATCAAAACGTCTCGCCGCTCCCCACAGTGTGAGGGAAGGTGAAACGTGAGTGCATAAGGGAATGGGAATACGTTTTCTAGAATGTTTTCTTTTGACACCTGGATTTTTCCCCATGGCTCATGGTTAAACATTCCCCCTCTTTGTTCCTTAGGAAATCATGCCCCCATCTCATTATTTGTTGCATTGACATAGTTGGTTGTGGGTTTTTTTTAATTAAATTGCATGTTTATATGATGTCCAAAATTATTTATTGTGCTTTACTCAGCACCATAAATCATAGGCATCAACCTATATCACCTATACACAAAACACCAATTAATGGAAGGGCCTTGGCGTTGAGCTCCTTGCCATGATTCCATACAATATTCTCATCATATATATATTTAATGCAAAACAGGGTCAAAACCAGGGTGTTGCGTTCCCCTCCCCCTTCAATGGCACTGTCCTCGGTGCTTTATAAAATTGAACAAAAATGCTACACTGGCACCACCCTCAGTGCTCTACAGAATTGAACAAAAATGGATGTACCAATCACATGGCATCCTCCAACTCCCATGTAGCCTCTTCAGGATCGTAGTGCTCCCCTTACACCTTTACCTACCCTATGGCTCGGTTCTGAAGCATTGTGACCTTCTTGGCAAGGATGTTCATTGGCTCGATTCGGAATTATCCCTCGAGTTCCACCTGAATTACATCCCAATTTATCACATGGTTAGGATCATGTACATATCTCTTAAGCAAAGAAACATGAAAAACATTATGATCCCTAGTGCTAGCAGGAAATGCAAGTCTATATGCAACTAGCCCTATTCTTTCAAGCACTTCAAATGACCCACAGTATCTAGGTGACAACCTGGCACAACTTCCAATCTTCAAGGAACTCTTCTTTGCCCTCACTCTGAGGTAAACATGATCCCAAAAACTGAACTCTTTGTTCACCCTATGCTTATCTGCATAGATTTTCTGTCTGTCCTGGGTTGCTTTTGGATTCTTCCTGATCTTTACAACCTCCTACTCCATCTCCTTGAGCAATTCTGGACCAAGCACAACCCTTTTCACTGGATTATCCCAAGTCACTGGTGTCCTACACCTCCTACCATACAAAGATTCAGATGAACTCATCCCCAAGGATGCTTGTTGTCCATTGTTATAAGAAAATTCTACCAAGTGTAAATAATCTTTCCACTTGGTTGGTTTGTCCATCACATACATGCAAAGCATGTCTTCAAGCACTTGGTTAACTCTCTATGTCTACCCATTAGTCTGAGGATGGTAGGCAGTGCTGAAATTCAACTTCATCCCCAAATCTACAAACAATCCCTTCCAAAAATTAGAAGTGAACTTGACATCTCTGTTAGAGACTATTGCCTTAGGTAATCCATGCAATTTGAAAATCTCCTTCATGAATATCTTTTCAATGTCATCAGTCTTATGCGTAGATTTAATCGGTATAAAATGTGTTGCCTTTGTCAACTTGTCCACCACAACCATGATGGAATCATGTTGTCTCCAAGTCATTGGAAATCCTATAATAAATTCCATGGAAATAACTTCCCATTTCCATTCTGGAACTAGCAAAGGCTGCAACAAACCTACTGGGTGTTGATGCTCAACCTTCACCTGCTGACATTTCATGCACCTTGAAATATATTCATCCATGTTCTTTTTCATCCCTGGTCAAAAGTACTGCTTTCTAGCTGTAGCAATTGTCTTCTGATATCCTGGGTGCCCAAAATATGGATTCTGGTGGATCTCATCCATAAAAACCTTCCTCAAATCTGCTACATTCAAAACATAAACTTTGTTCTTATAAGTAAGGAGTCCATATTCTTCTAATTTATATCCCGCATACTTCTTTTCAAGGGTTTGCTGCTACAACTTGTCTTTTACCTGCACATAAAATTCATCTTCAGCAACATGATTAATAATTTGTTGTCTCAAATTTGACTGGAAAATACCAAGAGATGCCGCATGCATTTCCTGCACCTTCCTGCTGAGTGCATCAGCTACCTTATTCTCTTTTCCTTTTATGTGCCTAATTTCAAAATCAAACTCACATAAAAACTCCAGCCATCTAGCTTGCCTAGCATTTAGAGTAGGTTGATCAAACAAATACCTTAGACCACAATGATCTTTTATTAGCTCAAATCTTCTGCCCATCAAGTAATGCCTCCACATTTTGAGAGCATGTACTATGGCTGCAAGTTCCAGATCATGAGTGGCATAGTTCTTCTCATGCTCCTTCAAATTTCTTGACTCATAACATATTACGTGGTTGTCTTACATAAGAACTCCTCCAAGTCCTTGACCGCATGCATTAGTGCATACCACAAAATCTTTCTCTGGGTCTGCAACTTTCAATACTGGTGCACTTGTGAGAATATTCTTCAACTGCTAGAAACTTCCTTCACACCTTGATGTCCATTCAAACTTTATCCCCTTCCTCTGCAAAAAGGTGATGACATGTGCAACCTTGGAGAATCCTTCAATGAATATCCTGTAGTATCCTACGAGTCCCATAAAAGATCTTACATCTGTCACATTTCTTGGAGTAGGCCAATTCATAAGGGCTTCAATATAGTCAGGGTCCACAGACATACCCTCTTCTGAGATAATGTGACCCAAATACTGAATTCTATCTTTATAGAAGTCACACTTGCTCAACTTTCCATACATCTTATGCTCCCTGAGCAACTGTAATGTCAATATCAGATGCTCTTCATGCTCTTCCTCATTCTTAGAATAAATTAGAATGTCATCAAGAAAAACAAGAACAAACTTGTCTAAATACCTGTTGAAGACACTATTCATAAGGCACATAAATGTAGCTGGTGCATTTGTGAGACCAAATGGGACCACTACAAACTAAATTTAATTTCCATACCTTGTTTTGAAGGTTGTCTTATGAATGTCTTCATCCTTGATTCTCACCTGATGGTAACCAGACCTCAAGTCAATCTTGGAAAATACCTTTTCTCCTCTCATTTGATTAAATATGTCATCAATTCTAGGCAAATGATATTTGTTCTTCACAGTGGCTTTGTTTAGTTTTCTGTAATCAATACACAATTTGAGTGTACCATCTTTCTTCTTCATAAATAGAACTGGTGCTCCCCAAGGAGACACACTCGACCTGATATACTTCTTTTCCAAAAACTCTTGCAACTACATCTTCAGCTCTAGTATTTCTAGTGTACTCATCATGTATGGTGTCTTGGACACTGGTGCTACTCCTGGCACAAGTTCAATTGTGAATTCAACGTCTCTCTTTCGAGGAAGCCCTGGAATGTCATTAGGAAAAACATCCATGAATTCTTGCAATACATGATAGTTCTAGAACCTAATAGTTTCATTCTCTGTTGCCTCCACAACATGAGCTGCATACACTCTGGAACCCTTCCTACAAAAATTCTTCAACTACATTGTTGAAATCTGCCTCACAGAAATCACCTTTCAGGATGCCTCTTACAACTATTGGGTTCCCTTCTTCATCCATGCATTCAAAAGTCCTATTGTAATAGTCAAGTTTTACCTTGTGAGCTTCTAACCAATCCATTCTAATGAGAATATCATAGGAATAAAGTGGTAGAACATTCATATATACATGAGTGACCAATCCATTCATCACAAATGGACATTTTTCCACCATTTCATTAACCTTTCTCTTAGTTTCAGTGGCTAGTTGAACTAACCATGATTTTCTATGCTTTACTTTTTTAAAATCACAAATCTCCACTACTCTAGGAGCAATGTAACTGTGAGTAGAACCATGGTTAACCAAAATAGAGACAGATTGCTCAACAATCTTACCTACATCTTCAACAACAGTTAACTGGTGATCTGCCTGGGGGTCCTCTAGTGCTACATAGATCCTAGGGATGGCCCTTGCTACTTGACCCACTGTTTCTGCTTCTTGAATGTTGTAAGTTGGCCTTGCATTCTCATCCTCAAGTGGACAATACCTGTGCATGTGGGTTCCTCCACATTTCCAACATTGGATTGGTGCTCTATTCTATTGTGAATCTCTTGGCTCTTCTCTCACCACTCTAGTTGGATGCTTCTGCTGATTCTTGAAGTTAGAAGGTTTGAAACCTTTCTTCCTTTGGTCAAAGTTCTCATTCTTCTTGTCCTTCCATGTCTTATGATAATTAGGTTTTCCTTTGCTTTGCTTGTAGCAATACTTAGCTTTCCTTATCGCTTCTTCCAGAGTTCCAGGTTCATAAAACTCAATTCTGTCTTTGTAGGACTAAGGCAATCCATTCAGAAAATGCTGGATTTTCAACAGCTCCAAGAACTTATTTTCATACTCTTCCACGGTCTACTGTCCCAATCTTAGCTCATGGAATTCCTTGATCTTATCATCATAGTACCTGTTAGAGAGGTACTTTTGCTTGAAATACTTCTCGAACTGTTTCCACATAATCTTCCTTTCATTAATCTTCTTCACTTGCCTAAAGTTCTCCCACCATATGGATGCTCTTCTAGTCAAGTTGAATATGGCTACTTTAGCCTTCATATTTCCTTAATAGTCTTGGACTTGGAAATATTTCCACATCCCAAGAAGCCAAGCTTCAACTTCTTAACCATTCTTTATCTCATCATTGAAGGTAGGAGGCCTTACCTTCTTAAATTCATCACGTGAATGGTTCTGGTAGAGCCTATTCCTCTTATTACTATGAGAAGAAGAACTTGAACCACCAATGGATCCTTCATAGTCAAATGACCCACTAGGAGATCTCTTTTTTCCTCTAGTAGTGCTCTTACTTCCTGCTAGTATCACTATCTGGTCCCTAGAGTTCATCTACCTCTGAATGTTAGTCAAACTGTGAAGCATGGCTGCAATCAGTTGATTTTGTTCCTCCTCTGCCTTAACCAATATTTCATTGTATTCCCTATGACTTTGCATCTCCACCCTTAGGCTTCTTATGGTGGCGGAAAAATCTGGAGGGCTATCTTGAAACCTCCTCCCATTAGACTCTATCTCAGCATTTTTGATTCAGACATTTTCTCCCATAGGATCTTCCTCATATTCATTGGGGTTTTATGCATCATCGCACATGTCGATTCTCATGGCTCAGTTGAACCAAATTTACCTAACTTCACTATCTGGAATGCTTCCCTATGACTATAGTTCTGAGAAATGTGTTAATAATAAATTGTTAGATAATTTCAAAATCGAAACCACTTACCCACTACCCATGGAAGTTTTCTTTGTTATGCAGCTAACAATATTTTGAAACCATTTACCAATAGCTCTATTAACTGTTCAACTTGGCCCATTTAGTCCCTAGCACTGCAACCAGCAGCTCTGATACCACTCTGTCACGTACCCATACCCTAATTATCATGCAGAATTAAAAATTTCCTACGGAACCTTTGTCGTTCTTTGAAACACAGGACATGGTTGTGAAGCACTCTTCAACATTCATGTTCTTCTACCACACTGTCACATCCCCTCCCATCCACCATTGATAAATTCGGCAATCTACAAAGAAATATCTCAAAGGAGATCAAACGTTGAAGAAAAATCACAACAGAGATTGACGATCACAATCTGTTCTACATATGGGAACAGATCAACGCTTGAGAATCAACGTGCAAAAATAAACGGTGTGGAAATCTTGAGTTGCGGAATCGAGGAAATTCAAATTTGTGGTCTTGCGTCCTACATGTCAGATAGACCACTGTGGAAAGAAAATATTGCAGAAATAGAGATCTGCGAAGCTGCATCCTGCAAGTTGTGGAAAGGAGAGTTGCGGAAGGAAAATTTGCAGAGAATAGGATTTACAGGATGTCACTTCTGCATCCTGTATCCCACAAGTTGCTAAAGGAAAAATGCAGAAATAGAGATTTAATAAAGGATGTTTCTACATCCCGCAAGTTGTGGAAACAAGAGTTGCAGAAGGAAAAATGTGAAGAACAGGATTTACAGAATGTCGCTTCCGCATCCTGCATCCCACATCCCGCAAGTTGCGAAAAGGAGATTTGTTCGAAAATTCAACCCGCTAACAGAATTATTGGACCAATTTGATCATTCAAGCCATCACCAATCTGGACATGAAACTTAGAAATGCATTGATCATTCAAGCCATCACCAATCTGGTCATGAAGCAAATACCATTTGTAGAGATTAACACATAGATACTTATCTTTGAAAGAATTTGCTCTGCAACCAGCTACGTCGTTGCAACATTCCACCCAACCATAGGCCAGTGTGTTAATCAAACTCTCAGTAGCAATGCCACCCCCAAGTTGGGCATGATTCCCACAAGGAATAAGGAACACTAACAGGCTCACACATATCCAAGAATACAACCAAACTCATCCAATCCAACACAATTGGGTTTATCAAGCTACAGACAAACAAGCCAATATATTGTTGGGTTTATTAGACTGCAGTCAGTCAATCCAACATTCTCATTAAGGACCAGCCAAGCCAACTAACTAACAGATGGGTTTATTAGGCCGCAAAGGAACTGGGAAACTTGAACTGCTAAGCTAGTGAGCTCAACCACCGAGCTGTGGACACCTGCACTAGATCAGCCTTGGATCCTAAAAAATCTACACACCTAACACAAGAAATAATCCCTTTCTATGCTACACAGTCCCTCAAGCTATGCCTTCCCTTCCAGTGTTGTTTAGGGAGTGCAAAGAAGAAAACCATCCCCTCTAGATCTATTTGTGAGGTTCCTTCCTACACTAGGTTTATCAAGCTAGTTCATATCCAATTCCACTTGAGATCATTTTAGACTAAGGAAAAAATATGCACACAAAGAGCAGACCATAATGTTAATGCAAAAAAATAGACTTCCCCTCACTCTGTGACAGAGGAGACCATTACACAACAACACTCCGAACGGTAATAACATGCAAACAACATAGAACAAAACACGGTTCTGCAAAATACATGAACGCACGGTGCACATGCAGAGGATGGAATCAATAATGATCTCAGTCGACCACCATGTTTTTGGGTGAAATCCCCCCAATGATCGGCTGCACATCCACAGGATGAAAAAAAAGAAACTAAAAACATTGAAGGATGGATCATCAAAACGTCCTGCCACTCCCCACAACGTGAGGGAAGATGTAACATGAGTGCATGAGGGAATGGGCATACATTTTCTAGGTGTTTTCTTTTGACACCTGGATTTCCCCCCATGGCTCAAGGTTAAACATTCCCCCTCCCTGTTCCTTAGGAAATCATGCCCTCGTCTCATTATTTGTTGCATTGACATAGTTGGTTGTGGGTTTTTTTTAATTAAATTGCATATTTATATGATCTCCAAAATTATTTACTGTGCTTAATGACTCAGCACCATAAACCGTAGGCATCAACCTAGATCACCTATGCACAAAACATCAATCAATGGCATGGCCTTGGCCTTGAGCTCCTTTCCATAATTCCATACAATATTCTTATCATATATATATTTAATGCAAAACAGGGTCAAAACTGGGGTGTTACATCTATAGTTAATCCCTAACTAGGTTTTCATGCATGAGAGACAAATTCAAATTTCCTACCTAAGTGATTTGAATTGCCTATATGTAAAGATTGCTTCATTCTAGGTAAATATAATGGAATAGTGTGTTTCTGAAAGAGATTGTGTCTCCTATTTATTGTCAATGGATGTCATGTGTTTTTCTTTTATTTAATTGCTTGCAAATTGTATTACTACTTGTTTTAATTTCTAGCTCTTATGCTCCAAAATATTATAGTGTAAAATATTCCCCTACTGATGCCACTATAGTTGGATTAGTTTCCTTTTTATCAATCACAATAACTTCAACTATTACCACCAATTATTGATCCATGTTCAATTTTATTTTCTTACATGTTTGTTTCACCACTCGTTTCCTTTTATGATCATAAGTGGACAATTCTAGTCAAGTCACATGGCATGGTTTTTTACACAAATTGTTGTGCAAAAAATGGCCATGGTATCTCATAATAAATCTATATATTAGTTTTCTAGAAGGATGTAGTGCATCTCCCATCTTCATTTATTGTTTTAATATTCTCCATGTTTGCATGTTCTATGATATAGTTCATCATTTGTACACATAATAGAATGACGAGACTAGCTACTACATTGTGATTTTAATATATTTAAATGCTTGGATATATGTATGTATTTGAATGTTCATATTCTAGTGTGAGAAATATTATTGGATTCTTTAGGTTCTATTTCCATGGCTGTTCCTCTTCCCATGGGATTCTTCTTTTTTTAATTTTTTTCATAGGAGCTATACAAATTGTTCTGCATATCAACCATATCAACAACATATCACATTAACTCTTGAAATATTGTAACTTCGAAGAATATTCTATATGTATCTTTTGTGGTCCTCGATGGTCCTACCGGGAGAACCACTTGTATTACTTTGTACCCCGATGCTTCTAACCAGAAGAACTAATAAGAGTCATGAGGTATTCCCCTCTAATTGTAAAGGTGGGTCATTAGCACCCCAGTGTGGTTACTTAAGCCTACATGATTAACTCGAGCCTACATGTCAGATGAGTTAACTTAAGTGAATGGATGAATATAAATATAGGTGTGGTGCTCCTCATTTGTAACACACACTCTCACTTGTATAGCACATTAGTGGAGAAGAGAATTAGTTGGAGAAGGAGGAGGATCAGGCTTTGATCTCCTTGCTGGTTTTATCTTTTATCTTTTTGGGGCAACTATATTGAGGAATATTTTGCTGGGTTTTTCCCCTTAGGGTTTTCCCAGGATAAATCTTTGTGTTCCTTTTGTATGGTTATGCTTGTCTATCTTTTAGTGATACTGTTTATATGCTTTTGTTATGAAAATGAAATGAAATACCGATGTCTTAGCTAAGCATATGAAATGTTAACATGGTATCAGAGCTAACCTGAGAAGAAGACATTGTGCAGCTACAGAATCTAGGGATTCTTCCTTTTTGGGTCTCTCTCCACAATCCATCAGCAAAAGTATGCTAGGCTGACTCTCCATTGAAGGGCGCATCTTTCTGTCGAAGCGAAATTCGATTCCGAGCATTTTCAGTTTTCGATGCGGAAATTAGGGATTTCTACAGAAGTGGAATTTTTGAGTGACACCAGCATAGTATTTTTCTCCTCATCAAAACCGAATTTTAGAGACCTGGATCAAGAAATTTGGTTGGGTGAAACTCTGGGAAAGTCAAACCCTAGTTTGACCCCGAGCTAGAAAAACCCTAAGTACTAAAACTGCTAAGTTTTGGTACATTCGCTATATCCCACAATTGGAGAAGGCTCAAGAGATAAAAATTGTGGGGGCCAAATATAAAATCCTTATGTACACTGTATCCAAAATTCAGCCTCCGATTCTCTATATTCTTGGAGATATTATCCCTCCAAGTTAGGGTTCTAGCCTCTTCCATAATTCATCCCTAAACAGGACACCTGGGGAGAACTACAATATCTTCGGCTACAGAGGTCCAAATGGAATTCTTGAAGATGTTCCAGAAATGGAACGGACTTTAATTTTAGTGGTACAAATATCAGACTCAGAAGATGAACCAGTGACACATGGAATTCCGTACAATTTTGTTGTTCTGAACAGTCCTGTAACAGGTCACCTTGGGAAAAGGATCATAAATCCCAAATGATAAAACCAATTTTAATGAAACCTATGGTGTTGAATCAGGGACATTCAAGGTTACCGTAATGAAAAATTTTATACACATAGGATCAGTAATTTTGGATATATCACAGAAATAGGATCAGGCATTTCTGTAGAAGAAATTGGAAATCTAGGGCTTCCTGTTCCGGGAGATTCCCTCCACTGTTTTTAGAAAAAGAGTACATTGGAAAGCTCCATTTGAAGATATCTATCTGTCTATCTAATCAGATCTGAAAGATTCCAATTTTTTAAAATTAGGGTTTCTGTGACAAACCCTAGATCAACGAGCTTTGGAACCAAGACGGACACCTCAAATCGGTAAGATCTAATCCTTTGCTATTTTCATTTGAGGTTCTCATTTCAAAGTGATCTATCACATCATCTTGATGATAATCTTGGTGAATTTGACAAATTCCAAGCCTAGAAATTTATGATCTCTCTGAAGAAAATGGTTTGGACACCTACATGAGTATAGAGGTTCCAGTTCCAGAGGGAGATGAGGCTAGAAGCCTTACACAAGAAGAACTTGGTCAAGGCCAAGAAGATCATTGCTGATTCAGTCATGAATCAACTTGTACCACAAGTGTCTCCCCAAAGACACCGAAGATGTTTGATTCCTTGACCAAGCTATTTGAAGATAAGAACTTAAATCAGAAGATGGCTTTGAGAAAATAGTTGAAGAATGTGAAGATCCAGAATGCAGAACAACTTGAAGCAGTAGAAGAAGAAGTGGAGAATGCAAAAGTGGTTATAGCCACCTTGAATGGCCTCCCAGGATCATGGGATTCATTCATGCTAAGAATGTGTGCCAGAAGGAAGTAATTACTTTCAACAGACTTTGGGAAGAAGAAGAAGCTCATCTCATAAGAAGAGAAGAAGAAAGATGGAAGCAATTGAAGATCAAGCTCTCACCATTCAAAGAAGATCCCTTAAGCGATGAGGAATATGAAGAACTCAATTATTAAATAACCTCTTATCCATCTTATCATTTGGATCAGAAATGATGATTTCATGAATGAAGAAGATGATGAAGCAGAATGATCAAGAAGGAGTCTACCCACGAAACAAACAAAAGATAAGTATTCAATTGTCATTTAATGATATTGTTTTGTTATGCATTTGATTATATTCAGTTGATGTGTTATGCATAATAGATTGTTTGCATTAATGACTATATACTACTAATATGCATGTGATGGGTAAGTAGCTCATGATGCTATACAACTCTCCATTGCTACTTATCTAGAATGAAACCTCTTTGCTGACATATTGGATTAGTGCACAATCTCAATGTTGTCCTAGTAGAGATGGAAGGCATCTAGAAAAGTTTACATGATATAGGGATGAATGTTGTATTGGCTAAATAGTTGCATGATGCATAATAATTTGTCGTTATGCATATGTTTTATGAAATAGTTCTAACCATGCAACTAGTGCATTTGAATTGTAGGAAAGGTCCTGTACAACCTCCTACAAGAAAAAAAAAGGGGGGGGATGAGACTTGTTCCAAAGAAAAAGTGATGAAAATTCAAGATTCACCCCAATAAACATGAATCTAAAGCTCCCAGAGTCAGAGACACCATGACAGAAGAAAGAGATTCAGAGAGCGGTAGATCCACCTCGAAGGATGAAGACCACCATGGCTACGAGAGATAACTCAAGATGAAGAAAAGAATGCTATGAAAGAAGCTATGATCAAAGAATAACAATTGATTATGGGGAATGATGTATACGATATGATTTTGAGACATAAAGGAAAGTACGTAGTATCTTCCATATGGATCTACAAGAACAAGTGTACAAAGCAAGGTTCATGATTTTCCTCGGAAAGAATAGACTATGACATGACATACTCTATTGACAAGTATATATCAAGCATAGAGCCACCTGTACAGAATGAAGAGGGAAGATGATACTCCACTTTAGGGGGAGTGACTATAGAAGATATCTAAGTTCGACATGGTACAACATGATGGACAGCTTCCTATTGGATCGAGACTTTATCAAGAGTGAAGTGGGTTCCAACCTTCAAGGTTGAATGTAGAAGACTAGGATATGTTGATGAACCGATAAGACAAACTCATGGAAGATGTTATGATGAAAGAATACTAGATTGTTGTTTGGGATACAGTTCCCAAACCCGAAGGAAAGAGTATAGTATCCTCCAAATGAATATGCAAAATAAAGCATGTAGCTGACAGAAGTATTGAGAAGTATAAAGCAAGATTTGTGGCCAGAGGTTTCTCTCAGAAAGAGGGAATTGATTATGAAGAGACATTTGCCCCAGTATCATGGTATACTTCAATTAGAGCTACCATGGCACTTGCATCCATGATGAAGTGGGACTTACACCAGATGGATGTGAAAACAACTTTTGTAAATGGTGTGATAGAAGAAGAAGTATACATAGAACAGCCACAAGGATTTGAATTTGAAGATATACATACTCACATATGCAAATTGAAGAAGGCCTTGTATGGCCTTAAACAAGCCCCTCGAGCTTGGTATGGAAGAATAGATAGTCTACTGGCAAGCATGGGCTTTGCCAAGAGTAAAGTCGATCCTAACCTTTACTACAAGGTTGTAGAAGATGAACCTCTCATCCTGTTATTATATGTGGATGACTTATTCTTGACACAGAATGAGAAATAGATCATGGAAAGCAAGAAGAAACTAGCAGAAGAATTTGAGATGAAAGACCTTGGGTTAATGCATTATTTCCTAGGTCTGGAAGTATGACAAAGAAATCTTTCTCAACCAGGGAAAGTATGTGGTAGAGATATTGAAGAGATTCAATATGTTGGAATGCAAAGCCATGGCCACACCCATGGACTCCAACATGAAGCTGGTAGCTAGTGACTCATCAAAGTTAGTGGATGTGACTCATTATAGATAGATCATTGGGTCATTGATGTATTTAACAAATACTAGACCAGACATTTGTTTTGCTGTGAACACCTTAAGTCAATATCTAGTTCAACCTAGATGGGTTCACTTGGTAGCTGCAAAACATGTGATGAGGACTATAGATTTTGGTCTATACTATGATGGTAGCCATAAGTATAGATTGTATGGCTATACAGATGTAGATTGGGCTAGAAGTATCTCAGATAGAAAAAGTAGTACAACAGGTGGATGTTACAGTTTGGGATCTACTATGATTTCATGGTTTAGTAGAAAGCAATTTAGTGTTTCTCTAAGCATAGCCGAAGCAGAATATATAGTATCTTACTGATGTTAGGATTATTCAACCTAGAGTTGGACACTACCGTGATTCTATGTGATAACCAAAGTTGTGGTGATAGGGAACCATGTGTTCCGTCGTAACACATAGAAATTCAGTATTTCTACGTACAAGATAAGATGCAGATGATGATGTTTCAGTATTCCCATACTGAAGATATAGATGATGTTTCAGTATTTACATACTGTAGATGCAGATGATGGTGATTCTGTATTTCTATACTGAATATAGAAATGATGATGCTTTCAATATTTCTATACTAAAGATATAGATGATGATGCTTTCAGTGTTCACATACTAGAGATACAGATTGAGATAGTTCAGTATTCACATACTAAATATGTAGATGATGATGTGCTGATGAAACCTCTATCCCAAGTAAAGTTTGAAATCTTTTTAGACAAGCTTGGTGTGGTTCGGAAATACCTTCCCCGAAAGGGGGAGTAGTGATGTTCTAGTGGGATTGTATCATCCCTGGGCACTTGCCCTAAAGTGATCCGAAGACCTCGGTCTTCGAGAATGAAGAGGGATTGTATCATCCCAGGACATATGTCCAGAAGTGATCCGGTGACTTTGGTCATCGAGAATGTGGTAGGATTGTATCATCCTTGAAATTCGGTTCAGAACAGATCCGGTGAACTTTGGTCATCGAGAAGGTGGTAGGATTGTATCATCCTTGTACTTCGGTTCAAAACGGATCCGGTGAACTTCGATCATCGAGAAGGTGATAGGATTGTATCATCCTTGGACTTCGGTTCAGAACGGATCTGGTGAACTTCGGTCATCGAGAAGGTGGTAGGATTGTATCATCCTTGGACTTCAGTTCAGAACAGATCTAGTGAACTTCGGTCATCGAGAAGGTGGTAGGATTGTATCATCCTTGAACTTCAGTTCAGAATGGATCCGGTGACTTTGGTACTCGAGAACGTGTGTTGATCCCTTAATTCCTAGAGGAAGGATTGTCTGAGTTCCACAACTGTGTTGATACCGTAATTCTGAAAGGAAGGATCGTTAGTAACTCCGTAAAGACCTAAATCTCGTAATTCCGAAAGGAAGGATCATTGACTTTATCCTGTAATTCCTAGAGGAAGGATTGTCTGAGTTCTACAATTGTGTTGATCCCATAATTTCGAAAGGAAGGATCATTAGTAACTCCGTAAAGACCTAAATCCCATAATTCTGAAAGGAAGGATCATTGACTTGATCCCGTAATTCCAATAGGAAGGATTGTCTGAGTTCCACAGATGTGTTGATCCCGTAATTCCAAAAGGAAGGATCATTAGTAACTCCGCAAAGACCTAAATCCTATAATTCTGAAAGGAAGGATCATTGACTTGATCCCGTAATTCCAATGGGAAGGATTGTCTGAGTTCCACAGATGTGTTGATCCCGTAATTCCGAAAGGAAGGATCATTAGTAACTTCGTAAAGACCTAAATCCCGTAATTATGAAAGGAAGAATCATTGAATTGATCCCGTAATTCCAATAGGAAGGATTGTGTGAGTTCCACAGATGTGTTGATCCCGTAATTCCGAAAGGAAGGATCATTAGTAACTCCGTAAAGACCTAAATCCCGTAATTTTGAAAGGAAGGATCATTGGTAGCTCCGTAAAGACTTGATCCCATAATTCCAACATGAAGGATTGTCTGAGTTCCACAACTGTGTTGATCCCGTAATTCTGAAAGGAAGGATCGTTAGTAACTCCGTAAAGACCTAAATCCCGTAATTCCGAAAGGAAGGATCATTGACTTGATCCCGTAATTCCAATAGGAAGGATTGTCTGAGTTCCACAGATGTGTTGATCCTGTAATTCCGAAAGGAAGGATCGTTAATAACTCCGTAAAGACCTAAATCCCGTAATTCCGACAGGAAGGATCGTCTGAGTACCACAGACATGTTGATCCCGTAATTCTGAAAGGAAGGATCATGTTGATTTTTTGATGATGATGATGTTGATGTTTTGATAATGATGATGATGACGTACTGATCGAGAGATCAGAGTATGATGATGATGACGTACTGATCGAGAGATCAGAGTATGATGATGATGATGTTGTTGTTCGAAAGATCAGAATATGATGATGATGATGTTGTTGATGATGATGTTGCTGATCGAAAGGTCAAAAAGCTGATGATGATGTTGCTGATCGAAAGTTCAAAGAGCTGATGATGATGTTGCTGATCGAAAGGTCAAAGAGCTGATGATGATGTTGCTGATCGAAAGGTCAAAGAGCTGATGATGATGTTGCTGATCAAAAGGTCAAAGAGCTGAAGATGATGTTGCTGATCGAAAGGTCAAAGTGCTAAAGATTGTTGCCAATCGAAGCGGTCAAAGCTTGCAGCTGATCGAAGCGGTCAAAGTGTTGATGTTGCTGAAGACTGAAGATTGAAGATGAAGACTACATGATGTTGAAAAGCTTCCAATGATTTATAGATGTGTTACCCTGATGCTGTTGATGATGGCCTCTATCTCTCTCCTACTATTGCTGTTGTTGATGTTGTTGTAGAATACCCTTCTCGTTAAGGGGGAGTGTTGAAATATTGTAACTTCAAAGAATATTCTATATGTATCTTTTGTGGTCCCCGATGGTCCTACCGGGAGAACCACTTGTATTACTTTGTACCCCGATGCTTCTAATCGGAAGAACTAATAAGAGTCGTGAGTTAGTCCCCTCTAATTGTAAAGGTGGTTCATTAGCACCCCAGTGTGGTTACTTGAGCCTAAATGATTAACTCGATCCTACATGTCAGATGAGTTAACTTAAGTGAACGGATGAATATAAATAGAGGTGTGGTGCTCCTCATTTGTAACACACACTCTCACTTGTAGAGCACATTAGTGGAGAAGAGAAGTAGTTGGAGAAGGAGGAGGATCAGGCTTTGATCTCCTTGCTGGTTTTATCTTTTATCTTTTTTGGGCATCTATATTGAGGAATCTTTTGCTGGGTTTTTCCCCTTAGGGTTTTCCCAGGATAAATCTTTGTGTTCCTTTTGTATGGTTGTACTTGTCTATCTTTTAGTGATCCTGTTTATATGCTTTTGTTATGAAAATGAAATGAAATACTGATGTCTTAGCTAAGCATATGAAATGTTAACATTAACTAGGCTATAAACACAAATTGTGTGCTTTAAAATATGATAATTGAATCAAAAGCATTGTGAAAGTAATTCCCTAATTAAAGGATTTAGCATTTAAACTTTTTTGGCTAAAATTAAGATCATGATGAAAGCGTTCAAATCATTGCATGGGATTGAACACAGGTTTTAGCCTCATTTGCATTCAAATGTTGAAAATAGGTAGATATGCACTCTTTCTCGAATAACACAGCTTTTTCAAATTGATAAGTGAACTAGATAAGGTCGTGGCTACTTTAATTTCACAAAGAAGGAAGCAAAAAAAATATCTTTTGAGATTCAAATCCTTAGGACATGAGAAATTCATTTGATTGATAATGTTATTTATGAAAAAGGGGGTATTTGTAGCCTTGCAAAGATTCCAACTATTGGTAACAAGTAGGTGAATGGGAAGCAAAGAGTGGAGGGGGGAATACGATCATTCAAAGGGGAATTTACTTGATTTATACTTTACCCATCTATCATTAAAAAAATAGAATTTTAGATTGAAAGATATCTATAATATCAAATGAACATAGTTATGTGTTCTTATATAAGAAGGGATTTTATGACCTACCTAGTAGGTTTCATCAAAATATTTGGTGGTATGAGGAGAGAATTGACAATTTCAATGTTGGGAAGATCCTTCAACGCTTGCTAACACGTGTGGAAAACAATTCAAAGGTTTTATTTCTCTAATTTATCCGAAACTATAAAACACAATCCCCATTCAAATTCTTGATTTGATTAGACATTCATTGATTGCATATTTACTTCATTAATTTAGGAACTATGCAGTGTATTGTGTTTAATCTAATGCATTCTATTTGAAGGATTCCATGTGTGCCACATAAGTTTACATGTTCAACTTGTGATAGTTTTCCCACCCCATAAGATATTTTCTAAGGAAAGGTAAGGGAAAGTTAAAAAATGCCTTGACATACTGTTGGGATTGTTCAAAAGAGGATAGACAAGAGCTTTTCAAATATCTGAATGTATTGCTGGGATGAAATGGAAAGGGGGATTTCCTAATATCCTAATAGACTATTAGAGTTTCTTTAAAGAAGATACATCTAAATATTCTAGGGAATTTCTTTAGACTAATAGAGTTTCTTCAAATGTTTCATATAGATTGTTGAGGGAATTTCAAACACGTATTTTGAAACAAGACCAATATGCCATTCGGGATTTCCAAAGAAGAGATTTCTAATCCTATCAATGAATCATTACGAAATTAAAAAAGAATATATTCAAAAAAAATTAACAAGCCATTGAGGCAATAAGAAAGAAGATAGTTTTCGAGCAATATCTGACAAGTTGTTGAGGAAAACCTAATGAAGTTATTGAATATTTCTATGATAAGATACGATTCAATTAAAGTGATACATTACAAAAGAAACATGGTTGTAAAATGATCAGTATAATATTTATAATGAATAAATAATTCCAAAATAATGATCTAGTAACTAGAAAAGAAATCATCCAAAATCTAATTAAAATAAAGACCAAATTTCCCAAGCATCCCTCAAAAGAGGGACTAAGAACGAAACAAAAATATCAAGTAATTTCAAGAAATAATTCAATCCATAATCACTGTAAATGTAAAGAAAAAATCCAACATTCTATTTTTAAAGGGGTCCACAAATCTAAAAACTTGGGGCTAGTTGAGGTCTCAACAAAATGCTAACAAGGTGGACGAAGCCATGAATCTTTTCTATGTATTATCAAGCCACAATCCAAGATACTAAGAGACCTTTTTTATTTTTCAATAAATATTCCTTGGATCACATAGTTTGGATCTATGTGAAATCCTTTCCTTCTGATGGAATCTTAGGTTATCCAAATTCTCAAATTGAAATAACTCGCCATCTAAATTTAGGGGATGAACTAATGAAGTTCATTACATTGAAGCATGATCTAATGCTCTAGGGTAGAGTCATTATTGTTAGGCTTATTTAAAATTTAGGATTGAAAAATTATGTAGATAGGTTTTCCATATCATTGTGGTGTTATTGTAGTACCCAGGAGCATCCAAAGCTCTGTTGGAGTCACCTCATAATCACATGCCTTTCTTCACTACCTGTGAGTATCTATAATCACATTGGAGATAGAAACATGTCCCCATCATTAACTAAGTTCTCTTTCTCAATCCTTTACTATTTATATTTTTCTTTAGCAATTAGTGGAAGGAGGAAACAATGACTCTTTACAAATAGGTGGGGATGATGGCTATTTTTTAGGGATTGATGGGGCATGCTTGAGAGATAATAATATCCCCTTGAGATATTTAACCCTATATGTTAGAATTTCTACCTTCCACATGATCATATTATTTTAGTGTGAGTCGATGAGATCCTTTCATCAATTAATTCATTGACTAATAGATTGAGATTCAAAGTTTTCAAGGAGTTAGTCACTCCAAATATCCCAACTCCCCCATTTTTATGAGAATTTCAAGAAACATTCACAATTTTATTTGTACCATTTCCTTTCCTAATCATGATTGAAAAAAATCAAAGGGAGTTTTACAAGACTTGGATATGCGTGCTTGATGTCTTAGGCCTTAACTAAAAATGAAAAGTAATAGAAGTAAACTTATCAACACAATGGAATCCAACTTTCCTTCAATCCTCAACAAAAATTGAAAGCAATTCAAATTCAAAATAATGCAAACAATTTCTATAATATTAAAATAGTAAACTCGATCCTACATCAAGAACTAAAAAAACAAATTTGGAACAACAACTAGAATTATGACATTGTTGAAAATAAAACTATTATTTACAAATTATCTACCTTAATGGAAACTAACTAAAGTACCGATTGAGTGTTTGACCATTGGCTAGGAGGAGATCAAATTCTTTTATATTTTGTACTTTATATGTGCCAATGCCATTATTTTTTACCACTTGAAAGGGTCTAAGCCAATGATGTTAGAATTTTGAATGTTTTCCTCTTCTCTCATTTGGTTTGTCCCACTTGAGAAAAATATATCCCACTTGGAAATTATTATCACTAGAAGAGTGTTTACCAAACCTACGTTTCACAATATTTTGGTGGATTGCAAACTTTAGTCTAGATTTACCCCCCTCATCTTCTCAATTCAACAAGGTATCAATTCTATATTGAGTGGTAGAAGAACTCTGCCTATGTGTTGATTGAGATGGACATAAGGATGGTAAGAATTTTTTTTAAGGTAAAATGGATTCCTTACTATAAACAAACAATAAGGAGAGTACCCAATGCAACTATAAAAGTGACTTGATCTCCCACTAGGCATTAGGAAGTGCATTATGTGAGATTTGGTGATGATTATTGATTGTGTTCTTAGGATTTTAATTGGGTTTTTATTATATATTAAACTATCACATTTCCCTAAGGATAACAATTTATAACTAGATAACATAAAATAATACGCTTCTTTTAAGCAAATTTAGTCAATTTCAATCAATAAAAATATGAAGCATTGTCAAATACTAATGAAAAATGGGCACACAACCTTATTGTAACATCTTATGTCCACTTGGTGAAGTAATATATCATATTTAGTATGTAGTTGTGTTTCTTTGAATAATTGGGATTGATATCACCAATAATGTCCAAACCCCACTTATTGAAAGTTCTATTAGTTATAACTAGCCATAGGGGCATGGTTTATTTGTTCTCTTTACTAGCATGCACTTGGTAATATGTATATATTCTAACACAATAATGTGCTTCCCTAAAGAGTGTTTTCCAATAATAACAATGCCTTAAAACCTCATGAGATGTAATCTCCCAAGATAAGTGTCCACTAGTTGGTACATCATGTAAATCCTTCAAGACACTTCAAACATCCTCTTTCTCTGAGTATATTAGTAATGTTTGATGATAATTCTTTTAGAAAATAATTTTGTTGATGAGAAAGTATTGGGAAGATTTGAGCCTCAAGGATCTTATGTTTTTTGCATCAAGGTAGCTAGGATTGGACCCATGTTGTAAACAACATTTCAATTCATAATACCATGATTCAATATCATTTGGGATGTACATAGAAATGGTAGAATGTACAAAAAGTTTATTTCCTATCTTGTTTCATCCATTTTTTCTTGATCGTGTTCCTTCATTGTTAACTTGCAATCTCCTTGGCCTCTAACAATAATAGTAGGTTTAATGTCAAGGTTTTATCCTATATAGTTTTCATGCAATTTCATCTCCTTTCACCAATTTATTTCTATATAAAAAATGATGTAACATCTGAATGTCGTACCATGACATTTGTGTGGTTTTTTAGGATATATCCGGTTTGAACTATTCAACAACTGTCATCATAACATGTGCTTGTTTTAAAACTACTAGGTAGTTTAGTTTAGTGCCTTGTAGACCTATGCTCATGAATGTGAATTGGAAACTCACTCCCTTGTTTATCCTTTTGAGTCATAATAGCTTCTAGTGAGTGATCATAACCAAATGTATAGAAAAATAAACATTTATCAAAATCAGGGCTACTCAATGCTGATGCAACAACAATAACAACCTTAACTTTTTTGAAAGAGTCCATTTTGATCTGAGTCCATTTTAAAACTGTGTCTTTCTTTATCATTTTTTATAGAGGCTTGATAATTTCTACAAAATCTTAGACAAACCTCCATACAAAGTTTCTTTTTCCAAAGAAAGATTGCATAGGTTTCTTTTTATGATGTAGGGGAATCTAAGTGATGGACTTAGTCCTTCTAAGGTTTACCATTATTCCATCCTTAGGAATTATGTACTCAATCAATATACCTTTATTAACAACAAAATCATTTGGGAGGCATTTAGTTAAATCCCACACTTTTTGCATCTCAATTTTTTTGAGATGTTGAAGGTGATCAGATATTTTCTTTGAGTACATCATTGCATCATCTATATAAACAACTACACTTTGATGGATGGTATGTCTGATAGCAATGTCCATTATTCATTTTTATTGAAATATGGCATTGACCAAAATAAATTCTTTTGTATTCAAATGTTATCCATTTAGTTTGGAAAGTTTTCTTTAGCAAGTTACCAACACTTCCTTATAACTAGAAAAACCATCTAACAATTAAATCATTTTGGAATTAGTTACCAACTATAATCTATTCCATAAGAGGAAAATGATAGCTATATTTTTATAAGCTTCGTTTTGCACTTAAACCATTTTTCTTCATGTCTAGCATCAAATTCGCCACCCAAAATAATGGTGTACATAAAAAAAATTGGAATCCAATTTATCATTTGAGATTCCTTTTGCACTAGTGGTTCTAATGTTACATCACTTTTTTTTAATATTTCACTAAAAGGGCTTGGTATGTTTCTTTATTGGCATGACATGTTGAATTATCTTTGCGTCATACATTTTAAGATCGACATATGTCTAGGAGAATACATCCTTGTAGTGTTTGAATAGTTTTATAAATGCCTGCCTTTTCAA
Source organism: Pseudotsuga menziesii (assembly GCA_001517045.1). NCBI lineage: Eukaryota > Viridiplantae > Streptophyta > Pinopsida > Pinales > Pinaceae > Pseudotsuga > Pseudotsuga menziesii. Next base: position 730,203 of record LPNX010252577.1, read on the forward strand.
TTATTTACAACAAGAGCCAAGGTTCACAATTTTTAGATTTTTTTGGTTCTAAGATTTATAACTTCATACTTCATCAAAGAGATATTTGTTTTGACATTCCTATATTTCATGAATCTATTACATATCAAACAAATTTTTGAGTAGCAACATTCTAAAGAATCATATTCGATTTCCAGCTGTCCATCCCTTCTTAGCATCCTTCCAGAACTTTTGAATGTTCTTCATCATTGATCACAACATCCTAAAATGTACCATACTTGATGGAAAATAAATTATCTACTAATAATCATTAAATACTTTCAATTTGGTGACATTATATGGTATAAAGGGCCTCAAAGAAATTGAAAAGAAATATATTAACCATTAAATCTTAACTGGGCCATTTGATAAGAAACATTTGCTAAAGACTCAATGTCTAAATTCTTGGCTCGAGGAATGGATTTAACATTAAACGTTTCAAATTTCTTTCTTAAATTACATACCTTCAATTTGTAATTTTTCAAGTGAGGTGAGTGCTCATGTATAGAATCTATTTCCTACCTCATGATTATCATAGAAACACAAAAAAACATTGATTATCATAGAAACACAAAAAAACACTAATATATATTTAGCATTCAAATCAAGTTTTTTTTAATTCCTCAAACCAAGGCCTTTTCTTTAGTTGTTTAGTTTTGTTGATAATGCATTAAAATTCAAATATGCACAAAATAAGAGCATGGTTTCCATTTAGATCAATGAATATAAATCCATTTTCAATGCTTTTTTTATCCTTAGAGCCATCAAAATACACAAACCAAATGCTATTCCAAATCTTGGTAAGAATGGCTAACTTTTCCTAAATATGCTATATGACACTAAGAAACATTAGTTTGAGTGCGATGAAGGAGTTTATATTGTTTTTCAAATTCATAAGGTGAAATTTCAATTGTATAATTTCCAAATTTCATTTCCAATAAATAATTTATGAGGACAAAGCGTGAAAATGTATTGGGTTCATTCTTTACCCTAATTTGTGTGACTGTATATTTCATGTGTTTCTCATTGTCAATATGGATATTATTCGGTTGACAATTTCATCGAAGCCGTAAGTGAGACTAATTAGTGGAATAATAACCTTGTGACATTTGGTACCAATCCCTAGTCAATATACACCATAAGTTCTAGAATATCAACCAAAATTATGGCCATAATTTCATGAACTTTTAAATTAGAACCTACTCAAATTAACACATATTTAAGTTCACTAGTTACTTTTACTCTTAGTATGTCTAGTTGTAATATCCCCTTTACTACACCAATCCTTCTGCAAGTTAAATGAAAATGTAAGTGTACAACAATGTAAGTATTGTTCTAACTTCCTAAGTTGTAACTTATATTTGTAGACTTAGGAGACTAAAAGGCTTGACACAACTAAACTATAGGGGCATGAATCCACTAGGGGAAGAGTTAGATTGGCTTAGAAGCCATGGGTTGATGATGGATGTCATCTTGGTGCCTCAAGCACATGTAGAAGAGTAATCATGATCCTCTTAGTTTAAGGCTTTAGGTTTTACCTTGATGAGTTATGTCTTAAGTAGAACGCTAAATGAGAAAGTACTCATTGACATAGAAAATAGTAGATGTATTATCTAATTACGACATATGAGCCTAAAACAAAAGCTATGCTTATTGAATATACTGCTTAGTATTATTATGGCATAGGCCATTAGCAACTACAACTACATGAAGTAATTATGAATATTTAGGTGTGGGAAATAAACACACAAGTTTTGTGGAAAATCATCTCTCTCTCTCTCTCTCTCTCTCTCTCTCTCTCTCTCTCTCTCTCTCTATATATATATATATATATATNAAACAAGTAGAGTAATTGTTAGCGTTTGGTTACACTCTTGGAAAATAAATTTAACCTTGCAATTAAGGGAATGCACGCCCAATTTCAAAGAAACATATTTCGTTGTAATTTTGGAGGATGGCACGATCATTGAAAGGAAACTATTGAGTTTCACCAGTTGAGAAAAAAGGAGACCGGTTCTCAACAGTTGGTATTTTGTCTAGAGAGAGAGGAGAAGGAATCAATAGTTGGGGGATCGGGTTCCCGGTTCAATTTTCTCTCCCTCAAGTATAGTTAAAAAAATTATTGAATGACTGGTTTTAAAAAGAGAGGTGCACAATTCTTTGGGTGGAGAACCACTAGAGATTCCTTGGGGAAGCCATGTGTATCTCTCTTTATTGAACATGTATTATCATTGATGCAGTCAAAGGATTGAATGATTATGTGTTGAACGTGATTTCAAAGGATCAAATGATTAAACATGAATGATCATTGATGTCAAATAATATTGTTGAACATTTTATCAAAGGATAAATTGATGCCAAAAGAAGTTGAAGAATTCCTCACATAAAGCCAGTTTGAAGAAATACATATGGAAGAATGTGGAAGTCCGATGAGACCAAATATCCCATCATGACATTGGTCATAAGTGCTCAAATAGTAATACACAAAGAAGAACATTGAAAATGGTAGATATGTGCAAATACCACTTGTGTGAGACTTATGAATGAAGAACATGAAACACAAACTTGTGTGTAAAAGTCCCACAAACAAAATAATATGTCACACAAAGACTTATGAAGAAGAATATGGGTTATGAGCCTATGTGCAAAAGTCCCACAAGGAAGTTGGCATATGTGCACCAAACCTCACAAATATGATTTGTGATAAGTGACACACCCACGCAGATCATAACTTGAAGAAGATGCAAAAAAGTGGCAATGATATTCAAGGATAAGGAACTTCAACAAATGGACACATCTATTGAGCTAAGAAAACTATAAATAAGCAAGAGATGGATGTGATGGAGTAATCTTGTGAAATTAATAAATGAGATAATCTTGTTAGACAAGCTTCAGAATTATTTTGGCTATCAATGGCTTGTTGATCGCAAAAAAGAGTTTTATGCAACGGATCCAAAGTGCACAAATCAACAAATGTTGAACAAAAAGTAGTGCACCGGATGAAAGGGATACCTATATTCAATATGTGTGAAGTTATTACTTAGTGAAAGATGCAGACCATAGAACAACAATAGTGAGTGAGTTAGGAACATTGTTCAATACAAAGATGCAAATTGTAGATCCACTAAAGAGACTAAGTTAAGAACATTGTTCAGTATAGATATGCATATCGTATTGATTATCGCACATTACGATTTTAGTAACTTTCTTTCTTGACACAGATATCCAAAAGAAATACGCAAACAGAAGGATCACAACAGTTTTAGTTTGGTGAAGAAACACACCAAAGATAAGGTCTTATATTTTCCAGTTATTCAATACAGACTTAATTCATATCAAGGATGCTGAATAGGGCAAGGAGTAGGAGGTTGTATCCTCCTTCTAGTTGGTGCTAGAAAATAATTGAAGAACATTCGAACCTCCTTCTAGTTGTAACCAGTAATAATAATTAATGGGTTGAAACCTCCTTCCCGTTGAATCTAGTCAAAATAATTAGGGGATTAGAGCCTCCTTCTATTTGGAGCTCGAGAATATAATTCAGAATTTGGTACTTCCAAAATTAGAGATCGCAATCATCCGCAGGTCGTAGCTTGATGCTACAAGTCGAAGTTTGCGTAGTCGGATAGACATTTGTTTAGGCTGGTGCCTGAAGTTCATGAGTCGCTTCTCATGCAGATCGAAGTCATTGCAGGTCGATGCCTATAACCACCAAATTATTGCTTGAGGATCGAGTCAAAACCTGAAATGAGTTAGTGTTCATGTTTAGATATTGCATTCTCCCATTGATGTAATCATTCTTATATATACACACACAAATATTCTTAGATACTTGTGCCTTGTTATATTTGTTATTGTTGTTGAAAATTTTTAATTGGTGAAAATCTGTCAAAGTGAAATAATATATATATATATATGCACAATTACAGATTCACCCCCCTCTCAGTAATAAGATAAATCCAACGCTCTTTTGGTTTGTTTTTATTTTGGAGGGACCTAAATTCCCAGAGGGAGGGGAAAAAAAGAATTATTTTACGATGGATCAACCTATCTCAAACGGAAGGAGTCGAACTCCTGGTCAGCTTCCTTTTAACGTTTTTGTCATAGAAAAAGGAGGAAAACCAGAAGAACTATGATTACCAACAAGAAATCTATGCCTCGCATCTCCCAAGTGTTGGGTGTTCGATGCAGTAGTACTATGTTTCAAGTAGTTAAAGGTATGGTTTGTAAAGAGACGTTTTGTCCTTAGATCATTTCTTTTCATTGACCTAGGAGTTTCCTCTTACCAATCTGTATTGAATCTACCTTTGAATGAGTGCTTTTTTTTGTTGATCTAGGAGTTTCTGGTATGAGAACTGAAATCTCATCAATACTACCACTGTCAAGGAAGTAGCATATATGACATGCCACCATACTCTGAGGTATTCTACACAAATCGCCGATAGTGCATGTCCCATCACATGAATAAAGGTGTTGGGGTTGAACATGATCGACCATCATCTAATTACCAACCATTGATGTATACCATTAACAGACATGAGGCAACCCACTGATAATGAAAATGGGATTCAAGGTATAGAGTGCATTCAATCAAGTGGGAATAGATGTGTTGAGGTCGAACACTTGAAAAACTCCATCGATCAAGGTACATTGATGTATTCCTTGATATGTTGATGGAGAGAGAAACTGCCACTAATGAATGCAAGTCTCAAGGAACTCAATGCACTCTAGATCTTGATTCCATAATAAATGATTTGAAGTTGATGGAATGGAATCCACTAGAAGGAGGGCATTAAGGAATCCTCATCAAATAACACAAGGTTCTCAGCAAGGCTGGATAATTTGGAAAAACTCAGATGAACAAGATGTGTGTGAATTAGTAACCAATGTATCAAGAATGGTCGACATGCAAATTCAGCATAACTAAGGAATGACATACTCAAGTTAAATACTTCCTTCAAAGAAGAGCATAAAACAGATGGATACACTTAAGAAACATAGAGTCAAAGTGAAAAATAAGACAACCCTGTGACACAGAAGGCATCAACAGAGGCTCCATAATGAATGGAAGCATAACTAATCAGTGGAGAAAGCTCTGAATAATGAGTACAACTCTTAAGGTCATCCTAGAAACCCAGCCAGTGATGAATAGACTCATGGACTATGCTATGTTCGAAGGTGACACGACAATTTCCAATGTAAGACAATATCATTTGTCATCCGTATTTTTATGTTTTATGAATTTTTTTTGTCTTTTTAATATTAAGAAGCTTGAAAAAGAGTAAAATGTGCTTATAGTACAACAAATAGGAAATGAATCTTATGGGTAAGAAAACTAGTTCCAAGTAGTGGAACATACCTATGATCAATGCAAGGAATCGTATGCAGGATAAGGACACTCGGGGGGATGTTTCCTCTGGGTATGGGATAATCAAGATGAAAAATATAAATGAGAGGCTCTTCATGGATAGAATTGAGACAAGCTTGGGCTATATGGCTTATAAAAGTGAAGAAGGGAACCAACGTTAAGTTGAATAAGGTAAGTAGACACATGTAATGCATTTACAATTTGATAAAAACAGGAGTCTCTATGGGAGATAGACAACTTAAAAGGTAAGAAATAATATGAGGTTTTCGTTTGAAGGCATGGTGCCAACTACAAGGTACTCCCATATTTAAGGGACAGGGAGGTTTTGAGCATGGACACCGAATGACAAAATGGGATCTAACTAAGGTATCCATGATTGGGGAAGTTCTACTGCTTACATAATGACACTTATAGTAGTAGTGGAATGGTTCCATGACATTAAGAAACGAGTTTGTACCTATGGTTAATATGACATAGTCATTGGATAATGCATAATGCACATGGAAAGTGGTCCTATCCTATATGCCAGTTCAATTTTATACCTACCATGGGCATGAACGAGCTAAAACTTAGTGAGAGTGCATAAAAAATGGACCCTACACAATGACATTAGTCCAAAAATAGTTGCACATGGTCAGTAAAGAGTCCAAACTATAGGATATAGGTAGGATTGGTCATGAGAAAAAGAATTCGAAAAAATCGGTGTAGTGGACAATGGGATATAAGAAGGAATGTAAGTTTTAGCCCCAATGCTCGCGTATCCACTACCACCCCCATGGGAATGAACACTACTGTTATGACCAGATGAAGGAAGTGAAAATACCTCGATAAATGGAGTAGAAAGAGGAATATTACCACTTCTGAATTGATGCACAAGGTAAGGGGCTGATGTGCCCCCTAATCCAACACCAAGTTCTACACTAGAACCTGGGATGGGTGACAAAATACCAGTAGTGATGTTAGGAATGTCGAACGTAAAAGGACATGAGCTTAAGGGAACTTACCGAGTCTCAACACTCGACCTCCTTGAGGAAAAAAATTCGATTATAGGTTGTAAATTCTAACAAATTCATTCATGTAGTATGGGAAGGACCAGCCCCATGAGGGTTGGTATAAATCAGAGTCCTGGGAATCCATATAGTAGATTAAGGAGGAACCTCAAAGGATCTTCCCCCCATTCCAAATGATGGGAATGGAGGTAACTCCAGCGATTCCGAAGTAGTACTCATGGTAAAAAATGTATGGGAACCTCGATTGAAAAGAGGATTCCTATAATGTCTAACCCTCTTATGAAGATGTGGTGGAGGATCACAAGGTGGTAATCCTACTAAAAAACTAGAACAGAGGGGAATCAGAACTTGATCCATGATGACTCCATATATAAAAAGACTCAATTAGTCATGATCCCTAAATCCAACTAGCAAAAACAAAGCACATCTCTAAGTAAACTAGGTCAGATGCAAATAAGCCAAGAGTGAGGACAATTGAGATCCAAAATGCAGTAGGTATGTCTCTCCTAGCATAGGCCTTATACTCTCATACACTACAAGAGGAGGTGTTTAACCAATTATAGTGTCCCTCAGCTTCAACACGTAAAGCAATAGTGTTGTCTGACCCCTACCTAGCCATGCCACTAACATAATAACCTATGCAAGAACACCTCGTGATACCTATGTAAGGAAACTATTGTCACCCCAATATAATCAATGCTCAAGCAGACAAACCCAGGAGGGATCTGCCATACCCAAACGCTAACAAATCTTGAAGCTTGAAAGCATCAAAGGTACCCCAAAATCCCCTAAATACAAATAAGATCCTTGAACTATCTTCAACCCTCAACATAAGGTAGTAGAGAGCTATCCCCACCACCAACATGCATGCTTCCTCGTGCTCAACTCCTGTGTAAGAGAAGCATCCTAAGAACACTAATTATACCAAGTATTTATCTTCTCTCTTGGACATACACCTAATTGTTTTGTTTCATAGTCTTGGAAAAGTTTACTTACAACATCCTATTCCAAGAATCTAAAACCAAAGCTTGTTGGTGCACCCTAAAAAAAATAATATTGTCTTAATCAATTTTAATTTAATCGTTAATTTTAGAGGTTGTGATTATTCAAGGGATATGGTCGTGCAACTTGTGATGTTATGACTAAACAATAGAAGCAAATATGCACACCTAAAAACAATGCCAAGTGCAACTTTGTTTTCAAATGAAAAATGGCATGCCACTAAATGTAATGCATAAGAATTTATTTTCCTTTTCAAATGCCAATGCAATCCTTCTTGAATGAAATCCTAGACACTAATATCATCTGACCAAATCAATAGAAGTACCTCCTTAAATGCATTTGTGAGATGCAAGTAAATATCCAACTATAGAATTATTTTGTATTTTTAATATAAATGAATGAAAATGCAATAAAAGTCATTAAAATTCTCAGTCTCTGTAGCAAGAATCAAACTCAAGACAAGAAAGAAATCAATACTAAAAGACTCATGCACTAATGGAAAAACAAAAAGGAGATAAATTGACAAGAACAATTTTCAAAGAAAATAAATTACTAAAAAAAATGGGTCTCTAGTCACAAAAGGAGCAGTTAACAGACATCATTGGTACCCAGGAAGACCCAACCACACTCACAACCCACCCAACAAATTACTACATCAAGATCCCAACCAAAAAGGGATATGTATGCGACTGTTCAAATATCAGTAGCATATGTACACAATTAGGTAGAGTACAACCCACGTATATACCTGACTGTATGTTCTCTGACCCACGTATACAAAGAAGGAGGTGGTAAAAACAAGGCCAAGGGTCAAACCACTCTAGGGGACTATCAATGAATGAACATACTGCCAAATGCGACACAAAAACATGGAGAAACAAGGAGCAATTGAGCAAAAAAATGCACCCAAAACCCTAGCAAAAAGGAAACTCCCTAGTGGAATCGTCAATTATGTTATGAAGAAAAACTTCCTATGGCTTGGGGTGGACAACAACAGAAAGTATGGCACCAGAAATCAATCCATTCTCAAGCATGCTAGATACATAAAAGAAATTAAACACTAAGGGATAAGAACTGTACCTCAACCGGATGTTCGAAGATGACAACTGTTGAGCTCTCAATCGAAACTTGTCGCTACAATTCATCCTCAAAAACAAAGAGATATACAAGCATGATATATAATGCGTTACTATCTAATACAATATATTCAATTTAAACATCTATATAAATAAATTACATTGAAGGATACAAATATTCATAATTGCACATGAAATTGGACAAGAAATACATAATTTCTATTAATGTAAAACAAAGATACAATATGACAACCTTTGTCAACACCTTGTCCGAACCTAGAAACCGAGTCCCTCTACTTGGACCTCCACCACTTCAATCCTCCATAATATGGAAAGCTCACAAATACAATGGTAAGATTTGGAAAAGAGCACCAATGACTTCCTCAAAGGACAAAGGGATGCATACTCAAGCATATAATAATGGGGCGAAATTCAGCTATAATCTCCTTACTCTCCAAGTTTATCCCCCTCTAATGCTTCACAATAGCTCAATATATAGCCCCTCAATGGCAAATGGAGGGTCGAATTGGAGTGTTTCCCAGCATATGTAAGGACAAGAATCAAGGAATTTGTTACTTGATGGGGAAAACTTCATTTTATTTTTTTTCAAGTATAAAACTTGATGTACGCTAGTGACAGTGGTGCAAGCTACATATACGCGAGTTGTAGATTGGAAACCTGTGTATGTCTTCAAAAGTGTTTTTTAAAGGGTTATACTGAAGCATCGGGGCTATGGTGAGTAAATGGGGTATAGTGATTTTTCATAGGGACAACGAAAGGCCATCAAGGCATGATGCATCAAGTGTGGCAAATCATGCCAAACATATATCTTTCTTTAGATCTTGTACCAATAGGGGTGTACATATATCTTTCTTTAGATCTTGTACCAATAGGGGTGTTCCATGGTTTTGGAAAGCATACTAGAGTTTATGGTTCATTTATTTTTCATGTTATGATTGACACAAAGAAGGATATGAAAGTGTGTAAATGATATATTGGTTTTATTGAAGTCATGGTTGAAGAACATTTTGATAGTTTGCACAATAAATTCATACCAAAGCCAAACTCTTATTATTTCTATGGAGAGACATTAGGATTCAATGTTTAGTTTAAACCTTTATAGGTATGGGAGGTCAAGGTTGTTGATTTAAGATTTAGCCATGTTCAACATGCAACAATTGGAGCCTAGATCTAACTTCCATGATCGAAGTAAACCCCTTGCAGAAATTCCCTACATGGAAAGAGATAATTTTTTGTGGCATATTATATGGAATTCCATTCTCAAAATATCCATCGAAGGGAGGCATGCCACCCTTTAATAAGTTGGTTAATAGTATTTGAGGATCACTTATTCAAAGGAAAAAGGGCATTTCTTGCTAAGAGGTCTTCAATTTTCACACTTGGAGGTGGTGGTTCTTACACATATATTTGTGTCATATAATCTATTTAAGGGGGTTGGTAGCCTTACTTGGAGGCACCATCCACCTTTGAGGAGACACCATAGTTCTTTTTCTATGCCAAAAACCATGGATCTGGGACTTTCCAGTGTACTTTATCATTTTTCTTGGAAAGATAGCCTATTCAAGAAGGTACCCTACATTAAATGTTGACACATGGAAACCAACACATCTTTCAACATCTTAAGAGATCCAGAAAAGAAGAGTGACTGACGTAGAGGAGATTTGGTGGTTTGTTAATGTATTCTCTAGATATTGTGCTTGCACACATGTCTCATGAATTGTCCTAGGTTTTAAGAGCATCACTTGCTTTTGAAAATGACTATATAAGACACCTATGTACTTGAGGACAATTTAAAAGTTCTTAGGAGATATACCCAACTATTGCAGCTGCAACAATTTTCCCAAAATTCCCAAAAAAATTGGGACCCTCCTTTTGCTTAGAGTAGTTTGATTTTCTTCTTTGATTTGATCTAATGATTTTTCAGAAAGATTTTCTAATGCTTGGATTGATCTACCACTTGTTTTGATTCTTCCTCTAATGCTTGAAACAATCCACTATTTGATCAAACTTTATCGTTGCTTTTAAATGAGTTTCCAGCATGCTTGAATCAGAAGTTTATTTGGTTGATGCTCCCGTCGTTGCGGAGAAATAATGAGTCTTGACTTCGAATTTTCTTCCGATATGTTCATTTTCACATTGGCTATTTTTTGGTTTTACAACAGAACTTTTATTACAACCTCCTTCGCAATTGCGGACGGCAAACTGTGAAGTTCCCCGATCGCCGCTTTGGGTTTTTGGCCCGGCCGTGTTATTTTCATCAATCCTTGAGTTGAGAGCTTTCGTCGTTGCAGCTGTGGAAAACTCTATCTTTCCCGGTCGTCTAGTCATTTTAAACCCTGACGTTGCGGAAGGCAGCTCCCTTTGTGACTCCGCCGTTGTGGCTGCCGAAAGCGCTAACCATTCCGATCCTTTATTGTTTCCGCTTCCGATTCAAACCTTGCATTGCGGAATGGTTTATCCTTTACGTTTCCACCGTTGTGGCCCCCTGTCCCGCTATCGCTCCGATGTTCCAATGATTAGTCGTGTGATGTTCCGCTGCGTATGTTTCCGCAGATAGATTAGTCATTTCTCCACCCGGCGTTGCGGAAGGGATTACACTTTCGACCTCCAATCCAAAATGTTCTGCAGTCCGATTCTTTCCTATCACTTGTATTTGTTCATATGCATATATATATGGGGTCGGGTTTGTATTTTCTATTACAGTTGGGATTGTCGTGAACTGTCATATTCGTGTGCTGTCGTTTGCTCGCGCTCTCCCGGTCCCCCATTTTCGGTACCTGCATTCTAGGTGTCTCAACCATTAAGCTTGACAGGCCTCTCCATGCTGGTTACGCATCGTTTCCAGGTAGGATCTTGTTTCCCTACCCCGTTCTGTTTCAAGCGTTTTGTTGATTTTTGCCTACAATTGGGTTTTTCTAGGGCTATTTTCCCCTTGACCCCATTTAGTCATGCGTATATAATGGGGTGTGTAGCGTAGCTGTCAATAGTGAGTTGTGTTTCCCATAGGATGTTTTACACCGCAGCCGTGATGCATTTCAACCTTGTGCTTAGTGGTTGGGGAGATTGGTGCGGACGGCCATTGCGCTGTCCGCACCAGTCTGCCCCGTTGGGAGATAGGTTGTTTGGGAAGGATTTTTTATGGCTTCCCTGGGTTGTTTGACTGGTTTCCCCCTCTTACATTGATCATTTCCTTGAAACCCTTGCCATTTTATACCGCACGTTTCGGGCGATCCGGTCCACTGTCGATTGTCAAACTTGAGCCGATTAGGAATGTATTGCACGACGTAGCTTTCGTGACCATAGATTGCATAGACCGTGTACTTCCTAAGGACACGACATTGAAAAATCTTGTGTAGTGCTTCTGTTATTCCCGCACAGTGCGATGGTTATGGCACCCACAGCAAGTCCAAAATTTCTTTATTTTAATGTAGTTTTCATTTTCTCACAAGAGTTATGTTAGTTAGGCCATTTCAGCTTATATACATGCACATATTTGCTTCATTTAACTAATTGTTGTCATGGTAAAAATAGAAGGAGTGAAACGATGTACTTTGTTATATAAATATTTGCAACTTAACTGGGAATGGCTTAATGTTTACAATGTCATATATGGCAGGAAGTTTTCAAATTCGAAATGTCAAAGAGGCAAAAGAAGAAGGCCCCTGTGGTCAAGGAAGAGCCCGAACTGGAGGTTATTACCAAAACTGAATACATATATGAGGACACCAAGTGTATATCTAGTGTGGAACCCAAGTACCAGTGGGAGAGAGATTTACAGACTAATCACACGCCGAGAGGTGCCTGATATGGGCTTGGAAGAAGAGGGCATATATGCCAATATCGAGAGATATTCCCTGATGAAGATTGCCACCAGACCAGAGTTGTTCCCATGCTCTGAAGTAATTGGTTGGATTCTGCCCCATGCAGATGTGACCACAATGATCCTGGAGAATGTTGAAAAATAGGGCTATGCTGCTTATAGCCCAGGATATGTAGCCCTAGCTTATCACGAGCCAGAAGCACAAGTATTTATGTCCGATGATTGGTTTAAAAACATTAGAATGGACCTGGTTGAGACCCTTAAAAGGATGTTGTTATCTGGAAAACATTTCAGAACTAGGGCTACGGGAGAGTATCATATAGCAAGCTTAAGGGCCCCATACAGGTTCATAGCTTTGATGCTTAACAAGATTTTTGGAAGAGCTCATGGCAGGTTCTTCAAATTGGAATGGATGCCAATCATTTTTTATGTTGCAACCCAGGGGACAATTTTCAACTAGGCTATCATTGTATCAAATATTCTTTCAGCTTACTTGGCCTCGGCTTTGGGAGGAGTGTCCCAAAAGAGGTTTGAATTATATATGAGTTCCATACTTGTCGATTGTAAATTGTGCAATCAACCTTTCCTTGGCCTCAGGTGCATCTGGGATAGGGAAAGAATGCCTGTCTATTCTACTTATAAACCATTGGGCAAACAAGTACCACAGTCATTATCAAGAATTCTGTGAACACTTCATCACACCCTTATATACACTCATTTTCCTAAAGGAGTGTGATTGCATGTCAGAGGAGGCGCTGCAAGTAATTGAAGAATATGCAGACTATTATCTGACTGAGGATGGCCTTTACTTTAGGATGTTTGGAGGTTCAAGAGCACCCTCCCTGCTGCCCAAATATGCCACTGACTACATCATTCACAAGGAGGTTGTTAGGCAAGTCTTCTTGGATGGTATAGGGAGCTTCTTGTTTGAGCATAAGAAGGCTGCCTATCCTCCTTTTCCCTTCAATTTAGGAAGTTACAGGTTCACCAGAGTGAAGAAAGTTGATGAGTTTGTAGAAGAATTGGAAAGGTTTCATTTTGGTGAGATGCCTTTCCATAGAAGTGACTCCCGCAATAAAGTAGCTGAGCATTGTAAAGAAAACAACGTACATTTTGAATACACCCACCATTGGGATAGGGAAGAATCTGTCTTCCGAAGTGCATTAAACATAATAGCGTTGAGGAGAAGGTTTAAGAAGAAGATCACCACCAAAGGTGGGAAAGGAGACTTAGAGCAGCAAAAGACCGCCTTAGAAGCAAATGAGCAACAAGCTCAAGAACAAGAGAGAAAGCTTCGAGAGAAGATTTCATCTTTAGCCACTACTTTAGAGGAAGCAAGGGAGCAGCAAGTCAACCTTCAACCATTCAAAGAGCATGTGTTAGCACAAAAGGCCAAGATGTTGTAGCTGCAGACTATCATAGAAGAGGAGAGATGTAAAGTTCTGCAGGTAGATGGCCGATTAGAGGAAATCCTGGAAACCTCCTCTTACTTTGTTGATAGATCTCAGGACATCCTTGAAGTACTGACTGCAAGAATGATAAGGCTGGAAAATAATGAATAAACTCCAGCAGAGCTGCCATCGAAGGATAAACAGGCCCTCAAGCAGGATTATGACTTGCTGGAGTTTGCTATAAATACTGCAGAGGATTTCAAAAAATCCGTTAAAAAGACGAAAGGAGCATGCACATATTTTTTTAGGAGGCTCCTTATTACCTACAATCGGTGCCAAATAGAGGCCTAACAGAGGCTTGATGTCTTCCCGGACCACAACTCATTTGTGGAGATGTTGTAGAAGAGATAGCAGGAGGAGGAAGCGAAAGTACAGCATATTAAATCCCTAGATGATCAGATCTTAAGGAGTGAAGTAGATCATCCAGCCATCAGTGTGCATCTTTTGGAGGATCAGCTTCAGTTGAGCACAACCAGAATTGAGGCTATAAAGAACTAGGCTGCGAAGTTTGAGATCAACATTTAGTTTTTGGAACCTTGTGCCTTTGAAGGCATCGCATCTAAAGCTTTGGCATGGAAGAAGTTTCTGGACACCCAAGTGGGACCCTCCTCGTAAAATATTGGTCACTTTTGTAATTTGTAACGATTTTGTAAAAACATTTGAGAAAAGTGAAACATTGGAGGTGAAGAGTTGGGAAGCCCAAAGGTTACTTTGGGCAGCCCAACAATCTCTCCCTTTTTGTATAAATGTAGAAGGCTTAGAAGGAATAGGGGCTTTTTCCCAGTTAGACATGAAAAGCGATATTGTAAGAAGAACTACTTTTTTTTTGCAATAAAGAGTTATTGTTTTCCTGTTGGAGAAAGATTGGTGGGACTTTCAAATGTTATGCTGTGGATGGCGGAAAGATGAACTATTTTTTTTTCCATCTTTTGTCCATTAACCGTGAGATCATTCTAACTCTTAGAACCTATGTTCTTGTTTAAATGATTTCTAGTTTATTTTGTGGAATTACCACCATGAGTAATGTATGTTGTTCATAAAACAATTGGCTATCTGATTGTTGAAATATATTTAATCGTTCATGTGTTGTAGGAAGAAATATCAGCTACCTGTCATTTCTCTTTATAATGCGTGCACAATATACATTACTCATAAATAAGTTACAATTTGGCTCCCCGGGGATAAATAGATAGATATTTAGTTTCCTTTGTTACTGCATATGTGATTTAGATGCTTGTGAGTTCTAAGACGATAGGTAAGAACCTGCGCATCACGTTGTGACTGCTCCTTGCATCCTTTATCACCCTGCATGGTTAAATAGGCATTTGCATATCATACATTAAGTTAAAAATACAAAAAATATACACAGTGGACCGGGCCGCAACCAGTAAAACCTTTTTTTTGTTACTTGACCTATGGTAGCTGAACCGCAAACCAGACATATTCCCTATACCAAACAGTCACGGGCTAGTTGGGAACATTGACTGGGGAGAATCCCTTGCTGTTATTGCCTGCGAATTTCCAGGCCTCAACAGTTTCTGGCGCTAGAAGGAGGGCCGCCAATGCATGGCTGGCCGTGGAAACTTATTTTCCCAAGATTACCCCACCAGTAGATATTTTGAAGCTTCCAACCCAATCACTTACAGGTTTTGATTTTACCTTTGAAACAAGAAAGCCCAGTTTCATCTTACTGTGTCTCTTACTCAAAATCCTGGTCATTCACCTATGCTCATGGCTGGTATAAATGTGAATCAACCCAACCCACTGCCAGCTTGGAGAGCTAGATCACCTTTGAACCTCACACCTCCTTTGCATAACCTACCTCAAGCCTTTGATAAGTTGCTGCCCAAGTTTGACCCTGATGCAAAGACTATTGTAGATGACCACTTGCAAAGTTTCTATTTAGCAGTAGAAGGGTTAAGGGCTGGGGAGTACGAAGATGTTGTTTGTAGATTGTTCCCTCACACCCTGAAAGGAGCAGCAGCATCCTGGTATTTCAGTTTGCCTGCGAACTCCATTCCTGGTTGGGACACTTTCGAAAGGACTTTCAGAAGTAAATACTCAGCCCAAAATACACATGCCTCACTGATGAAAGATCTTGGTTTGTTAAAAAAAGAGAAGAATGAGAAGGTACATAGTTTCACTCAAAGGTTTTGAGCATTCCTAAGGAACTTTTATGAAACTGACAGACCCTCAGACAAGGTCCTAATTGAATATTATACCTCAGCCCTAGGACCTGAGTTGGCCATGTTTTCCAAGATGAAAGCCAGACCTACGTTGGTAGAGACTTATGAAGAAGCGGAAAGGGTAGAGGCTGAGAAACAAAGTATAGAAGACTATCCCAATCTACCTGAAAAGAAAACTACCATGGAAAGAGCCTTATTGTTGTCTAAACCTAAAGATGAACAATCACATGATTATCAGGGAATGTTGAAAATGATTCAGAAATTATCCAACCGAATAATAGGTCTGGAGAAAGAGAGGGAAGTTTAGAGAACTTACAAACCCTACTACTTAAAAAGAGAGGATAGAAACCAATGGAAAATACCTCCACTGAATTTACCATCAATAGACATAAAAGAAGTAGGGGGGGATAATTTCTGCACTTTTCACCAACAACCTCATTCTGAAAAGAAGTGCCCTCAATGGTTAAGTTCAATGAAATTGGTGATGAATAAGCTACTGGACTCTAAATTGACTAAAGACAGTGGTAAGGAAGAAGAAAAAAAACAAACCATAGAGAAACAAGATAATGATACCATGTTCTTATGGAATGGTGTCTCGCTTTTCAACACATAAGAGAATGCTCTTAAATCTGAATGCACACCAATAGCAACAAAAGGTATGGACCTAACAATTAGAGACAATGCAATAATTTCAAAGATTAAAAGGTTGCAATCAAATTTCAAAAGACAGATAAATGCCAATATTGAAAATAAAACACCTGAAGTCACTACTGTCAACCAGGAAACCGAGCCAATCAGTGAGCCTGTCAAACCTGCAGAAGAACATGTAGGTGTTAATGAGGGAAACACTAAAGAAACTGAAGAGCTTAAAAAGGATATACCCACTCAAAACCAACCAGGAGAAGAAGACATAGAACTAAGTTGGGAAGAAAAAGCTAACACCCCACCTTTTCTTTTGACCCTAGAAATGTTGAATCATAATGTGAATAATTGCTTGGTAGATTCTGGATCATCGATGAATGTTATGCCACTGGAGGTTTGCAAAAATATTAATGGACAGCTAGAGTCCACACCTTGGGAAGTGACGCAATTAGATAGCACAGGTGTCAAAGTAGTAGGAGAGATGAAAAATGTCCTCATTCGCTTTTCTGCAAATAACAAGATATGTCAATTTATTGACATTATGGTGGCTAACATACTGGGTGGATATGGGCTTATTCTCAATCGAGATTGGTCTGCCATGTTGAAAGGTTATTTCACTTCAGATTGGTCTCATTTATTGTTACCTCTCAAGGGTACCCCAAATCAGATAAAAATTTTGAGAGAGCCTTACATGAAGCATACCGTCACCAGGCTGGGAGAAGGTAATGAATCTGTTGATTCTGTCCTGGGAAATTATCTAACTGAGCTTAAGCTAAAACATCATACCTCAAGAAAGGCCAGTTCTATGATTGACACTCAGCCTGAGCTCCTTCAACTTCCTCAGGATGAGAAGGATGACTATAGGATAGTAGACATGGGTTCAATTTCAAAAATAGCACAGCTAGACCATGGTTAAATATCTCATGTCTATAATCCAGCCCACCCCTTAACTCCCTAGGATTAAATATTTTCAGGAGTGGGCAATTTCTTTCTTTTCTTTTGCTTTGTACATAAATAAATTGATTTATTTTTCTTTAATGCTTTGATGCTAGTTTCTTTGTTTATTGATTTAAGGCTGTTCTCTTTTGGTTTATAGCTTTGATGTTGTTTTTCGTTTAGTTTTGGTTGCTATTCTTGTTGTTTGAATAAAGAGGCAAACTTTTGGTTGCAATGGAAACATCAGGGTTCTTAATTAACTAAAATCTTGAGCTAAAGATTGTGCTTTTAAAACATAGAATGTCTTCTAGTAACAGTGTTCCTAATTGGCCATGCATTCATTGAAGTTCTACTTAACCCCTGTAAATAACTTGGAATTAACAGGTCTGGAATACTATTTCGAGGCTCCATCCATTTCACATCTAAAATGTCCAAGGAAGTGACAGCAGAGGACCCACGGAAGGGAAGCAAGGTAAATAGTATATCATATATAAATGATCCCATGCCATGATTTTAGAAAAGCTAAAAGCTATCAAGAGTCAAAACTCCTTAAAGAAACAATACATATCAAGGAAAAGTATCAAAAGCATGAATCTTAAGTTGCCAAAAGTTCCTCTCCGTCCGTGAGATGAAAAACAAATTCTTCTCTCACACAAAAGGACACTATGGATAGAGGAGCCTGAATAAAATTTAGAAAGAAAGGCAAATGGAGGAATCATAAGAACTAAAGTTCAAAAGGCACAAAAGCGCAGTTGGCATGGGAATGAGGAACAAAAGGATAATGTTGTTTACTATCTGTTACAATCCTGTGGTGTCCAAGCCGGAAACTACCCAAGGACAGGGGTAAAATAAATCTCACTTATTTGGCCTCAAAAGAGTTATTCAGACTTGCAAATATTTCTGATGTTACCTTTTTCCCCAATGAACTATTTCTCAATGAGTTAAATGTATGAGCTGGTCAACTTAGGAATACAAACATCTAGAAGATTTCAATTTTGAGCTAGACAGTCTTTTACTGGGAAGAAGTTAAGTCAGAAATCTGGGGTTCACCAGGTAGTCGCCAATTGTTGCAGCTGCAACAATTTTCCCAAAATTCCAAAAACAATTGGGACCCTCCTTTTGCTTAGAGTAGTTTGATTTTCTTCTTTGATTTGATCTAATGATTTTTCAGAAAGATTTTCTAATGCTTGGATTGATCTACCACTTGTCTTGATTCTTCCTCTAACGCTTGAAACAATTCATTGTTTGATCAAACTTTATCGTTGCTTTTAAATGCATTTCCAGCATGCTTGAATCGGGAGTTTATTTGGTTGATGCTCCCACCGTTGCGGAGAAATAACGAGTCTTGACTTCAACTTTTCTTTCGATACGTTCGTTTTCACATCGGTTGTTTTTTGGTTTTACATCGGAACTTTTATTACAACCTCCTCCACAATTGCGGATGACAAACTGTGAAGTTCCCCGATCGCCACTTTGGGTTTTCGGCCCCGCCATGTTATTTTCATCAATCCTTGAGTTGAGGGCTTCCCCCATTGCGGCTACGGAAAACTCTATCTTTCCCAATCATCTAGACATTTTAAACCCCGACGTTGCGGAAGGTAGCTCCCTTTGTGACTCCGTCGTTGCAGCTGTCGAAAGCGCTAACCGTTCCGATCCTTTATTGTTTTCGCTTCCGATTAAAACCTTGCATTGCAGAATGGTTTATCCTTTGTGTTTCCATCGTTGCGGCCTCCTATCCCGCTATCGCTTCGATGTTCCAATGAATAGTCGTGCGATGTTCCGCTGCGTATGTCTCCGTGGATAGATTAGTGATTTGGCCACCCATCGTTTCGGAAGGGATTACGCTTTCGACCTCCGATCCAAAATGTTCCGCGGTCCGATTCTTTCCCATCACTTGTATTTGTTCATATGCATATATATATGGGGTCGGGTTTGTATATTCTATTATTGTTGGGATTGTCGTGAACTATCATAGTCGTGTGCTATCGTTTGCTTACATTCGCCCAGTCCCCTGTTTTCGGTACCTGCATTCCAGGTGTCTCAACTATGAAGCTTGACAGGCCTCTCTACGCCGGTTACGCATCGTTTCCAGGTAGGATCTTGTCGCCCTACCCCGTTCCATTTGAAGCGTTTTGTTGATTTTTGCCTACGGTTGGGTTTTTCTAGGGCTATTTTCCCCTCGACCCCGTTTATTCATGCATATATAATGGGGTGTGTAGCGTAGCCGTCAATAGTGAGTCATGTTTCCCATAGGATGTTTTATGCTGCAGCCGTGATGCATTTCAACCTTGCGCTTAGTGGTTGGGGAGATTGGTGCGGACGGTCATTGCGCTGTCTGCACCAGTCTGCCCCATTGGGAGATAGGTTATTTGGGAAGGATTGTTTATGGCTTCCCTGGGTTTTTCGACTGGTTTCCCCCTCTTACGTTGATCATTTCCTTGAAACCCTAGCCATTTTATACCGTGTGTTTCGGGCGATCCGGTCCACTGTCGATTGTCAAACTTGAGCCGATTAGGAATGTATTGCATTGCGTAGCTTTCGTGACCATAGATTCCATAGTCCACGTACTTCCTAAGGACACAACATTGAAAAATCTTGCATAGTGCTTCCATTATTCCTGCGCAGTGCGATGGTTATGGCACCCATAGCAAGTCCAAAATTTCTTTATTTTAATGTAGTTTTCATTTTATCACAAGAGTTCGGTTAGTTAGGCCATTTTAGCTTATATACATGCACATATTTTCTTCATTTAAATAATTGTTGTCATGGTACACATAGAAGGAGTGAAACACTGTACTTTGTTATATAAATATTTGCAACTTAACTGGGAATGGATTAATGTTTACAATGTCATATATGGCAGGAAGTTTTCGAATTCGAAATGTCAAAGAGGCAAAAGAAGAAGGCCCCTATGGTCGAGGAAGAGCCCGAAGTGGAGGTTATTACCAAAACTGAATACATATATGAGGACACCAAGTGTATATCTGGTGTGGAGCCCGAGTACCAGTGGGGAGAGATTTACAGATTGATCACATGCCAAGAGGTGCCTGATATGGGCTTGGAAGAAGAGGGCATATATGCCAATATCGAGAGATCTTCCTTGATGAAGATTGCCACCAGACCAGAGTTGTTCCCATGCTCTGAAGTAATTGGTTGGATTCTGTCCCAGGCAGATGTGACCACAATGATCCTGGAGAATGTTGAAAAACAAGGCTATGCTGCTTATAGCCCAGGATATGTAGCCCTGGCTTATCACCTGCCAGAAGCACAAGTATTTATGTCCGATGATTGGTTAAAAAACATTAGAATGGACCTGGTTCAGACCCTTAAAAGGATGTTGTTATCTAGAAAACATTTTAGAAATAGGGCTACAGGAGAGTATGATACAGCAAGCTTAAGGGCCCCATACAGGTTCATAGCTTTGATGCTTAACAAGATTTTTGGAAGAGCTCATGGCATGTTCTTCAAATTGGAATGGATGCCAATCATTTTTTATGTTGCAACCCAAGGGACAATTTTCAACTGGGCCAGCATTGTATCAAATAGTCTTTTAGCTTGCTTGGCCTCGGCTTTGGGAGGAGTGTCCCAAAAGAGGTCTAAATTCTATATGAGTTCCATACTTGTCGATTGTAAATTGTGCAATCAGCCTTTCCCCGGCCTCAGGTGCATCTGGGACAAGGAAAGAATGCCTGTCTATTCTGCTTATAAACCACTGTAGGCACACAAGTACCACAGTCATTATCGAGAAGTCTATGAACACTTCATCACACCCTTATATACACTCATTTTCCTGAAGGAGTGTGATTGCATGTCAGAGGAGGCGCTGCAAGTAATTGAAGAATATGCAGACTACTATCTGACTGAGGATGGCCTTTACTTCAGGATGTTTGGAGGTTCAAGAGCACCCTCCCTGCTGCCCAAATACGCCACTGACTACATCATTCACAAGGAGGCTGTTAGGAAAGTCTTCTTGGATGGCATAGGGAGCTTCTTGTTTGAGCATAAGAAGGCTACCTATCCTCCTTTTCCCTTCAAGTTAGGAAGTTACAGGTTCACCAGAGTGAAGAAAGCTAATGAGTTTGTAGAAGAATTGGAAAGGTTTCATTTTGGTGAGATGCCTTTCCATAGAAGTGACTCCCACAATAAAGTAGCTGAACATTGTAAAGAAAACAATGTACATTTTGAATACACCCACCATTGGGATAGGGAAGAATCTGTCTTCTGAAGTGCATTAAACATAACAGAATTGAGGAGAAGGTTTAAGAAGAAGATCACCACCAAAGGTGGGAAAGGAGACTTAGAGCAGCAAAAGACCGCCTTAGAAGCAAATGAGCAGCAAGCTCAAGAACAAGAGAGAAAGCTTCAAGAGCAGATTTCTTCTTTAGCCCCTGCTTTAGAGGAAGCAAGGGAGTAGCAGGTCAACCTTCAACCATTCAAAGAGCATGTATTAGCACAAAAGGCCAAGATGTTGTAGTTGGAGACTGCCATAGAAGAGGAGAGATGTAAATTTCTGTAGGTAGATGGCCGATTAGAGGAAATCCTGGAAACCTCCTCTTACTTTGTTGATAGATCTCAGGACGTCCTTGAAGTCCTGACTACAAGAATGACAAGGCTGGAAAATAATGAAGAAACTCCAGCAGAGCTGCCATCGAAGGATAAACAGGCCCTCAAGCAGGATTATGAATTGCTGGAGTTTGCTATAAATACCGCAGAGGATTTCAAAAAAGCCATTAAAAAGACGAAAGGAGCATGCTCAGAGTTTTTCAGGAGGCTCCTTATTACCTACAATCGGTGCCAAATAGAGGCCGAACAGAGGCTTGATGTCTTCCCGGACCACAACTCATTTGTGGAGATGTTGCAGAAGAGATATTAGGAGGAGGAAGCGAAAGTACAGCATATTAAAGGCCTAGATGATCAGATCTTAAGGAGTGAAGTAGATCATCCAGCCATCAGTGTGTAGCTTTTGCAGGATCAACTTTGGTTGAGCACAGCCAGAATTGAGGCTATAAAGAACCAGGCTGCGAAGTTTGAGATCAACATTCAGTTTCTGGAACCTTGTGCCTTTGAAGGCATCGCATCTGAAGCTTTGGCGTGGAAGAATTTTTTGGACACCCAAGTGGGACCCTCCTTGTAAAAGATTGGTCACTTTTGTAATTTGTAACGGTTTTGCAAAAGCATTTGAGAAAAGTGAAACATTGGAGGTGAAGAGTTGGGAAGCCCAAGGTTACTTTGGGCAACCCAACAGTCTCGCCCTTTTTGTATAAATGTAGAAGGCTTAGAAGGAATAGGGGCTTTTTCCTAGTTAGACATGAAAAGCGATATTGTAAGAAGAACTACTTTTTTTTTGCAATAAAGAGTTATTGTTTGCCTGTTGGAGAAAGATTGGTGGGAATTTCAAATGTTATGCTGTGGATGGCAGAAAGATGAACTATTTTATTTTTCCAGCTTTTGTCCATTAACCGTGAGATCGTTCTAACTCCTAGAACCTATGTTCTTGTTTAAATGATTTCTGGTTTATTTTGTATAATTACCACCATGAGTAATGTATGTTGTTCATAAAACAATTGGCTATCTGATTGTTGAAATATCTTTAATCGTTCATGTGTTGTAGGAAGAAATATCAGCTACCTGTCATTTCTCTTTGTAATGCGTGCACAATATACATTACTCATAAATAAGTTACAATTTGGCTCCCCGGGGATAGATAGATAGATAGTTAGTTTCCTTTGTTATTACATATGTGATTTAGATGCTTGTGAGTTCTAAGATGAGAGGTAAGAACCTGCGCATCACGTTGTGACTGCTCCTTGCATCCTTTATCACCCTGCATGGTTAAATAGGCATTTGCATAGCATACATTAAGTCAAAAATACAAAAACTATACACGGTGGACCAGGCCGCAACCGGTAAAACCTTTGTTTTTGTTACTTGACCTACAATAGCCGGACCGCAAACCAGACGGATTCCCTATATCAAACAGTCACAGGCTAGTTGGGAACGTTGACTGGGGAGAATCCCTTGTTGTTGTTGCCTACGAATTTCCATGCCTCAACACCAACATAATAGCCATTTTTATGAATTTAGTAGTGTACTCTTTCGCACTTTGCCTTTGCTTTTTTTGGAAGCTTTGTCAAAAGGTTCAGGTTCGAGAAGCATTAAATTCGATTCGGGTTCAAAATTTATAATGATGGTTGAATGGATTTTTCCATTAGATTCGTTTATATACATATTTTAAAAATATAATTATTTTGTAATATATTAAGGTAACAAACATATTTTTATATTTTATATATAATATATAACATTTAATATATTTATCATTAATACTTTATAACATTTAATTGCTTTTGTTGGAAGCTATGTCACAAGGTTCGGGTTTGAGAAGCATTAAATTTGATTTGGGTTCAAATTTTACAATGAGGTTTGAATGGTGTTTTCCATTAGATTCGTTTATATACATATTTTAAAAATAAAATTATTTTATAATATATTAAGGTAACAAACATATTTTTATATTCTATATATAATAAATAAAATCTAATATGTTTATCAATAATTCTTAATAACATTTAATAAATGTTAAATTCTAGTAGAGCAAATGGTTGAGAGAGGTTTCGTTTGCTTAGCAAATCAAGATTAAAACTCATTGCTCCTGGAAGGTGACATTTAAATCCAACCATGCTAAGGGTTGGTGTGGTCAGGGCGGGTGCAATTCCTGGGTGATTTTGATGGCTTAGATGCCCCTGGATCGTGGTTTCTCAGACCAAAGGTTTTCCCAACAAGTCACAGGGCACTTAAGCAACAAAAAAAAACATTTAATAAATAAAAATACATAATATTTAAAATATATATATAATAATCTATCTATCAAATATTAACAACAAAGTTTTTTTTTTTTCAAAAAGAAAAAAGCCTATCCTTGTTATTCATTGAATCAAAGGGCGTCTTACAAAGCAAGCCCATGAAATGGGATACAATCAAGGAGGAAAAGATACAGTACTAGATGTAAAGCCATACCATCCGAAAGATACACAACTCGATGAGTGCTGAGGGGGAGAGTCTAATGCAGTCTAATATGTATAAATATACCCATCAGTAATAACTGTCATGTCAACCCATATCTACCATGTACATGAAGAGCATGTGAGCAGCAAACTAAAGGAGTCGACTCACTACAAGAAGATAAGGTGCAAAAATGAAAGGGCACTAAGTCTCGCACCGACTCAAAAGAGTTTAATATTTCCATGGGAGGTCAATTAGCCCTCAAAAAATTCATGGTATGTGCCAATACCCGGAGCCAAAGAGAGAGCAACTTTAAAGAGACGATCAGCTTGTTGATTATGTTCACGGTAGATATGGTCAAATGACAGAGCTAGGAAGTGTGTGCAAAGCTTCCTAGTTTCCCTACACCAATAAAGTAGATCAGGTGGAGACAGGGACGACTTGCCCTTTGCCCAGTTAATGACAACTGAGGAGTCTCCAAACACCTGGAGTGAGGGAATGCCCATCATATGGGTGGAAAGCAAAAGGGCCCAAAGCCCAACCAATTCTGCTTTTGTATTAGTGCACTGACGCACCCCCACAACAAACTCAAAGGAATGTGTTTCATTTAGGTGCAGGCTGAACCCAATGCCACCACTTTTAGCTAAAGCACCATAAAAAAAAAACCGCGTGGATATACTAGACTTGGACCAGGGCCCAATATTCTGGGTCTTTTCCTTTTTTCTGAAGGTGGGTAGTACATCTGGGAGAAGTGATTCATCTGCTGAATCATGCCCAACACTCACAGCTTTTTTCCATCGAAGATAGATTTATTTCTAGAATTCCACAAAACCCACATTGCATAGAAGGGAAGGAAATAGCAGACATTATACTTCGAGAAGCTATCTGTCCACTTCCCCAGGAGATCCACTAGAGATACAGACCGGAAAAAAGGTTCCAAGTGATACTAATCGCTCAATATCGAGAGCAGGTTCAACCAGACCGAACAGAAGCCGAAGAGGTGTTGTATGCTATCCTGATTTGTTAAGCAGAGGGCACAAACTGAGGGTCCAATCCATCCCCTCCTCTGAAGGTTATCCCAAGTAAGCAGTTTATTTGATAAAGCCAGCCAAACAAAACAACTGATCTTTTTTGGCAGTGTACCATTCCAAATAATATCCAAGAGGCTACTGCCAAGAGGGGGACATGATGAGGAAACAATGGATTCATACACCGCACTGGCAGTAACAATACCATTCTGCGAGTTTAGAGACCAGACAAGTGAGTCCATTCCCGATACCAGACGAAAGCCACTCCAATCCATGTTGATGGTAAAGTCCTCCCATGCAATTTTCCATTCACCACCAATACCCAGATTAGCTGCACAGTACCAGTAGCAATGAGGGCCATGGCAAGTGAAGATATATCTAAGTTAGCAAGGAAATCGAGAAGATCTGAGGGGAGAGACAAAGACTTGTCAACACCCACAATCGGGTCAATGCCTAGACGGATGCTGTGTCCATCACCCACATGCCATGCTAGTCCACGGCCCAAAACAGGAAGAGTTTGCAGAAAACCCCTCCAAAAAATAGAGCCACCGCGAGTATAGAAGTTCTAATGCAAAGGATGAATAAGACCCAAAAAAAAGTAATATTCATATGATACCAAGGTTTTCAAGAATAAATCAAACAAACCATTACCCAATATCTCTATAAAACCTTATAAGCATCAAAATATAAGCATTCCTTAATCGGGGATCAACATCATATAAAACATTATGAGCATCAAAATATAAACATTCCTTAATCAGGGATCAACATCAAATGAAAAGCAAAAACAAATACCTCAAAATTAAAGAAAAAAGGGGTCCCCAATTTTATAAATGATTGTCCGTTATCTTTAAACAACCTTATAAGCATCAAAATATAAACACTCCTTAACCAAGTTGGCAACAAAAGCGAAAAGCAAAAGAAAACTCAAAATTGTAAAAAAAATGAGGTTTCGGCCTCAACACATGAGACTTTGCTTTATATTGCTTATGCCTGCAACTTTATTTAATAATTGTTATTTTCAATTCCTCGTTGCTTTGCATGGTACATTAATTAATAAAAAACATTATTATGCATCCATTAGAGTGTTACCGTACAGCGATCAATATATATTATGTAGCGCAGCATTCAATGCGGTGGCGGCTGCGCTGCATACCGTCGGATCTCAGTATGCCTGACATCCGACGGTATGCAGCGCAGCCATCGCCGCATTTAATGCTGCGCTGCATAATATATATTGATCGCCGTTACCGTATTAGCGTTTCACATTATTCGATGTGGATTGCCAAATTCAATTGCAACACCCAATGTTGGCCCATGTGGTGGGTTTATTGATGGACATTTCCAAGTCTTGATATGCATGGATGCGACCACATGTAAATTGTTGAAACAATCCAATCCTCGATTCCGAGATAGTTTTTTTTCCAAAACCATCTACTCTCATGTATATTAACCATTACATTGATAATTGTAGATCCTCTTTGCATTATTTCTAGTTTTACCTAAAATCATAGGCCATCTAGGCCAAATTTATTGTGTTGAATATCCTCTATGTCACTGCATTATATTGTGTCTGGGTTGCTTTTCCTATCATATAGAACAACATTTTACATGTTCATGGTCCAAGCATGTCTGGTTTATTATGTCAAATATTTGGTTAATCAAGGTGAAAGTACAAAGCATTTCCAAAGGAACTTGTATAAAGAGTAGTTAGTGAAAGGAATGAGCAATGACAAAGGACTGACCTAAATAAAAAAAATATTGTAGAAAATTTGTTCTTAAATATATCTTTGAATTTGCTTACTCTAATTAGTCAAATAAAAAAAGTATGTGATTAATGTATTTTATAGTGGAAGGTTGATGTGTAGGAAAAATTGACTACTAATATAAATAGAAGAGGTGATTATTTTTCTTGCTTTGTAATACTTGATTTAGGACTATATTATTCTCTATATAGATGTCTTAAACTATTCTTATAATTTGAAACTAATTAAAAGGTTTAGATAAAAGGGCAATGGTGTTTAGTATTCAGTTGTATACTTATGACCTTTTCTATAGGAATGTGTAATACAACGAAGCATGAATTCTAGCATTGTCATTAGGCTAATTGAAATAATGGCACCATTGATGTACACAAACATGTTTTGAATAACACATGCATTACTGATCGTAATCATATATTGCTTGGCTTATTGTTTTAGCAACCATGCATTCTAAAGAAGACACGTGCCACAATTGGGGCTCACGTAGCATCTTACTATTCGTATTCTAATAGTAGCAGATAGAGTAGCAACTAGATCACCCTCACAAGATGTTGTAAGTTACTCCTTTAAATCATTAATAATCATGGGCTCCAACTAAGAACTTAGTCTAAAACAAGTGTATAATTTTATTTTGCCTATGATTTTGTTGAATATATTCCAATACCTTAGCTTCTTTGTTTTGCTCCCCCCAACAATCCTTTGATTGCCCATTAACACACCCAATTTAAAACTATAAATTAGCTATTGGATTATTGTTTAATATATAAACACCCCTAAAAACTGAAGAAAATATGGTAAAGCAAAAAAGATCTTTTACTTTGTCATTTGAAATTTGAACTTAAAAATACAACATTTCTCTGTATATTCCATGATTTTATATGTTTAATTGACATGTCAATGTGAGAGAACTTAAAAATTTAAAGTTTAATATATATCATTACTAAATACATATTCAACTTATTAATAAAAATTATGATATATCTTCTATAAATTTTTTATAATAAACTTATATCTCAATAGAATATAATTTTTCTTTAATATCATTAGCTCCATCAATTATACTAACTATTTATAACAAAATAATTTATTTAAACAATATGCTTACCCCTTCCTACCAAAGAAATTTCTTTAAACAATACACTTGCCACTTCCTACTTAAAATTGATATTGAAATTAAAATCACAACTGCACGTCTTAAGTAATGATCTGTTTTACAAAAGCTTATTACATACTACGAACTAGAGTATGAACAAAATACCTATGATCTACATTTATACTAAAACATGGAATTAATACTTTGCAAAACCCTAATACTTTGCAAAACCCCCTTGTTAGCTTAAGTGAAATGGTCCCCACAAACCTATGAAAACCACATCCCAACCAACGTCGTGATAAGCGTATAACCCCTTTGCATACTCCAAAAACCACCCTTCTTTTTTTTAATAATTATTCTTTTTTTTCATCATATAATTCAAAACTGAAAATGAAATCACCCTTCAAGTCACATCAAAAGATAAGCGTTTATATATATTTATATAATTTCACATTTGCATTCTCCTCCTTTCTATATATATCACAAACCTTAATGCTACGATTGATTGTAAAAGAAGTTACTGAAAAATATAATTGTATTTAAAACATTTTAAAGCATCTTAAATTTACTTTGAGTAATTAAAGTAATGAAATTAGGTTTGATTTCATAGTTAGAGTAAGGGGGTTAAGTTACTGGAACGGAGGAGATAGTCACTATAGGGACAAAGGAAAATCGTAGTTCGAGTTGGGAATATTCACTATAGGGACAAACAACAACTTGTGAGTTGGGTAAGGGGTTGGTATAAATAGTTTGAATTTGAGGAGGTGGTTGTTAAATTGTGATTGAATGTTTTTTAAAATTAATTGAAAAAATATTTGTATAAAGGTTATTGTTGAAAATAGTATAAATAGTATTTATTTTCAAAAAAAATTGAACTATGGATAATCTATTATTTAATCAAGAAGTATTTCTTAGTTATTATGGACAGAACTGATTGTTCAAATTATTGTAAGAAGATTATATAACCATCAAGGTAAGTCATCTCAAGTTTGGATTTAAACAACTATGCCAACTATAATTGGAAACTAGTTGTACTTAAATCATCGATGTACAATCTAGTGGTGAATTGATCAATGAAATGAGGTAACTGCTCATAGATTGGTCTCATTATTAACAACTAAGATGTAGAATCCATATTGCAGCCAAGACATGTTTGGGCTAAGCATGCCCATAATCTACAAATCCTATCCCCATGAGGATATGCTAGTTAATATCAATCCTAAGTTAGTGAGGTCACACTCTCCTTTAACTGAATGGGAATAATAGGCCATATAACCAATGTTGTTATATGCTTTCTTAGTCAAACAATGTTATTGTCTAACACTCTTAGAAATGTAGTAGCATAGAAGGGAAACTTAAGATTGATCGGTTGGGTGGATAGGTGCTTATTCCTAAATGAACTAATTGTACTTACTACATGGCTGAGTTTGGACTTTGCAAGAAGAAATTGAGGGGACATTCAAGGGTACGTATAGGGAGGAAGATGATCAATGGAAATATGCACATTGTAGTAATGTATATACCTCTATATGCATTCATAGTTTGCTCTTCAATGTAATCTAAAAAGATGTTAAGCAATCTCTTTATGATGGTAAATAGCTAATTATAGGTATCTCTCCTATATAAAGGATGAATCTCCAAAAGTATGAAGCCTAAGTAGGTAAGATTTGGGCCTGAAAATAGTCTCCAACCATAGTGGTGAGCTTTAAATTTAGTTTGCATAATAATTAATGTAGTTGTACATTGACCCTTCATCATGCATTAAAGTATGATGACCTACACTCTTGCAATGTGTGCCTGATATACCTCACCCATGTATTGCCCCAAGATATCCAATCCATACAATATCGTGGGATTTAGAAAGAAGTCAAAGAGTGCCATCTTAAAAGGGTTGTTTTGAAAATAAAGTTGAAAATAGTTCTTTTCCAAAAAACCCAAAAAATGATTCCAACCAATTCCCCAAGGAGAAATACAATCAAGATATATAATGTTTGGTGATGTTAAAACCCATAACATTAGTCTTACAAATATTAACAATCAACTGATAAAAATAAAAAATAAAAACCAAATGATTGCATTGTCATTAAAGAACCTAAGGAGAGAAAGCTATTAGAGCCACACCATGTAAAAATAAGCAAATAAATTAAAACAAGATGTAAAATTCACATGTTATCATCATGTATTTTCAATTAAAAAAATAAATTAGGCTTGTACATTTGAAATTGACTTACAAATAATTGATAAAGACTCATAAAAATAATATATAATAAAAAAATCCTCCAAACATTTAGAATATATTCACAACTAACTAGTTGATAAAGACAATAAGCTAATGCAATGCATTATGTCCAAAAGTAATTGAGAAAATAATCAAACTTAATGGACCCACATCTAATTGATAAAGACAATTTAAAGGTTTTTGAAACATTTATGTCAAGAGTAGTTAAGAAAATAACCAAACTAAAAAAGCATTATTATTATTATTGTCGTTTCTTCTTTAATAATACCTCATGTAATAAAAATCTAATTATTGATTTAATGGTTTTTAAAACCTATTGACTTTCTATTTATATGATGGTTCTTCTCATATTTACAAATAAATACACATAAATTACAATAACACACAAATAAATACACATAAATTAGCATAACACAAGTTTAGCAAAACATGTTTAACAAAAACATATTTTATTACAATAATCTTCTAATTATTTAGATTTAAAACATCCATTAATTTATATATAAACAAATAATATATTTTATTTTAATTAAAAACAACTAAATAAACTAAATAAAAAATTACACTAATATAATAACCAAAACATATCCATTTTGGGAGAAAAAAAATTAAAATCCTAAACTTTAGTCATGTTTATTTAGAAATCAAATACTATATTTGATTCTAATAATGAAAAACCATAACCAAAACATATCCATTTTGGGAGAAAAAAATTAAAATCCTAAACTTTAGTCATGTTTATTTAGAAATCAAATACTATATTTGATTCTAATAATGAAAAACCATAAAAAAAAATATTAAAGCAAAGCATATCACATCCCTAATGCCCGAGAAGAAAAAATTTGAAAATCTTTATTTTCACACATACTCCTGAAAATTGTTTCTAAATAATCTAAATAGTGCTTTAATGTAATATAGTCAATTCATTAGCTACTTGAAATATTGAGGAATATTAGAGGGTGGGAAAGTAAGAGGGGTCCATGGATAATATAATATGACATGAAATATAATATAAGGTACCTAAATTGGCTAAATATGGCATGAAATATAATATATAAGGTACATAAATTGGCTATAGGTATAAGGATGCTATATGATGGTAGAGGAAGTAAGAGGACCTATGATGCTATTTGATGGTAGAGGAAGTAAGAGGGGACATGGGAATATGATTGTGCCATGCTTTATTAGGAGAACTCACCACCCACTTTGGTACGTTATGTGTTCAAATTACAATTACAAGTATCATTAGAATATTGTGACACACATGTTTTTTATTTGCATTTGCCTTCGTTTCGTACTTGTTTGGTTCTCTTCATTTTCATTGTTTTGAATTGTGTTCTCTCTTACAACAAACTCTACCCATTACCATTTGCATGTTTGAATTGGTATCAATCATAGTGAATTGAATTGGAATAATACATGTCTTAAGGGTTGGGTAAATCATAGTGAATTGAATTGGAATAATACATGGCTTAAGGTAGGGTAAGTAATGTTGAGTATGATGGTTATAGGATGGTTTGTAGGATTGCGATGGTGATTGTGATTATGGTGGATGTTTTTTTTTAATATGAAGGTTGGTTTCGAATTATGTGGAAAAGTGGTGCAATTAACAATGTTTGTTGGTTGGTATAGAGGGTTCCTCTTGGTTCAGAAAAAGGGTAAAGAAATTGGGTTTTAATTGTAATTGTATTAATAGTTGTATATTTTGTTTTTAAATTTTGAAGGAAGCAATTTTTTATCAAGTCTCCCAAAGATCTACTCAATGAACTAGGATCTTTTTGCAATAATTATACGTAGTGTATACATAAAATTTTAGTTAAAGATAATGTAATAAAAGGTGGATGAGTTTTTTTAAGAAAGAAACTTAGGTGAATTGTATTGTCGGTATTCATAGTAGATGTTTATCTGGTTAGAGTCCACATAAAATTTTAAGGATCCATTGTTTTCTTATAGTGTAAAATCTTTGGCCAAACTTACTAATTCTTAAATGTCTAACCATAACATGTTTAATGGTATTTTTTATAAAAAATTTCAACTTTACAATGATTTTATATAATTTCAAGACAAATTTGTCAATGCTTCTAGACTAAAATATGCTATCATATGGAATTTGGCAAAATCATTTTAGAAAAAAATGAAATTGCCAATGTTTTTTTGGAAAACACATCGAAAATTAACCGATGAGCTAAATTTCACCCCTAAAATATGATGCTCTAGCTAAATTATGTTGATAGAAAAACTTATGTAGACTATTCTTTGTATTTGTTTTCTCTCACAGGGCTTCGAAAGTAATGTTCACAACAAATACCTATGATTAAAAGGTAAATGACTCTTGTGCCACTAATTTCCATGGACATGATATGATACAAATATAAGTTCACTATTGTTATTGTTTTTAGGTTATTTTATTTTATATTTAACTAGCATTTGCATAAGTCATTATGAATTACATATGCAGATGGAAACTTATGCTTAATTGTTGCTGCATTTATGAGTAATTATGAAGTATGTAGATAGAATTTGGTAAAATTCCATATATGTAATTGTTGTGGAATTGCATGTTGTTATGCATTTTGTAAGAATGTTGAATGTATGCATGGATTTGCGAATATGTATATGTATGTATTAGATTTATGTTTATGCACATTTAAATTCTAACTATAATCTCTACATGATATTTGGTTTGTGATTTGTTAGAAGGCCCTCATATATTATGTTGGATGTGTGTTGAACTCTTTGCAAGTAGACTTAGTCTCCTCCTAGTGTAAAGGGGATCCAAGGGGGTGATCTCCCCCTTAATTGGGGGGCATCGAGGGACATGTGTTGTACTCTTTGTTAGTATACTTAGTCGCATCCTAATGTAAATGGGTTTTGGGGGGGTGATCATCCTTCTTGGGGGTAGAGGGTCAACAACCCCCCATCACGGGTTTGGGGGTGGATCCCTTGAAAGAAACTTTTAGGTCCATTTTGTGTTTTTTTGAACAATGGTTCTTCGATCCATTTAAATTAATTCTAAGTAAGGAATTAGGGTTGTAAATTAAAATATTGTATGCCATGTAATACCTAAAATATAGTAGATTATATCCCTAATTCCTTAGTTATTAGGGTTAACCCAATTGTAATAAAATATTGTATAACTAGTTAGGTTTTGGATGTCAAACAATACCTTAAATACTATATTGTGGATGGTGAAGTTAATGAAATGAGATAGAGAGGTATCGCTCTCAATTATGCTAGTTTTACCAGTTAATGGTTTCTAGTGTAAATCATGTGTATAATATGTCAATGTACCATTGTTATTCTTATGTTTTAAATTGTGCTAATGTCATTTTTCTTGCATAGATTTATCAAACTCTCCATATTATAGTTGCAATTTAGATATGTAAAAGAAGGAAATTTGAAATTTTATGAAAGAGGCGCCTATTAATTCGGGAGGGGAGTACAAGAACATATGTTGTAGTTGGTACTTAAGTTTTGAATGGATTTCTTTATTGTGCATATAGTGAAGAAAATGCAAGAAATATGTGAAGAAGATGCTTGCATGAAAGACTATCCATGGATATCATATATGTTAGTGGTATACAAGTTCTAAGTAAATGGGTCAATCTTGCTAGAAAGAGCTACTATTGGTAAAAGGAATTCCCAAAAAGACTTGGGGGAAGTCTTTTCTTATTAGCTCCATAAAATTGCATTTCTTATTTCTAGAAACATGGCGATAATATCTTTTGATGGTTGGAGTAGTTAATGGGTTATGAGTAAGCACCAAAGAAATTGCTTATACATGGATTTGTAATCCATCATACCAACTATTCATAGGGAACAACCCTAACAATAATGATACTTGGGGAAATGAACAATGTGGGTAAGAGTAAAATGCAATATCCCATAAAATGTGAGTTAGGATGGGGGACTAACAACTAGAAAATGAGATAAGTTTAGGTTACCACAAAGGTATAATAAAAGTGATTAGTGATAATGTTGTGGAGGAGATGGATTAGATGTAGGAGAGAGATTTGCAAAGGGGATAGATAGAGTAAATGACAAGTAAGCATCAGTAGTGATGAGGGGAATAAATGTGAAAGTCTTGGATATAACGTATCTAGTCTAACTTGAATAGAACATAGTTAACAACATTAGTTCCCATTACGAGGAAAAAAAGTAAGTGACATTGGATCTAGGAAAATAAGGAATCCATTCAAAATAAAAATACCATGTGACTCACCAAGCTATAAGAGATACTATCCATATGCAAGGGAACATGTGCTACATCATGATCAACAAAATATAAATTGTTATTGGGAATATTTCAATCAGTGCAGAAATAGTTTGTTCCCCTAGCCCGCATGGGGAAGATCTAAAACAAAAGGACACAATGATGTATCCTCTCCATGTTAGGATTATTAATCCTCCCTTGTCCAATTTGGTCATATGTCTAAAGCGGGAGTCCTTCCAGTCTACTTTTAGTCACTAGCACCATTGGGTCCACTTGGCCTAATTGGGGCACATGTTACAATTATTAAAGTGTGGGGAACACTAATTGAGGCCTACTACCACTAATTGCACTTGCATGCATCAGTTTAGGAGCCTCCTATACCAATCCCTACAAATTAGGAGCCACTGGGAGTGCCGATACCAACCAAGGTCTGTTGAGTTGAGTTGGTGACTAGTCAAGCTAAGTTAGGAGTCAGTTACATTCAGTTCTAGTCCTATACATTCAATTAGTACTATGTTTGCATGGTTGCATGCAGGAGAGGCACATTTCTCACCTACCACAGTTAGTTAGGCTTAGTTAACACTGAATTAGACACTTAAATTGTGATTTAGAACTCCAATGAACTTCAATAATTATTTAGACAAGGTTAGTTAACCATTCAGTCCTATGATAATGATTTAGACAAGGTTCTGTTAACCATTCAGTCAAGTAGAGTCAAACCAATTCGAATTTCCTCACATAGGATTCGAATTGCTTGAGGCTATTTAGCCATTGTACTTCATTGTAATTAATATCTAATTACTTTTTTTATTACTGAAAGCATTCACAGCTGCAAGCCATTTTTGCATTGTTTCATTCTTCAATTGTTGAGTAAATTGTGTGATCTATCTTGTGAGTTGTGTTTTTGTCCACATATCTATGTGCTTAATTTAATAGGGTATCAGAGCCTTAGAGGACAAGGCACTTCTCCTCCTCAAATCTCCAGTTGGATCATTTTCTTGAGCAAATTTGCTCCTTCCAGTACTACACCAGAAGCAGAGAATTTACCACTTAATATCCCAAGAAAAGGAATTGTTGATCAAGCTTGCTTGATTAACCATGCTGGGTGTGATGAAAATTCCAAAAGTGCAGACTAACGACCTTATTTTGTCTGTTTGATTGTGTGATTTATAGGTTATCAGCTCTTCTCACTACATTCGCTACAAGCAGCTCTTTCTCCTCATTGCATTCGCTATAGCAGCTCTATCTTCTCCTCTGCATTCAAAATGGCCCGTCCAATGGAGCAGCTCACTTCCTTCAACTACCACCAGTGAAACGATGACATGGAGTCACTACTTCGCACCAAGAAGCTCTACAGACTCACAATGGAGTTAGAGGCAGAGCCAGTTCTTAATTATGACAAAGAAAAGTACTGGAATAGGCTTGATGAAGCCTTTAGATGCCTGTGCCTCTCAATATCTCGAGATCTTGAAGACTCCCAAGGAGATTTGGGATAAGCTTGCTTCTTTATTTGATAAACAGGATGAACTGAGGGCCCATCAGCTAGAGAATGAGATGATCTCTCTTCATCCATCCAACTTCAAAACTCTGAATGAATTCTTCACAAAATTCAAGAACCTAATATTCCAGTTGAAGCTATGAAAGGTTGAAGAGGATGATCAACTCATCCTTGCCATTCTCTCAAAACTCAATGCAGCCTACTAGGTCTTTGTATCAACTTTTCAATCGGTGAGGCTCACTACTCCAAATTGGAAGATGCCCACTCTTGATGCTTTCATTGAATCTCTCACTCATGAGCATGACAAGTTGATCCAAATGGGGATCATTAGATCTTCTAGAGATCAAGCATTGGTTGCAAGAGGACCTAAGGTAGTGAATCATAAAGGGAAGAAAAAGGATGATTCTCCTATGAAGAAAGAGTAATCAAATGAGCCTTCAAGTTCAAAGAGAAGAAAGAAGAATGGCAAAGGAAAAACCCTTTGTTCCTACTGTGGAAGGGGCTTTTATCCAGAAAGCTCATGTATGAGAAGACAAATTGATGAAATGACTCTCCTTCTGAAGAAACATATAATTGTTGCACCTGCTAGCGCAAGGAAGGATGACAACATAGAAGACACTGAAGAATGCTTCGAAACATGTCATGCACCGAAGGTTAACTTCTCAATAGCACATGCCTTCCTCATTGATTCTGGAGCTACCAATCATATGGTTGCATCCAGAGAATCATTCTCTTCTTTGCATTCTTTTGATGGTCCTTGTATTCAAATGGGAAATAACATTAAAGTTCAAACCAAAGGAAATGGCTCTATCAAGATTGAACATGGAAAGTTCAAAGATGTGCTTGATGTTCCCTCCCTAGCTTCAAACCTATTATCTATATATCAGATGACTCATACTGGCTCTCCAAAGTGAGTGATATTTGGTCATGACTCAGTGGAGATCATAGCGAAGGGTGTTCCAAATCATGCCTCCAAGGCATATGAGTTATCACACTTCATTCCATTTTTAGAACCAATGCACTCTCAGCAGCCACTTGCAAGGGAAGGTAAAATCATTTCATCTACTTCTTTTGTAGCTTCCACTAGTATTGCAGATCCAGCTATATCATTTTATGAGATTGAGATTTAGGGTGATTCAAATCCATATCTAGTCCCTACTTCCAAACTAGAAGCTAGGAATATGACTGGAAAACCACCTGACACTCAGAAGGGAAATAACCTTGCGCTATGTCATGCAATCTTACCTCCTTTAGAGAGATGTAACAAACTCCCTGTAAGATGCTACATGGAAAGGGCTTAGTCTCACTACATTCATAAGAATAGAGCTGATCATACACCTCTTCATCCAGCAAGAGACAAAGGTTACATTCCTCCTTCCTTCCATCATCATTTTGGGAAAAGAAGTAGAAGTCTACATGCCAAGCCCCAGGATACCTGTGCATGGAACATCATGCATGTTGCTTTGCTACATCACAAATATTGCAGCAACACATTTTCAATTTTTTCAAACTTGAATCCTGACTCTATCTGCTTAGTTAAAGGGGGGGATTTTTTCCCATGTGGTTTTTTCCCCAGCTCCTTGTATTGAGAAATTACTTTACTTTACTTGATGTAATGGGTGACCTATGGTCTTAGTTACCAAGGCCCACAGATTTTCCAAGTTAGTATTCAGGGGGGGTGTTAGGATTATTAATCCTCCCTTGTCCAATTTGGTCATATGTCTAAATCAGGAGTCATGTCTAAATCGGGAGTCCTTCCAGTCTACTTTTAGTCACTAGCACCATTGGGTCCACTTGGCCTTATTGGGGCACATGTTCCAGTTACTAAAATGTGGGGAACACCAATTTAGGCCTACTGCCACTGATTGCACTTTCATGCATCAATTTAGGATCCTCCTAGATCAATCCCTACAATTTAGGAGCCACTGGGAGTGCCGATGCCAACCAACGTTAGTTGAGTTGAGTTGGTGATTAGTCAAGCTAAGTTAGGAGTCAGCTACATTGAGTTCTAGTCCTCTACATTCAGTTAGCACTAGGTTTGCATGGTTGCATGCAGGAGAGGCGCATTTCTCACCTACCATAGTCAGTTAGGCTTAGTTAACACTGAATTAGACACTTGAGTTGTGATTTAGAACTTCGATGAACTCTGATAATGATTTAGACAAGGTAAGTTAACCATTCAGTCCTCCGATACTGATTTAGATAAGGTTCAAATAACCATTCAATCAAGTAGACTCAAACCAATTCGAATTTCCTAACATAAGATTCGAATTGCTTGAGGCTATTTAGCCATTGTACTTCATTGCAATTATTATCTAATTACTTTTTTATTAATGAAAGCATTCACATCTACAAGCCATTTTTGCACTATTTCATTCTTCAATTGCTGAGTAAATTGTGTGATCTATCTTGTGGGTTGTGTGTTTGTCTACAAATGTATGTGCTCAATTTAATACTCCCTAGATGGCTAAGTTACTTGAATGTTAAGCTCTCTTTACCTTGAGTAGGAAATTTGTCCTTGTTTTTGTAAATCCTTGTGCGATCAACTATACCTACAAAAAACATAAAAACAAGACAAAAGATGAGAGCAACAAGCTAAATCAACAATCTATACTAATGATCAAGGAAACTAGTAATAAACAATCAACATCAACAAGAATCATTTATGGGAAAGGGAAACATTTTTGTATTAAAGATGAGAAAAGAAAGCCACAACCAAAGCCTTGATGTCGAAGCTTTGTTTTTACAAGATAATTTTGACTCACTCACACATACACTACAAACTATGCAATATCTTACTCACAACCACTCTCTATTTACCTCCTACACCCGACTTGAATCCAATATCATAAAGATGCTATCTTGGTCTCCCCCTCACATGGTCCATGTAGCTTGATTTTATCACGGGGACTTCACCTAGTGAACCTCTCACATAGCATGTGCAATCATGGGATATTAAAGAATACCCTTAATTTCGAGATATATTGACCCAAACTCTCTTTGTTGAAACCCCCTCCAAATACTTAAAAACTTCCTCCCCGCCCCTTTTTATACCTCATTCCTTATAAACCACCCTACCCACCCCCACCTTAAACCCCTCATCCCCCCAATACCTGCAATATATTGGTTTGATTTTTTATAATTTTAAAACCCACAATNTCCCCATGGATTTTATAGGCCAAAGAAAGACCAAATGGGTTGATATATTTTGGGAGGAAGGTAAGGAATGATCCCTAGGGGGTAATAGGTTGAGTGTCAGCTTTCCAAAGTAGTTAGGATCATCCTCCACGAGATCTTTCTCCTGGAAGCTTCTCGAAGCTTCTCTTTTTTTCTCTTTATGGGTTGTTGATGCTCTCTGGAAAAGGTCTAGGAGCGTCGATGTAACACCCCGAATTTGACCCCATTTGCATTAAAACTATATATGATGTAAATATTGTAATTAATCATGGTGTGCAGCTAAAGGAAAAATCCCCACCATCGATTTAGTGTTTTATGTTTTGATGATTAAAATCGATGCTGATGGTATTTCGTGCTAGTCAGGCACATTATAATTTTGGACATCATGTAAATATGCAATTTAATTAAAATACCCACAACTAGGTATGTCAATGCAACATTAAAGAGATTGGGGCATGATTTCATAAGGAATAAGGGGTGGGGATATTCAAACCCTTGAGCCAATAGGGTAAAGCCAAATGTCAAAGGGAAAACCCACAAAACTGTCAACTACCCATTTTGTCTTTTATGCCCAATAATTTATTTCTTCCAGAAATTTATTGAGTTAGTTAATTCATGGGGATGGGAAGAGTATGGCAGTCAAAATTTGAATTCAAGAAGCCATCAGATTTTGGAAAATGTGTTTTGACTTCTTGGGCAAGTAAAACCCCAAAAATGAATGCCCATTCCATAATGCATTCACATCCTCCTCTTCCTCACGCATTTTGGGAGATGTTGGGTGTTTCATTCTTGTTTTTAGTTGTTTTCTTCATTTTTCCCCATGGTTGGGAAGTCATTTTTTGAATGCTTAGTGGTTGGAGTCTTTCCTTGACATTTTTGTTGTTGTTTCCTCATCACCCAGCTAGGAAAAATCCATTTTTGTGTTGCACGGCGAATGGGAGAAAAATACCCACAATTTTTGGGTGTTTCTTGAGGTCCTTTTTTCCCTCGTGAAGCCATAGACGTTTCTAGAAATTGAATTTCTATCAGATGGTTGTTTTCCCCATATGCCATTTTTGTTTTTGCCTCCCAGGACATTTTTCCTCAAACCCAAAACTTAAATTTGTTGTGTGTGCATCCTTTGTTTTGGTCTGAACTGGTTTGGAGTGGGATTGGGTCTGAATTGGCTTGATAAACCTAGTGTAGTGAGGAACCTCACAGAGGGATCAAGAGGGGTTGGTTATTCTTTCTTGCACACCTTGAAGAGCACTAGAAGGGAAGGCATAGCTTGAGGGACTGTGTAGCAAATAAGGGGATGTTTACTTGTGTTGGGTGTGTAGGTGTTGGGAAAGCCAAATCATATCTTGTGTAGATGTCCATAGCTATGTTGTTGAGCCCACTAGCTTAGAAATTCAACCTTCCACCCCTTAGCATCCTAATAAACACAAATGTAGTTTTGGCTTGGCTGAATTTTGATATGTCCTTGGCTATGTGTGAGCCTGTTGTAGTTCCCTTATTCCTTGTGGGAATCATGCCTAGCTCGGGGGTGGAAGTGTTGCTGAGAGATTGATGAGCACATTGGCCTATGGTTGGGTGGAACATTGCAGCGACATAGATGGGTGCGGGAAGCTTCTTTCCAAGATAAGAATTTCTTGTGTATTCACCTCTGCAACTATATTTGTTTTAATGAATTCTAGTGAACATGATGAATGCTTGAATGAATGTATTTTGGCTTTTGTTGTATATTGCACTTGTATATGTATGTTAGTTCAATGCATTTTTATATTATGTTCATAGATCTTAGATTGCCCAGTCTGATAGAGTAGATCAACGTGTTAGTCGCATCCTCTCTGTCGGGTAGATGGGAGGGGATGTGACAGCTGATGCTTCTTGTGGTCAGGTGATAGGCGCCACCAACGCAACTTGTCAATGGACAAAAGGTGCCAGGCCTATCTAACGCTCTGAGCCAAGAGGTAAGGTGTGTCATACTACCTAGGATTGAGAAATAAGACTCCAAAAATATGTTTTGACCAAGGATTTCAAGGGATTTGAGCATTAGGATAGTTTTTGGCTGTAACAGAATTCCCCTTATGAGATGGTCATCCAATCGAGATCTAAGGGTCTCTACAGGGTCACCATGGGTACAGAAGTGGAACCAAACTCTACAATATAGAAGTTAAAATACTTCAATAGACTTGATGAGGCCTTTGGGTTGTTGTGTCTAAGCATTTCAAGAGAGCTCCTATTTCATGTTGATAGTTTGACAACCCCAAATGAGGTGTGGAAGAAGCTTGAATCTCTCTTTGGGAAAACTAATGATTTGAGGGGACACTAGCTTGAAAACAAGCTCATTATCTTGAGCCCAACGCATTTTGACACTATCCTATATTTATTCACCAAAGTTAAGTCTCTACTACTTCAACTCAAGTAGCATGGAATTGAGAAGAAAGAAGATCAGTTGATACTTTCAATCCTTTCAAAGTTGGGGCTAGAATACTCGGTGTTTGTTAGCACATTCCTTTCTGGCAAGCTAACCATTCGAAATTGGAAAATGCCAACACTAGCTAGCTTCATGGAGTCCCTGACCCAGGAGAACGAAAAGCTAGTTCATATGGGAACCGTCAAAGTAAGAAAGGGTCAAGCCTTGGTTTTTGGTGTTTCGACTACCTCCAAAGGAAAGCAAAAGGCAAAGAATTCAAAATAACCAGAGAAGAACAAAGATGACAGACCCAAGAATCCTGATGGGGGTTTGAATCCTTCAAAGGATAAGGAAAAGAAAGAAAAAGAAAAAACCGAATGCACCTATTGCCACAAGGGATGGCATCTAGAGATCTCTCACATGAAGAAGACCATTGGCATGATGGTGCAATTGCTGGAGAAAAACAACATCCCTGCCCCAAATGGTGCAAGGAAGAAAGATGGCAACTCATGTTCTAAGAACAAGG
The DNA here is from genome assembly GCA_001517045.1 of Pseudotsuga menziesii. Lineage (NCBI taxonomy): Eukaryota > Viridiplantae > Streptophyta > Pinopsida > Pinales > Pinaceae > Pseudotsuga > Pseudotsuga menziesii. Next base: position 772,667 of record LPNX010252577.1, read on the forward strand.
AGAAATGCCATGCCTTGGTAGCAGGTTCTTCTGATCCCTCCACCTTCATTATTGATTCGGGATCATCCAAGCATATGGCCTCTGTCAGGGACCTCTTCTCTTCCATGCATTCAAATAGTGGCCCAGCTGTTCGAATGGGAGATGACATTGAGATCCAGACCAAGGGAGTTGGCAGGATAGACCTTGAGCATGGATATTTCAATGATGTCCTCTATGTACATGATTTGGCAGAAAATTTTCTATCAGTATATCAAATGACACATATTGGAGAATCCAAGAGAGTAACATTTACACCTAACTTGGTAGAGATAGCAGAAATCTCCTCCAACAAAGTTGTGGCATTGGGGTATGCAAACCACCAAGCTAGAATGTATAAGTTCTCAAAATTTCTTCCTAATACCAGAGGGAAATCACTCTTATCTCATGCCAATGAGACCTCCAAGATATGGCATTAAATATTTTGACACATGTACTACAAGTACCTTCAAGCACTCAACAAGGATAAGATGGTGGAAGGGCTTCCTCAAATCAAATCTTCCAATGGTGCTTGTATTGGTTGTGTAGTGGGAAAGCATCCAGAGCGCATCTATGAGAAGGGGAAGGCAAGGAGAGCCACACAAACACTTGGATTGGTACATTCAGACCTCATTGGTCCTCTTCCCACTCCCTCCTATGGAGGATCAAGGTATGTTCTCAATTTCATAGATGACTACTTGAGATTTTATTGGGTGTACTTCCTTAAGTTAAAATCAGAAGTCTTTGAGACATTGAAGATTTGGAAGGCCCTAGTGGAGAACTAAAGTAGGAATAAGATAAAAATCCTTAGGACTGATAATGGTAAAGAATATGTCAATAAAAATCTGTAGCATCTTTGTGAGAAATGTGGCATCCAAATGCAACATTCGATCCCCTACACACCATAACAAAATGTTGTGGCAGAGAGGAAAAATAGGGCTCTCAAAGAGATGGCTACATGCATGATTGAGGAAAAGGATCTAAGTCCCAATATATGGGCTTAGTACATAAATTGTGCTGCATATTTTCAGAACAGGGAATTGCATAAATCAGTCAAAGGAAAAACACCCTACAAGGCTTGGTTTGGGCACAAACCAAATGTCTCGCATTTCATAATTTTTGGGTCAAGGGCATGGGCCCGAATTCCATCACGAAAAGAGGAAGGCATTGCAGCCACATAGAAAACAATGTATCATGGTTGGTTATGTTGAATACACAAAGGGTTATAAGCTCTTTTATACATCCACATGCAAGACTTTCATTAAGAGGAGTGTGCAATTCGAAGAGGATATCATACCAGATTTTGAGCTAGCACCAAGGGGATTCTCTTCTCCCCAACACCATGATGATGTAAGTAATGATTCAAGGTCTGATTTTTCTAATAATTCTAAGAATGACATGGATGAATATCAAATTTGTGTACATGACTCACCTTGAAGGCTTAAATGAAATGAGAAAACCATACAAGCTGTTGGGGATCTAGCAGACAATCCTCTAGATCCTAGGAAGATAAGATCCCACTTTCACAATGCTTCTTATGCAAGTAAAATTGCTATTGCTGAGCACTGTTATATGATGATTGGATATGATCCACATATCAGGAAGCTTGTCATGATCCAAGGTGGAAATCATCCATGCAATATGAATTCAATTCTCTCCAAGAGAATGAGACATGGGAATTGGTTCCCTTGCCTCCAAAGAGGAAGCTTGCGCAATGTAAGTGGGTCTTTCAAACCAAAGTTGCTGCAGGTGTTTATGATATTAAGTACAGGGCCATATTATTTGCTAAGGTCTTTTCTCAAGTCCAAGGAGTGTACTACACCGAGACCTTTGCATCGATTGCAAAGATGGATTCAATTAGGCTAATTCTAGCCATTGCCACTAGTAAATGTTGGGAGGTTCACTACATGGATGTAAAGAGTGGATTCCTCCATGGTGAACTATAGGAAGATATCTACATGCAGAAACTTTAAGGTTTCCAAGAGTATCCTTCACTCGTTTTCAGGTTGAAGTAGTCATTCTATGGGCTCAAGCAAGCCCCAAGGGCTTGGTATGCTAAAATGGATAGTTTTTTTCTCTCAATTGGTTTCATTCGATGCAAATATTATCCAAATGTGTATTTGAGGAAAAATGATGATGTATTGCAGGTTATTGTACTGTATGTGGATGACCTCTTAATTACAGGGAGCTGCACCAAACAAATTGGATCAATTAAGGAATCTCTACATAGTGAGTTTGCTATGACAGATTTAGGATTGCTAAAACAATTTCTAGGATTGGAAATTGAGAAATCTGAAAGAGGCATCATTCTCAGACAACATAAGTATGCTTTAGACGTGCTAATAAAATTAATACAGCTGATTGTAAGGTAGCCAAGTGCCCATTTATTTTTGGCATAAAACTAGGTGAATTTGGTGATTCTCCTTTGGTAGATTGCTCACTGTAGAGTAAGCTAGTTGGTAGTTTTTTGTACCTTACACATACTAGACCTGATTTAGCTTATGTTGTTAGTGTTGTAGCAAGGTATATGCAGCAGCCACATGAGGTCCATTGGAAGGCAGCCAAAAATATCCTTCAATATGTTTAGGGAACCAACAGTTTTGGGGTACACTATGCAACTAGTTCTTCACTAGAATTGGCTAGATTTTCTAATTCGGATTGGGCTGGAGATCCCAATGACAGAAATTCCACTTCAGGTTTTGTTTTTATGCTTATTGATGGTCCCATTTGCTAGTCTAATAAGAAACAACATACAATTTCTCTTTCTTTAGCAGAAGTCGAATACAGGGGAGCAGTGAATGCAGCCACGCAATGTGTATGGTTGCAAGGTATTCTTCGGGAGCTTGATGTTGCATTTGATTCACTCACTACTATTTGTTGGCAAGGGGTTGGAGATAGGTGATTTGCACAGCATCTAGGATGCTACGCATACTCATGAGGCACCGCGCAAGGAAAAGATAACGCGACAGGTGGAAAATAGTCCACTTTTTATATAGTTTTATGTCATGTTTTGTACTCATTGACCATATCTTCAGAATATTGGTCCTTAGTAGTTAAATTAGTTAGAATTTGTTAGGAGTTAGTTAGAAGTGGACATTGAATGTAAAGGCGCAAGCCTATATATAGAGTTAGAATTGTAAATGTAAGGGGGATATACCAGAGAGACGAGATAGAGGAGATACATGACATGAGATAGATACTGATGTGCTGAAACTGCTAAGAGAGTTTGAATCTTTTGTTATTTCGTGGGGTGATCATTCTCTGGCTGTGGAGAAGTACTGTATGTTTTGGATCTATTGCGCAGAAGTAATATGACACAATGGATGGTGCTCTGAATTTCTATTGTCTTTTATCTCTTTTTTTGTTCCTATGTGCTGCGACATCAATGATGGATGTTTTATGGATCTGCTTTTTGAATGAATAATATGATACTGCTGTGATGAATACGTGAATGATGCGATCTGTTTAGATTTGTGGTTATAATGATAAATCTTTGATGAATGATGCAATATCTGATGAATGGCTCTGCTAGATCTGATAGTCATGTTGATAAATTGTTGATGCCATGATCCTCCTCCTTACTGCCGAAAACTTAGTTCTGACAGCTCTCCCTCAAACATCTCAGGTGAGACTTCATTAGATCTGCGGGTGTTTTCGGGTAGGGTAAAACATGTATGGGCTAGTGTTTAGGGAGATCGCGTTGGTTGGGCATCGACATAACAAGAACCCTTGTTGACGAGGCTTTGTTCGTGGGTTTTGGCCAACAAATGGTTCCGTTGTTGGGACCTCGTTGCGAATGAAGAGGAGGATATGTTGTGGCATCCGACAAAACCATAGATCCAAGATTGGTTCAACCTAAGACTGTAAGAGTTCACTGAAGCCGAGATTGAGAACCCGAAGTTGATGACAAATGCATGGTTGGAAAGATACATTCACAACGGTCCTCACGAATGGTTTTTCCTGTGAGTTTCCCATCATACTCTATGAGTGGTTGGCGTGATTCACCTATAAGAAGCAAAACTTCCAGGGAGGAAAGCCGACGTCCTGGACTCTTGAGCTAATTCAAGAACTACAAGAGACAAATAACAAGGTGTCGTGGGCTTTCGAAATTTGGTTGGATAGTATTCTAGAAGGATACATCACTAAGTTCACGGTTGATACCAACAAGTCCTATAGTGAAGAAGAACAAGAATTCTTCAACGGACCACGAGGTAGGTTCTTGTTGTCTCTACAATTGTCAATCAAGATGCTTGTTTGTGAAAAGGGCATACTCAATATGCACCTCGAGTAGTAAAACTCTGGTGTGCGGAGGCTATGAACACCGTGATAGAGGGGGGGCGACGAATGGAAAGATAAGTAGATGGGTGTAAGTTTTGATGATATTGTGAGGGCAGTCAAGGAAGAGAGTGGTTGTACAAGGGGAGGAGCAAGGTTCCGAGTAGAGAAAACGTAGAGGATAGGGGAAGGTCCTGCTACGATCAGAATACAAGACCGCGAAGGAAAAACACAAGGGACGAAGTGTTCCTACAACGATGAAGAGGACGAGAAGACCCAAGCTACGCCCAGAGTAAAAGCAAGGTTAAACCCCAGTAGCAACATGTCCACACCTCTACGCACTAATCCACCATTAGGAAAATATACGCAATCCACGTCGACGTGTCCGACGTGCCAAGCGGCATCCAAAAATAAAGTAGCATCTCCAGGAAGAAGGCCTAGGATGGCGGGAGATGATATGAAGCTACCTATGTTCCATGGAAATGACACTGATGACCTAGAATAGTATTGGTTCATATGTGAGGCAGTCTGAACTACCAGAAAGAATACTGACAATGATGTAAAGAAAGGTCAGTTAGCGACCACCCTTCGGGGTCGTGCGCTCGATTGGCATATGAGATTTATACAGGTCCTGCAAGGGACCACGACAAAGACTTTGGATGAGGTTCGAAAGGGACTGCTTGAAGAATTCAAGAAACCAAAATCTGAAGTACAGTACATTACAGAGCTAAAGGAAATCAAATAGTTCCCTAATGAGACAGTTTGGGGCTTTGATCAGAGGTTTAAGATGCTCATGGCATGGGTCAACTTCGATATGAGTGATGTCCAACACAAAGAATGGTTCCTTGCGACACTAGTCCCTCATATCCAACATCCATTAATGCAGCAAAAGATCGCGACACAAAGCAAAGCTCTAGATATTGCAATGAAGCTGGAGGCTTCACCTGTTGGATAAACTGTTATCGGCATGAACCAAATATAGGCATAGCTGGTGAACCTGACACTTCAATTGCAGGATATCAAGAAGGAAAAAGATGAACATGACAACTTGTGGTGCACTCAGTGTCATGTGGATGGACACACGAAAGACACCTGTCCTTCTTTCCAGAATTATCTACTCTCAAGAGCACCGAACCCGTTGAGTTGTGGTGGTGTGTCGTGGTGTCGCATATGTCAAGTATATGGGTATCAACATGAAGACTGTACCTACATGCAGAAAATGGTTACAAAGCCAGCAAGCTTATATTGCACCTTCTGTCGCTCAGTTGGGCACGAGGATAAGGACTGTCGAGCCTATGATCTACTTCAAGAGCGGACATATAATTTGTATTTCATGAAAGGTGAATATCCTCACGTGGTGCCGTAGCCACAGGTGGTGCATCCACCACCTCAAGTCCAGTATACGTCACCACCACAAATGCAGTTTATTTTGCCCCAACCATAGACGTAGGTTGCACCACATCCGCAGTTTGCACCGTGACCATAGTACACCTAGACCCCGATGTCCCTGCCACAGCCGCAATATGTCCAAGCTACACATTATGTTCAGCAGTAGCCAAATCCGTCGCAGTAGCAAGTGACCCAACCCCAGTATCAGCAGCAAGTAGCTCAACCACAGTACCAACAATAGGGAGTATTTTGTGGAAGATTCAGGGGAAGAGGATGCTTCGGTTGTGGAGGAGGATGAGGTCGTGCATCAACCTAGTGTTACAACTGTGGGACATTTGGGCATTATCAGAGAGATTTTCCCCATTTTCAATGTGTATACTGCGCAAGGAATGACAATACTGTTGAAAATTTCCCTTAGTTAATTGTGACATGGTAGGCCAGAAATGTTCCTCTACTACAGAATCAGAACCAGTTACAAGCCCATAATCAAATACAGAACCAGCAACACCTACAGAATTAGGGTCAGCCCCAAATTCCAGTACAAAATCAAAATATCAATCAGCCTATGAATCCACCAGTGAACTAGAATCCACCTCTGAATCAGCCTCTACCGCAGAACCAGAATTAAGGGTCGATAGTTGCGACCATTCTAGCAGAGCCACAAACATAGGATGTTGATGTTGGGATTGTTACTCGAGGAGGCACGATGACTAGAGAAGATGTACCGTGACCAAAAGTGTGACTGGCTGGCAAGAAGAAAGCATAGTTTGATATTGCGACAGAGAGAGATACCTTTTTTGAGGCTCGTGAGGCGCTTGGAAGAAATCCTGGTAAGACACCTATTTTTGGCATTCCTTTTGCTTTCGATTCTTCACTAGAAGATGGTCCATCATGGCAGCATGGTACTTTACAACAATTCTTTGAGAGTTGTTTATCCCTAGCAAGAGATCCTGATGTTCTTGTTGAGATCAAGAATTTGTTGCGCCGTTCGGATAGAGAGTTGTAGGACTCTGCGATGAATTCTTTACAAAAGAAAAAGATGGACAAGGAAATGTGGATGAACATCTAGATTGGGGACTACAAAGTCAATTCAATTATTCTAAATCTTGGGTTAGATGTGAATATCTTGACGAAACAAATGTGGTAGAATATGGGGGAGCCAAAACTTGGCTGGTCCCCAGTGCAACTGAGTTAGGATAATCAGGCCAAAGTTCAACCAATCGGCCATGTGTCGAACTTGGTCATAGATGTCGAAGGTATGAGGACTTGTACTGACTTCGATGTAATTGAATTCGTTGATGGAGGGGGATTCTATCTCGTGCTACTAGGGATTGGATGGTCCAATGACAGCATGGCCATGATAAACTTTAAGAAGCGGTTGATGACATTTGAGAACCAGGATATCCGATTCATTGCCCCTATGGATCCTAATGAAGGAAGGAGATATATTGAACCTATCAAAGATGAAGTTGTTAGAGGATGGGATCACATTTACAATATCTTTGAGGATTACATCCATCCTACTTCCAATGCAGAACTAGTTTGGCGCAGCTAGCTCGACGTCCTCTGATTCTGATGATGCACTAGAAAATTGGCAAAACCATATGCATGAGGTATCACTTAGAAAATGTGGGTTGATCACACAGTCGCTACACCATGTCGCGACTGAGATCATTGAGTTGTTGACACATGAAGGACTACTGGAACTATCTGGGTTACTCGAGCAGTTTGAAGCGAAGGTATCTGAGCCTCAACGCTTGTTGGAATTAGGGGAAGCATTGAAGGCCACTTGAGCATGTTGGTGGGCAGTTCATAAGGAGACCATTCATGAATGGGCATTTTGGAGATATGGAGGTATATCACACTGGGAGATATGATGGACATAATAACCCTTGTATTCATCTGAGGGAATGCCAAACGATGTGGGCATCGCGACCCAAGGATGAGTGGGTCCATGCTTTTATTCACACATTGGATGAAATGCCAAGGTCTTGGTACGTATCAGCAAAAATGTGCAGAGAAATAACCACTTGGGAGGAGTTGATTGTTTTCTTTGCACTTACCTTTGGCTTTGCATATGCCGATGCAGAGGTTAACAATGCACTACAGATCATTCAAGATGTCATCTTGAAAGTTGTACCAGTTGCATATCCGGTGGACCCACATGCACACTGCCATATACATTCAATGATGGAATTTTACAACATCTCTAGCGAGCCGAAGGATGATGATGAGTTGCGCAATATTAATATTCCATAGACTGAAGGAAGTCGGGATGTCGTAGCACCGGATATGCCGATCTATCCCATGACTCAACTGCTAAATCTTAAGAAAATTAACGTTGGGACGGAAGAGAATCCGAAATTTGCAAATATTCAGGACTACTAGGATGAGGAGACCATGGCAAATATCACAGATCTATTGCATGAGTTTCAAGATGTGTTCACAACCAAATTCCCAGAAATGAAGGGGATATTGGGTGACCTAGGGGAAATGAAAATATCATTCAAACCTATGCAAAACCAGTGCAACAGAGGCCATATCGCTTGAATCTGTGACATAAAGAACGGGTCAAGGCTGAACTTGACCGAATGCTAGATGCAGGGATTATTGAGCATGTTGAAGAATCAGAATGGATAAGCCCTATGGTGGTCCAAGACAAGAAAACTAGAGAGGTATGAATCTATGTCAATTTAAGAAAGCTTAATGATGCTTGCATGCATGATCCCTTTTCGACACCGTCCATGGATGAGGTTCTTGAGGGATTAGGCGGTCAAGAAATGTACTCTTTTACAAATTGATTTTCTAGTTATCACCAAATAAGAATTGCAAAGGAAGACCGCCACAAAATCACATTTTTCACCGAATGGGGTTGCTCTCAGTACATAGTGATTCCCTTTGGATTGAAGAATGTACTTGCAGTATTCTCTCGGGTTGTTGTTGCTGCATTTAAAGATTTTATTCAGAAATTTTTGCAAGTATATATGGATGATTGGACAGTCTATGGGCTAATTAAGGATCACTTGGAAAACCTACACTTGATGCTGGAAAGGTGTCGACAGCATCAGATCGCATTGAATTCAAAGAAGTGCATCTTCTGTTCACCATTTGGGATACTCTTGGGTCATATCATTTGTAAGCAGGGGCTTTTGGTTGATCCAGAGAAGATTGTGCTCATCCCAAGCCTGACACCACCTACCAATATGAAGATGCTTCATGCAACACTGGGACATACTAGGTACTATCGCAAGTTTATCCGTGGTTACGCTGCGATTACTACCCCTATGGAGAAACTATTAAAAAAGGACGCAACATTCATATGGAGCCAAGAGTGTTAAAGCAGCTTCAACACTTTGAAGGCCAAGATGGCTTCAACACCCATACTTGTGTTCCCTGATTGGAACAAGGAGTTCCATGTCCATGCTGATGCTTTGTCTGTTGCGCTGGGAGTGGTACTCGCGCAACTAGGAGAAGGAGATCTATATCACCTGATTTCCTTTGCTAGCGGGAAGTTATCCTTTGCGGAGAATAATTACACGACCACATAAAGAGAGGGGTTGGCTATGGTATATGCGCTGCAAAATTTCAAGCACTAAGAATTAGAAGGCAGAGAGTAGAGCTCATAGGCTCGCTTACACAAGGAATGGTCAAACCAATTCAATTGATTACTGTGAAGAAATTACAATATATAGTTGTAGCAAACCAACAACTAGATCCATAAGAAGTGGATCTGAAACCTCTTCATATTAAACATAGAAAGGACACATCAACCCTAAACCTAGATACACGGCAAGCATTTCTACATTATTCCAACATACCTCTTTAATGTAGAAATGGATTTTCTACAACACCTAATTTTTGCCTAAGGATCTCAAAGTGAATCATGCCAACAAGTTTGGTAAATATGTCAGTGACATTATCGCTTGTGTTACAATAAATAAGTTTAATTTCCTTAGACTCAATCTTTTCTCTGATAAAGTGATGTTGTAGTGCAATGTGTTTTGTCCTTGCATGATAAACGCGGTTGTGTGCCAAATTGACTGCACTTTGATTATCACAGTGTACTTTTGTGGGTTCTGTTTGCTTTTCTCCAATGTCTTCAAGAATCCTCCTCAACTAGATAGCTTTACATGTTTCACTAGACATGGCTTTGTATTCATCTTCTGTGGATGATAGAGAAACAATTGTCTATTTCTTGCTACTCCATGATATGACTCTGGATCCAATGTTGAATGCATATCCTGTAGTAGATCTTCTGTCATATGGATTTCCTGCCCAATCAGAATCAGAAAAACCTACCAATTGAACATCAAACTTATCAGTGTATAAAAGACCAAAGTTCATTGTCCCTTTCAGATATCTAAGGACTTTCTTTGCTGCAATCCAATGGATGTCATTTGGTTTAGCCATAAACTAGCTCAAAATGCTAACTGCATAATATATATCTGTCCTTGTGGTAGTGAGATAATTCAGGCTTCCCACCAACTGTCGATACAAAGCACCTTTTGCATCCTTTGATCCATCTTGATTGCATAACTTCACATTATGTTCTAACGAAATTGTTGATACTTTGCAATCACTCATATTGAATCTATTCAATATTTCCCTTACATACTTACTTTGAGTGACCATAGTTTTGCCAGCTTCTCTCCAAACATCAAGTCCCAAACAGTAATGTAATTCTCCAAGGTCTTTCATTTCAAACTCTTGTGACAGTTGATTTTTTATTTTTGTAATCAAATCACATGCATTCCCTGTAATGATTAGATCATCTACATATAAAGATATCAAACAGGTATTTCCTTCCTTATCTTTCTTCATGTAAAGGTTAGGATCATTTTTTCTTTTAACTAAACCTTTCTGATTAAAGAAGGTATCAATCTTTATGTACCATGACCTAGGAGCCTGTTTTAATCCATAGATAGCTTTCTTTAGTTTACATACAAGATGTTCTTGACCTTTCTTTACAAATCCTTCAGGCTGAAGTAAGTAGACTTCTTCTTTTAAATCACCATTTAGGAAAGCAGATTTTACATCTAATTGATGGATTTTCCATTTATGTGTTGTGTCTAATGCAACCAGAATTCTAATTGTGTTTAGTTTTGCTACTGGTGCAAAAGTATCTTCAAAGTCAATTCCCTCCTTTTGTGTATAGCCTTTTGCTACTAGTATTGCTTTAAATATTTCTATGCTACCATCTTATTTAAGCTTATATTTAAACAACCATTTACAGCCTATGGGTGTCTTATCCTCTGGTAACTCAGTCAATTCCCAAGTCTGATTTTTCATAATTGATTTATATTCTTCATTCATTGCTTCAACCTATTCTGCTTTATCTTTGGCTTGTTTGTAATTCATTGGTTCACTGGTATTCATTATATTAGACATTAGAGCATAATAATTGTACCTTGGAGGGGGACGAATCTGTCTTGTTGACCTTCTTAGCATTAAATTACCTCTAGAGGTTCCATCCATAATCCTTCTGCTTTCTGCTGTGTCTTCCTCTGAACTTGTAGAAGTATGCATTCTGCTTCTACTACTTTCACTGATGCTTCTGCTATTCTGTTCCTCCTGCTTCTCTTGTGGCTCTTCCACTTCCTACTCCTAAACTATTGAGTTTAACTTGACATATTCATCATTGTTAGTCAGACTATGCCCTTGTTTTGTTTTGTTACTTGCATCCGTATGTTCATGGAACACCACATCTCTACTAGCAATTAATTTATGAGTGCTAGGATGAAACAACTTATAGGCTTTGTGATCATTGCAATACCCAAAAAAGACACATTCAAGTGATTTAGCATCTAGTTTCCTCCTATCATATTTTGGTATGTGGGCAAATGCTTTACAACCAAAGATTCGTAGATGCTTAACTTGTGGTTTATATCCATTGAAAACCTCAAATGGTGTTTGAAATTCTAATTTCTTTGTGGGACTGATATTTTTCAAATATACAACAGTATTCACAGCTTCTGCCCAAAAAGCATTTGACATATGCTTACCTTGTAGCATGTTGCGTGCACATTCAACTAGTGTTCTGTTCTTTCGCTCTGCTATCCCATTTTGCTGAGGAGTGTGCGATACTGTAAACTGTTGTTGGATGCCATTCTCCTTACAGTATTTCTTGAAATCTCCAGACATGTACTCTCCACCATTGTCAGATCTGAGAATTTTAATGCATTTTTTCTGCCTGCTTTTCAATCATGGTTCTGAACTCTTTGAAGTATTCAAATACATCTCCTTTCCTCCTTATGAAGTACACCCATGTGTATCTATTTCTATCATCAATAAATGTCAGAAAATATGATGCACCTCCTAAAGATCTAGTTTGCATAGGTCCACATAGGTTTGCATGAATTAATTCAAGCAGACCAGTTTGTCTCTTTTCTTGTTGTACTGGGAATTCATTTCGATTTTGTTTTCCAAGTGCACATGCACTACATTCTAAATGTTCATTCTTTATTATAGGCAGACCATCAACCATAGATTTATTTTGAAGTAATACAAGATCATGGTGGTTAATATGGCCATACCTCTTGTGCCAAAGTTCCTCTGTGGTGATTATGGTGGATACAAGTGCCTGACTCACCGTCTTTTCTCACATCTAGCTTGTACAGTCCTCCACATCTTGAACCTGTAGCAACGATCTTGAAGTGGTTTCGAATGTCTTTGATATGGCACTGGTACTTTCCAAACTCTACCTTCAGGTCATTCTCAGTTATGGTTGAAACATATATTAAATTTTTCTTAATGCCAAGCACATACATGACATTATGAATCTCTCTCAATTGACCATTAGATAATTTTACTTTTATTATTCCATAACCCTGCACTTGGTGTGACCTATTATCTCCTAAATAGATATGAGTGCCATCATGTTTCTCATTGTATTCATCGAACCATTCTCTCTTACGAGACATATGTGCAGATGCACCTGAATCTATGAACCATGCATTCTCATCGTCTGTCTCAACAAACAAAGCATCTTCATAAATAAATAATCTCATATTTTTAAAATCATTAATTTCAGAGGTGTTTGTATTTGCAAAATTTCCATTGTGACTTCCATTGTAGTTTCTATTTCTGTAAAACTTATTTGATAATGATTTCTATTGAGGTGTCTTGGTTCTCCCCAATGATTACCATATACATTATTTCTATCAGAATCATTCTGAGCCATACCTTTGTGTTTTTTATGAAATCTACCTTTGTCTCCATTCCATTGTTTGCCTCCGTCTCCCTTCCATGGTCTGCTCCATGGTTTGCCTCTGTGCGGTTATCGACCTCTCACCATCAGTGCTAGGTCTGAACCTACAACATCCAGGTCATAGTTCTTCATTCGTTCTTCTTCTTGGATTAGAATCCCTGTAAGCTCTTCAAAATTTGGGGGTTTTTCTCTCGCTGCAAGTGCTGAGATAAACACTTTATAGTATGGCAGTAAGCCTTTTAGAGTGACTATTACTAAGTCAGAACTTTCAACAACTTCACCTATGTCACCCAATTTATCACTAAGTTCTTTAATGCGAGAAATAAATTTGCTTACCCCTTCATTAGCCTCCATCTTGATTGACAACAATTTGGTTTTGAGAAACAAAACCCGATTTGCATCAATTGTTTGATACAGGCCTTTGAGTGTATCCCATGTTGCCCTGGATGTCGTACAATTTCTGATATGCGGAATGATGTTATCTATGATAAACATCCTCAAGGTCAGTTTTGATTTCATCTCTTGCTTATTTCAGTCCGAAGCAAAGCGGCAGTTGCAGGCCTCGGCTCATCTCTGGTCACAATCGACCACGCGTTAGCGGATTCAAGCATAGTCATCATCTTAAATTTCCAATTTACGTATTTTTCACCATTTAATTTGGATGCTTCATTGATGTACGTATCACCAAGAGGTGGATTTTCCATTTTACCTTGTTTCAGCTGATTTGGAGAGTTGATCTGTATTCACCAGGAAAAAACTGATCGGCTGATTTGGAGAGCTGATCTGTATAAATGCAAAACTGCTTCTCTCCTTAAGGGCAAATGTGTTTCTGGGGGTGGTGCCAGATATTGGTGAAAGGGTTGGCTTGAGCACCGCTCTTCCAACTCACAACTTCAGTGGTACCGCTTCTCTAGTGGATAAGCAGTGCCACTACTCTTTCTTTGTAAAATTGATGGAGGCACCACTCTTCTCCTTCAACTGATAAGCGGTTCCAAGAATGTTCACCGGAGAAAAAAAAATTACAGGAGAAATTTTTTTTATCAGCTTACACAGCAGTGATCTGAACTTAATCTCCACATTTTCACATTCAGCTCCAACACTACAACAAGCTCTTGGCAGAGAACCTTCATCGGTATTGCATAAAACCTTCGGCATCTTCTAACTTGTGCTGAGCTACATCACCGGTCATAAGACTCTCCAACGTTCAACTCCATGCTGATATACACGTGATCTCCAGCTTATGGCTTCAAATATTTATCAGCTTCAGACTGCCACGCAATCTCCACTTTGCATCTACACGGTGAGGTGATCTACACGCTTCGGATGCTGCACAAAAAATGAATACAAGCAGGGATCCCACGGACTTCATGTCCTCTGCTTAGTCGGTTCTACACTTCTACACCAATCTTTCACATGGGCTAGAAATATTCACGGCAACAACAAACAATGCTCACAACTGCTCGTGGATTGCCCACTGCAGAAATCGCAGATATGCCTCCTTCACAGTGATGGCAATGGCTTCTCACAGCCCAACTCTCACCCAAGCTCTGATACCAACTAAGAATTAGAAGGCAAAGAGCAAAGCTCATAGGCTCGCTTACACAAGGAATGGTCAAACCAATTCAATTGATTACTGTGAAGAAATTACAATATATAGTTGTAGCAAACCAACATCTAGATCCATAAGAAGTGGATCTAAAACCTCTTCATACTAAACATAGAAAGGACACATCAACCCTAAACCTAGATACATGGCAAGCATTTCTACATTTTTCCAACACAGCCATTATCTCTTGGGAGGTCACTTCAAAATGTTCACTAACCATTCGACTTTGAAATATCTAGTCAATAAGCCTATGTTGGGGGGGAGGATCTGTCGCTAGCTACCTCTCTTTCAGGAGTTTGATTTCAAAATAATCGTGAAGTCGGGATGCTTGAATGTTGGTCCTGATCATCTGTCCCGAATTAAAAGAGGAGAATAACCCACTAATATTGACGATGGATTGTTGGATGCACAGCTATTTCAAGTTGATATCGCAAATGACCATTATGCTCCGATCATTTAGTTCTTGGCAACCAGAGTTGCGCCAAAGGAAATATCGACCAGTCAAAAGAAGCAGTTGGTATTAAAGGCTTTGGATTTCCATTTAATTGTTGGGCACTTATACAAGCTTGGACCTGATGAGATCCTGCGACGGTGTGTTCTACCTCATGAACAAGGACAAATTTTCGCAGAAGCACATGCAGGAGTTGCGGGTGGACATTATGGAGGATGGGCGTATGTGCGTAAGATTCTGCACGCTAGGATATGGTGGCCTACTTTACACAATGATGCAGCAGACTATGCGCAGAGCTACGATGTTTGTTAACGTTTCGGGAAGCCATCGCGACAGGACGAAATGCCACTTGTACCGCAGGTAACCTTGCAACCTTTTGATAAATGAGTGGTAGACTTTGTGGGTCCCATAAACCCACCAGGGAAGAGGACAAGTGCGTGGTACATAATTACTACGACTGACTATTTGACAAGGTGGGCAGAGGCCACACCAGTTGTAGATTGCATCGCTGCGACAGTAGCAAAGTTCATATTTGAAAACATTTTGACACGGTTTGGATGCCCTTGGATATTGATGAGTGACTAGGGAAGTCACTTTCTCAACCACACAGTAAAATCATTGTCAAAAGAATTGCAGGTGCAACATCAGAAAAGTACCCATATCATCCACATGCAAATAAAACCGTAGAGCCTTCAACAAAATCTTGGAAATTGCACTGACAAAGGTATGTAATGCTAATCATGATGATTGGGATTTAAAGATTCCTGTAGTTCAGTGGGCATATCACACCACTTACAAGAGGCTAACGGGGCAGATGCCGTTTAAATTAGTCTATGGGAAAGAGGCAGTCATGCCTATGGAATACATTATTCCTAGTCTGCGCATTGCAGCAGCAACTGGCATGGCTGATGAAGCAGCACTTGAGGAGAGAGAAACATAGTTAGTCCAACTAGAAGAGGATCGCTTCATTACAGGTTTCCAGCAGCAAGTCGAGGAGGATCGACAGAAGGCGTGGCATGATCACCATATAAAAAACAAACAATTTTCCCAATGTGATTTGGTCTTGTTGTATGACATCAAGTTCATGAAGCATCCGAGTAAGTTACAAATGCACTGGTTAGGCTCCTATCTTGTTAATTCAATTGCAGTTCAATTACAACAGTTAGATGGAGTGGTGCTTCCAAAGCTAGTGAATGGTAGTCGCTTGAAGCCCTATAGGATAGGGCCAGAGGTGTGCATTTCCTGAATCCCTACGTAATAAAAAAAAGGATAGAGACAGGTGGAAAAAGGAGTGGTGGGCCTAATAGTAGGGGTTGTATTAGGTTAGCGGGTAGTTGATTTAGCAGTTAATAGCCAATTAGCCAGGGAAAACGGTTGCGCTAGAGTAAGATGGTGCGACTAGTGAAAGATTGCACGTTAGTAGGAGGCTACGCTAAGAGGAGAGGGTCACCACAAGGTGGTCCGCGCAGAACAAGGTTGTGCGATAGGAAAAAGGTTGCGCGTTAGCAGGAGGTTGCACTAAGAGGATAGGGCCGCGACATGCAAAAGGGACAAGGTTGCATAACTGGAGGTTGCCATAGATAGAGAAAGTGGCTTGCATTGTATGGGAGACTCCGTGACGATGACCGGATGTCACATAAATACTCAATAACGGCTATCAAAGAGGGAAACGATGGCATGGTTGACATCATAGTTAATGAAAGCAGATCTTAAAGGTAGGGTGGTAGAATCGAGGGCGTATTTAGCACACACATGAAGGATTTTGTCATAATGATGCACCCGAGTGAGCATGATGGCATCTGAGTTAAAGATGGTGTTATAAGCTGAGGACCCATAGTCATATGAACCCCATTAGGAAGTGCTACACTAAGAAAAGTTGCAGAAGAGTTGGGTTGAGTCGTTGCAGAAAGCTTCGCTGCGTAAGGCAGCGGCAGTCGAAGGGGCAATGTAGGCCTCCCTTAATACGAGGCAGCCTATGAGTGAGAATGTTGTCTTCGCAAAAATTGACAAACAAGTTGTGAGTAGGCGGGTTAGTTTGGCTGAGATAGAAGTCTCTGGCGAAGTCATCCTTGGCTATATTTCTCCTAGTCGGTCTGAGGTATCGACTAAGACACCCATGAGGAATCCGGATGGGGTCAAAGTTCCTGCCCCATTTGACTAAGTTTGTAAGAACAGGGAACCGGGTCCACTTCAGGAAGCGTGGGATGGACCCGAAAGGACCAAGTGGGCAGAAGCAGGTTGAGCCTGAATGCAAGGAAGGACCAAGTGGACAGGTGCAGGGATCCATATTTGGTCGACAAACACTTCTTGAAAGGAGACAACAAATGGAGAATGATGTAGTATTCACAGAAGCCGGAGCATGATGGCATTGCAGGTTACACAAGTTCAGAAGGTCGCTAAGGTTCGTTGCAGTTAACGTTGAAGGAAGCAGTTATGGCTAGTTGCGAGTTGACATAGCTGGAAACATTTGCACACTGGTGCATATGTGACGGTTTTGCTCTTCAGGATCATGGAAGACACCATGGCCAGCGGACGTGGCTCGAGGACAAGCCATAAGACTGTGTTGGGGGCCTGTTGGCAAGGGGTTGGAGATAGGTGAGTTGCTCAGCATCTAGGATGATGCATACTCATGAGGCATTGCACAAGGAAAAGATAGCGCAACAGGCAGAAAATAGCCCACTTTTTATATATATTTTTATGTCATGTTTTGTACTCATTGGCCATTTCTTTGGAATATTGGCCCTTAGTAGTTAAATTAGTTAGAAGTTGTTAGGAGTTAGTTAGAAGTGGACCTTGAATGTAAAGGCGCAAGCCTATATATAGAGTTAGAATTGAAAATGTAAGGGGGATATACCAGAGAGACGAGATAGAGGAGATACATGACATGAGATAGATACTGATGTGCTGAAACTGCTAAGAGAGTTTGAATTTTTTGTTATTTTGTGGGGTGATCATTCTCTGGCTGTAGAGAAGTACTATATGTTTTGGATATATTGTGCAGAAGTAATATGACATGACGGATGTTGCTTTGAATTGCTATTGTCTTTTATCTATTTTTATGTTCCTATGTGCTGCGACATCAATGATGGATGTTTGATGGATCTGTTTTTTGAATGAATAATATGATACTGTTGTGATGAATACGTGAATGATGCGATCTGTTTAGATTTGTGGTTATAATGATAGATCTGTGATGAATGTTGTGATATTCGATGAATGGCTCTGCTAGATCTGATAGTTATATTGATAAATCATTGATGCCCCAATCCTCCTCCTTACTACCCGAAACTTGGTTTCGACAACTCTCCCTTGAACATCTCGGGTGAGACTTCATCCACTTTGTGGGTGTTGTCGGGCAGGGTAAAACCTATCTGTGCCGGTGCTCAGGGAGATCGCGCTGGTTGGGTGTCGACAGAACGAGAACCCCTATCGATGAGGCTTTGTTCGTGGGTTTGGGCCAACACTATTTAGTGTGATAATAAAAGTGCCATTAAGATATCTATAGATCCAGTACAGAGGCAGAGAACAAAGCACATAGATATCCATATGCACTACATTAAGGGCTTAGTGCATGACAGGGTGATTTCCTTGCAGTATTTCCCATCCACGGAGCAAACTGCTGACATATTCACCAAGAGTTTTACCGAGAAGACCTTCACTTACTTGAGATCATTGCTTGGAGTGAGTGATAGATGGTGATGGCTCCCATTCACTTACAGGTTTTCAGCCCCATGTCCATTTTTTAGGGGAGGTTTTGTTCCATGAGGTTTTCCTCTTTTCCTCTTTTCAGCCCCGCGTAGCATGTGCCTATTCGTATTCTAATAGTAGCAGATATAGTAACAACTAGATCACCCTCACAAGATGTTGTAAGTCATGCTTTTATCTCATTAATAATCATGGGCTCCAACTAAGGACCTAATCTAAAACAAGTGTATTATTTTATTTTGTCTATGATTTTGTTGAATATATTCCAATACTTTAGCTTTTTGGTTTTGCTCTCCTCAACCATCCTTTGATTGCTCATTAACACAACCAACTTAAAAATATAAATTAGCTATTAGATTATTGTTTAATATATAAACACCCTTCGAAAGTGAAGAAAATACATGGTAAAGCTAAAAAGATCTTTTACTTTGTCATTTGAAATCCGAACTTAAAAATACAACATTTCTTTGTATATTCCATGATTTTATATGTTTAATTGACATGTCAATGTGAGGAAACTTACAAATTTAATGTTTAATGTATACCATTGCTAAATACATCTTCAACTTATTAACAAAATTTATGATATATCTTTTATAAAGATTTTATAATACATCTTCTATCTCAATAAAATATAACTTTTCTTTAGGATCATTAAATTTTAACTTCTCTTTAAAATCATAAGTTCCATCAATTATGCTAACTATTTATAACAAAGTAATTTCTTTAAACAATACACTTGCCCCTTCCTACCACTTCCTACTTAAAGTTGATATTGCAATTAACAAAGTAATTTCTTTGAACAATACACTTACCCCTTCCTACCACTTCCTACTTAAAGTTGATATTGCAATTAACATCACAACTGCAAGTCTCAAGTAATGCACTATGAACAAAATATCTATCGTCTACATTTATAAACAAAAAAACATGGAATTAATACTTTGCAAAACCCCCTTGTTAGCTTAAGTGACATGGTCCCCACAAACCTATGAAAACCACATCCCAACCAACGTTTGATAAGCCTATAACCCTTTTGCATACTCCAAAAACCACCCTTCTTTTTTTAAATAATTATTCTTGTTTTTTTCATCATATAATTCAAAACTGAAAATGAAATCTCCCTTTAAGTCACATCAAAAAATAAGTGTTTATATATATTTATAAAATTTCACATTTACATCCTCCTCCTTTCTATATAGATACAAACCTAGTGTACGAAAAATGCTACGATTGATTGTACAATAAGTTACTGAAAAATATAATTGTATTTAAAACATTTTAAAGCATCTTAAATTTACCTTTGACTAATTAAAGGTATGAAATTAGGTTTGATTTCATAGTTAGAGTAAGGGGGTTAAGTTATTGGAACGGAGGAGATAGTCACTACAGGGACAAATAAGGGGTTGGTATAAATAGTTTGAATTTTAGGTGGTGGTTGTTGTTATGGTGGTTAAATTGTGATTGAATATTTTAAAAAATTAATTGAAAAATATTTGTAAAAGAGTTATTGTTAAAGTAGAATAAATAATATTTATTTTCAATAAAAAAATTAAACTATGGATAATTTATTATTTAATTTAGAAGTATTTGTTAGTTATTATGGACACAACTGTTTGTTCAAATTTTTGTAAGAAGATTGTGTAACTATCAGGCTAAGTCATCTCAAGTTTGGACTTGAACAACTATGCTAACTATAATTGGAAACTAGGTGTACTTAAAATGATCAATGTACAATATAGTGGTGAATTGATCAATGAAATGAGATCACTGCTCATAGATTGGTCTCATAATTAACAATTAAGATGTAGTATCCATATTGCAGCCAAGACCTGTTTGGGCTAAGCATGCCCATAATTTGCAAATCCTATCCTCATGAGGATATGCTAGTTAATATCAATCCTAAGTTAGTGAGGTCACACTCTCATTTAACCTAATGGGAATAATAGGTTATATAACCAATGTTGTTATATGCTCTCTTGGTCGAACAATGTTATTGTCTAACACTCTTAGAAATGTAGTAGCATAGAAGGGAAACTTAAGATTGATTAGTTGGGTGGATAGGTGCTTATTCCTAAATGAACTAATTGTACTAACTACATGGTTGAGTTTGGACTTTGCAAGAAGAAATTGAGGGGACATTCAAGGGTACGAATAGGGAGGAAGATGATCAATGGAAATATGCACATTGCATTAATGTATATACCTCTATTTGCATGCCTAGTTTTCTCTTCAATACGATCTAAAAAGATGTTAAGCAATCTCTTTATGATAGTAAATAGCTAAGTATAGGTAACTCTCCTATCTAAAGGATGAATCTCCAAAAGTATGAAGCCTAAGTAGGTAAGAATTAGGCCTGAAAAGAGTCTCAACCAGAGTCGTGAGCTTGAAATTTACTTTGCATAATGATTAATGGAGTTGTGCATTGACCCTTCATCGTGCATTAAGGTGTGATGAGCTAAACTCTCGCAATATCTACCCGATATACCTCACCCATGTATGGCCCTAAGATAGCCAATCCATACAATATCGTGGGTCGATTTAGAAAGAAGTCAAAGAGTTGTCATCTTAAAAGGGTTGTTTTGAAAATAAAGTAGAAAATAGTTCTTTTCCAAAAGAACCAAAAAATGATTCCAACTAATTCCCCAAAGAGAAATACAATCAAGATATAGGATGTTTGATAATGTTAAAAGCCAAAACATTAGTCTTACTAATAATAGCAATCATTTGATAAAAATAAAAAATAAAAACCAAATGATTGCATTGCCATTAAAAAGCCCAAGGAGAGAAAGCTATTAGAGCTACACCATGTAAAAAAGAAACAAATAAATTAAAACAAGATGTAAAATTCACATGTTATCATCATGTATTTTCAGTTAGAAAAATAAATAAAACTTGTACATTTGAAATTGACTTGCAAACACTTGATATAAAAATAATATATAATAAAAAAAATCCTCCAAACATTTAGAATCTACCCACAACTAACTAGTTGATAAAGACAATTGCTAATGTGTTGGATTATGTCCAAAAGTAATTGAGAAAATAATTCTACCAAGAACTAACTAATTGATAAAGACAATTTAAAAGTTTTTGAAACATTTATGTCCAAAAGTAGTTGAGAAAACAAAAAAAAAACATTATTATTTATTATTATTGTTTCTACTTTAATAATACCTCATGTAATAAAAATCTACCTATTAATTTAATGGTTTTTGAAACCTATCTACCTTTTATTTCTATGATGGTTCTTCTCTTTTTTACAAATAAATACACATAAATTACCATAACACACAAATAAATGCATATAAATTACCATAACACAAAGTTTACCAAAATCATGTTTAACAAAAACATATTTGATCACAATAATTTTCTAATTATTTAAATTTAAAACATCCATTAATTTATGTATAAAACCAATAATATATTTTATTTTAATTAAAAAACAAAAACAAAAATACAAAAATTACAATAATAAAGTAACCAAAACATATCCATTTTCGGAGAAAAAAATTTAAAAATCCTAAACTGTAGTCATGTTTATTTATAAGTCAAATTCTACGTTTGATTGTATTAAAGAAAAACCATAAAAAAAAATAATATAGTAGAGAAACAAAGCATATCCCATGGCTAATATATTAGAGTAAGCAAAATCTCATGGTTAATGCCCGAGAAGATTTTTTTTGAAAACCTTTATCTATATTTATTTTCACACGTAATCTTGAAAGTTGTTTCTAAATAATCTAAATAGTACTTTAATGTAATATAATTAATTCATTAGCTAATTGAAATATTGAGGAATATTATAGGGTGGGAAGGTAAGAGGGGTCCATGGATAATATAATATGACATGAAATATAATATAAGGTACCTAAATTGGCTAAATATAATATATAAGGTACATAAATGGGCTATCGGGAACACATTATGCCATGCTTTATTAGAACTCGCCACCCACTTTGGTACGTTATGTGTTCAAATTACAAGTATCATTAGAATATTGTGATACACATGTTTTTTTATTTGCATATGCCTTCGTTTCGTACTTGTTTGGTTTTCTTCATTTTCATTGTTTTGAATTGTGTTCTCTCTTACAACGACCTCTACCCATTACCATTTGCATGTTTGACTTGGTATCAATCATAGTGAATTGAATTGGAATAATGCATGGCTTAAGGGTTGGGTAAATCATAGTGAATTGAATTGGAATAATGCATCGCTTAAGGGTGGGGTAAGCAATGTTGAGTATGATGGTTATGGGATGGCTTAAGGGTTGGGTAAATCATAGTGAATTGAATTGGAATAATGCATTGTTTAAGGGTGGGGTAAGTAATGTTGAGTATGATGGTTATGGGATGGTTTGTAAGATTGCGATGGTGATTGTAATTATGGTGGATGTTTTCCGAAATATGAAGGTTGGTTTCGAATAATGAGGTTTATTTTTAAGTGGTGCAATTAACAATGTTTGTTGGGTGGTATAAAGGGTTCCTCTTGGTTCTAAAAAGGGAAAAAATGTTTTGGGTTTTACTTGCAATTGTATTAATAGTTGTTTATTTCGTTTTTAAATTTTGAAGGAAGCATTTTTTTATCAAGTCTCCCAAATATCTACTCAATGAACTAGGATCTTTTTGCAATAATTATACGTAGTGTATACATAAAAGTTTAGTTAAAGATAATGTAATAAAACGTGGATGAGTTTTTTTAAGAAAGAAACTTAGGTGAATTGTAGTGTGGGTATTCATAGTAGATGTTTATTTGGTTAAAGTCCACATAAAATTTTAAGGATCCATTGTTTTCTTATAGTGTAAAATCTTTGGCCAATCTTACTAATTCTTAAATGTCTAACCATAAAATGTTTAATGATACTTCTTATAAAAAGATTCAACTCTGTAAGGAATTTATATAATTTCATGACAAATTTGTCAATGTTTCTACAGTACAATATTTTATCATATGGAATTTGGCAAAATCATTTTAGAAAAAAAAAAGAAATTGGTGATCTTTGTATGGAAAAAACATCAAAAATTAACCAATGAGCTAAATTTCACCCCTAAAATACGATGCTCTAGCTAAATTATGTTGACAGAAAAACTTATGTAGGCTATTATATGTATTTGTTTTCTCTCAGAGGGCTTCGAAACTAATGTTCACAACAAATACCTATGATTAAGAGGTAAATAACACTTGTGCCACTAATTTCCATGGACATAATATGATAAAAAGATAAGTGCTCTATTGTTATTTATTTTTTATTGTTATCATTTTTAGGTTATTTTATTTTATGTTTAACTAGCATTTGCATAAGTCATTACGAATTACATATGCAGATGGAAACTTATGCTTGATTGTTGCTGCATTTAAGAGTAATTATGAAGTATGTAGATAGAATTTGGTAAAACTCCATATATGTAATTGTTGTGGAATTGCATGTTGTTATGCATTTTGTAAGAATGTTGATGCATGGATTTACGAATATGTATATGTGTGTATTAGATTTATGTTTGTGCACATTTAAATTATAATTATAATGTCTGCATGATATTTGGTTTGTGAGTTGTTAGAAGGCCCTCATATATTATCTTGGATAAGTGTTGAACTCTTTGCAAGTAGACTTAGTCTCCTCCTAGTGTAAAGGGGATCCAATGGGGTGATCACCCCCCTAATTGGGGGGCATCACAGGACATTTGTTGTACTCTTTGATAGTATACTTAGTCGCATCCTAGTGCAAAGGGGTTTGGGGGGGTGATCATCCTTCTTGGGGGGTAGAGGGTCAACATCCCCCCCATTGGGGATTTGGGACTGGATCCCTTGAAAGATACTTCTAGGTCCATTTTGTGCTTTTTTGAACAATGGTTCTTCGACCCATTTAAAGTAATTCTAATTAAGGAATTAAGGTTGTAAATTAAAATATTGTATGCCATGTAATACCTAAAATATATTAGATTATAACTTTAATTCCTTAGTTATTAGGGTTAACCCAATTGTAATAAAATATTGTGTTAACAGATTAGGGTTTTGGATGTCAAACAATACCTTAAATATTGTATTGTGGATGGTGAAGTTAATGAAATGATATAGAGAGGTATCACTCTCAATTATGCTAGTTTTATAAGTTAATGGTTTCTAGTGTAAATCATGTGTATAATATGTAAATGTACCATTGCTATTCGTATGTAAAAATAACATAGATTTATCAAACTCTTCATATTATAGTTGCAATTTAGATATGTAAAAGAAGGAAATTTGAAATTTTATGAAAGAGGAACCTATTAATTCATGAGGGGAGTACAAGAACATATGTTGTAGTTGGTACTTAAGTTTTGAATGGATTTCTTTATTGTGCATATAGTGAAGAAAATGCAAGAAATATGTGGAGAAGATGCTTGCATGAAAGATTGTCCATGGATATCATAGATGTTAGTGGTATACAAGTTCTAAGTAAATGGGTCAATGCTGCCAGAAAGAGCTACTATTGGTAAAAGTAATTCCCAAAAAGACGTGGGGGAGGTCTTCCCTTCTTAAATCCTTAAAATTTCATTTCTTATTTCCTAAAACATGACGATAATATATTTTGATGGTTGGAGTAGTTAATGGGTTATGAGTAAGCACCAAAGAAATTGCTTATACATGGATTTATAATCCATCATACCAACTATTCATAGGAAACAACACTAACAATAATGATACTTGGGGAAATGAATAATGTGGGTAAGAGTAAAATGAAACATCCCATAAAATGTGAGTTAGGATGAGGGAGTATAAACTAGAGAATGAGATAAGTGTAGGCTTCCACAAAGGTATAATAAAAGTGATTAGTGATAATGTTGTGGAGGATATGGATTAGATGTAGGAGAGAGAGTTGCATAGGAGCTAGAGAGAGTAAATGACAAGTAAGCATCACTAGTGATGAGGGGCATAAATGTGAAAGTCTTGGATATAACGTATCTGGTCTAACTTGAATAGAACATAGTTAACAACATTTGTTCCCATTACGAGGAAAAAAAGTAAAGACATTAGATCTAGGAAAATAAGGAATCCATTCAAAATAAAAAGACCACGTGACTCACCAAGCTATAAGAGATACTATCCATATGCAAGGGAACATGTGCGACATCATGATCAACAAAATATTGTTATTGGGAATATTTCAATCAGTGGGGACAGAGTTTGTTCCCCTAGCCTACATGGGGAAGGTCTAGAACAAAAGGACACAACGATGTATCCTCTCCTTAGATGGCTGAGTTACTTGAATGTTAAGCTCTCTTTACCTTGAGTATGGAAGGCTGTCCTTGTTTTTGTAGATCCTTGTGCAATCAACTATACCTGCAACGAACATAAAAACAAGATAAATCAACAATCTATACTAATTATAAAGGAAACTAGTAATAAACAATCAACATCAACATGAATCATTTATGGGAAAGGGAAACATTTTTGTATTAAAGATGATAAAAGAAAGCCACAACCAAAGCCTTGATGTCGAAGCTTTTTTTTTTACAAGATCATTTTGACTCACTCACACATACACTACAAACTATGCAATATCTTACTCACGACCACTCTCTCTTTGCTTCCTATACCCGACTTGAATCCAACAACATAGAGGTGCTATCTTGGTCTCCCCCTCACATGGTCCATGTAGCTTAATTTTACAGGCTAAAGGAAGCCCAAATGGGTTGAAATATTTTGGGACAAAGGTAAGGAATGATCCCTAGGGGCTAAGAGGTCGAGTGCTAACTTTCCCAAGTAGTTAGGATCATTCTCCATGAGAGATTTCGCCTGAAATCTTCTCTAAACTTCTCTTTTTTCCCTTTTTGGAATGTTGATGCTCTTTGCAAAAGGTCTAGGGGTGCCGACGCTTCTTGTGGTCAAGTGATAGGCGCCACCAAGGCACCTTGTCAATGGAAAAAAGGCTTCAAGCTTGTCTGACGCTCTAGGCCAAGAGGCAAGGTGCGTCAGACTGCCTAGGATTGAGCAATAAGACTCCAAAAAGATGTTTTGGCTAGGGACTTCAAGGGATTTGAGAATTAGGATAGTTTTGGGGTGTAACAGAATGGCCCCCAAAGTATGAAGCTATAGGAATGCTATAGGTGAAATGCTTTGCTAGAAATGGTTCAGGTATTAGAGGCAAAAGAGAGGTAAGTAAAGACTTGACGTAAGACCAATCACCAACCATCTGAATCAAAGATGTTCATGAACCAATACACTACAGATCCATGTATAATGACTATGTCATGGCTACTGAAAATACATTGTAGATCCATGATCGACACGACTCAAATCATAACATGGCTACGAAACATACAAAGTAGATCCATGTTACCCTAACTCAAAATATGAACACAGCCACCGAACATACAATGTGGATCCATGTCGTGACTCCAAACAATACTCCATCGCAACCTAAGGATAGACACTTATTCAAGTGAATACCTAACCACTCAAGGTCTTCATTCCAATCCCAAACGATACGATTCTATCCATGTGAATAGATGTCCTGAATTCAAACATGGTAGAAACCACTTGATTACCGATCATTGATGTAAATCATTAACAAGTGTGAGGGTGATCATAATTGATGTTAATGATTCCCAAGGTATCCCACTACATTCCTCTAAATGTGATTAGAGAACTTGAAGTCGAACACTTTGCGGAATCCTTCAATCATAGGCCAATGATGAAATCCCGTCGTTGAAAGTGAAGAAACCTGTCATTGAGGCATGCAAGATTCAAGGTACTTGACTTGGCTTCTAATCACAATCCCAGGATGATGTGTTGGTGTCGAAGGGAATACACTCCTCGAAGGAGGGCCATGATGTTTACCCCCATAACCGACACAAAACTTGGAATAAAATATTATGTTGGAGTGATGAAAACAACCATAGGATTGATTCAAATGTGGCTGAATCAAATGAAGGTAAAGCAACTGTAAAGGTATACTGTAGTGGAGGTTTCCCTTGAAAATTGAACGACATGAAAAATGACTCGAAAATATTGACTCAACGAGGTAGAGACTATACCTAACATAAGGACAAGACGATGCATTCTTTGAATTGACTCAAAGGAGTTAAATGACTCACGAAAGTGGATCGAATTGGTGACAAGTTGAATACCCAACTGTTTGAAATGAAAATGCTTACAGACACCTTGTTCAGGGGCAAACTATGAGCTAGCATCAATACAAATGGAATACGTTCCCCATTCCCTTAATTCCCCCATTGTGAAGGATGAGTACCTATTTTCTTTTTAACGAGCTTGAAAAGGGTAACAAACGCTCGATGTAGCTCATCAAATGATGAGTCCATTCTCATATGTTTTATGAACCTAAGAAAGGAGGGGTTCATTCTCAGAAATGGTCCTTTATCGTTTAATTTTATGAGTTCGAGGAAGATAAACTCAGTCGTTGTTTCATGTTTAGAGAGTATGAAATGACTAAGAAGACTCCAAGTTGGAATTTTTCGTAAATTTAGTCCTCGAGGCTTGAAAAAGTATAAACTGATGCTTAGGAGAACTCTTATAGTTGCGATAAACTAGAGTGTACCTTTTTCATAAATGAGTCTAATTGATCCGAAAAAGGGGTAAACTATCACCAACTAGACAACCTTTCAAACACGTTTACAAACGTGAAAGCATCAAACTCGCTTGGCGATCTTTTCGTGTTTAAAGAGTCTCGAAAAGAGATTAAAGTTGACTTTGTAAGGGGTTCTTTTTTTTCATAAACCATTTTAATGAGTCTGAAAAAGATAGTAAAGCACACTCGATACCTCTTCACTGGATATTTAACGAGAACATCGAAGGTATAAAAAGTGCTCGATACATTTTTCATGTTTAAATCCAGAGCACAAAAAAGCGATAAAGTAAGTTCAACACCATCTTATTGTTTTTAACGAGATCGAAGATCGGTTGAAAGAATGCTTAGTGTATCTGCTTCATTTTTTAACGAGCTTGACATAGAATAGGAACTATGATCAATATGTTGTTGCATGGTTTAGGGAGCTCAAAACTAAAAGAAAGTATGCTCAAAGTGAGTCCCATTGACGGGTGTTTTCCCAACATGATGTCCAGTGGTTGGTAATTGCCCCCAATATAAATGTCAAGTAGATTAAATCCAACATAATATAAAGAGGTTGGAGACACGCCCCCAAGCTTCATTTCGTCTTCTTACTCATTTCTTCATTCAACTAAATTTCAGGTTATTTCTGGGAAAAGGTTCACTAGAAATAGAGGAAGAAAGAGGATCAAGTTCTACATGCAGATGAAACGAAGGTTCAAGTAATGATTGTTGACACAATGGAAGAATATGTTTCATTTTTTAACGATCTTGACACTAAAAGGGAATTCTACTCAAAGTGATATGTTTCATTTTTACACAAGTTTGAAACAAAAAATAACTATGCTTGAGGTAGCCCATTTTATTTTTTAACGAGCTTGAAAAGGAATAAAACTATGCTCAAAGACATCTATTTCATTTTTTATCGAGCTTGAAATAGAATGGGAACTCTGCTCACTGAAATCTGTTTCATTTTTTAACGAGCTTGGCACAAATGGGAAATTTGCTCACTGACATCCATTTCATTTTTTAACGAGCTTGACATAGAATGGGAACTTTGCTCACCTTGAGTTCTTAGCCAACATGATGTCCAGAGGTTGGTGGGTTTCCCCCTTACATAAGAAGCTAGTGCCTTAACTCCAGTACGATGTCCAGATACTGGAGACATGCCCCCAAAGCTTCCTCATGATGGGAAGAAGCTATCGGTTTACAAATGACTAAACTCCGGCACGATGTCCAGATTCGAGAGACATGGTTGATGAAGGGGAAGGAACCGCAAGAACATGTGGGATGTTCAAGGAAGTTTGATGAATAGGAGTTGTACGATGATCATGTTTAACAAAGGAAAGTTGATCGATGGTCACAATCTTCCCATCATCGGGAAAATGCATCACTCGAAAGAGCGTGGACACTACAACTTTCATGGCATAAACATAATCTCGTCCAAGGAGCAGATTAAAATCTAAGGGACCTTGGACTACCATAACATCAATGCATACATTTTTTCCTCCTAGGGTAATAATTAAATGAGGAAGGATCCATAAAGGTGTCATAGGTCTTCGATTAAAATCCAATATCCGATCAATGGCTGGCACAAGATGAGGAGAACCTATAGCTTTCCAAGCAGTTGAGGATAGAATACTAATAAAATCTCCTTCATCAACAATAGTGCAGAGTATGCTCTTAGAGGTAAGTCACAAAGATATTTGGAAAGGAACACTTGAATGAATACAAGATTCTACTAGATTACTCCAATCAAAGGAAATAACTTCATTACTTGGAGAGGGTTTTGTTGAAACAGAGAAAATTTCCCCTTGCGTAGAACAATCCGAACCGACTATGAAAATTTCAGTGAGTTTCAATTCACTCTCAACTGGAAGAGAGGGACAAGATAAAGAATGTGTCAAAGTGACTACTTTATTCTTAATACTCTCTGATGAAAGAGTGGGATCGGGTGGAGATGACATCGACTCGACCACTTTAACTTCACGCTCTAAAGGAAGAGTGGGATCGACCGAGGATGAAACTGGATTGAAATCACTTTATCATCCAATGGGAGGTCAAGGGATAACTTACGATAACCTATTGGAATCCGTTGCTGAGGAACAATAATATATTCCAACAACTTTGAAGCTTCATCCATGCGAGGACAAAGGTAAGTAAGGTGCATGTCCTTACATAGCAAGGAAGAATATATGACTTTTCCTTTTTTATTTTTAACCACAAAGTCACTGGTTGTTGGGGTATCATCAATATGATGACTAGAGCAGGGATGATTTTAAGGAACCATACTTATTTAGAAGTGTATAAATGTTGGCAAATATTACCAATTCTTAAAACACCAACTATAAAAAGATTCGCGATATTTTTCAAAAAATATTTTAATTTCCAAGGATTTTATATCGTTTATATAATAATTTGGCAATTTTTAGGGTGAAAAAAGTTTACCCCATCAAAATTGGGCGAAACAGGGCTTCAAAAAATGCAAAATGGTGAATCTTTTTTGGGAGAAAAACATGGAAAAATAGCCCACTAGGCTAAAATTCGCCCCTAAGATTATCCTTGGACTAGAGGATGATGACATGGGTTGTTGGGAAGCCTCGGACCACACTTCTAAAACTCGGGATAGACCATGACAATATTTAAGAAGATGGTCACCCTTGTAAAGCCTATAAGGGAAATTAGGCTTACGAGGTGATTTTGTGGGCATACCAACACTCTCAACACTATGAGTAGTAGTTGGTTGAGATTTGGTTTTTGGTTTGTCTTTCTTCTTCTTAATTTTCCTTTCCTTCTTCTTCTTATCCACTTGATTACCAGTGTCACAACTTTTGATCGGTGAAGAAGGAGAAAGGGGAGAAGACACATCTGGAGAAGAAAGTGAAAGATCAACATGATGTTGATGCTCTTATGATGGAGAGTTAGGATTTGAAACAATTGGTGCACTTGGGATAACCGGACTGGAGAATAACCATACAGGTAATCATATAATTAATCCAGGAAGACTTAGCATAGCCATGAGAGGAGGACCAACATTTCCAAATGAAGGAATACCAAAAAGTCCCCCTTGAGAAGGGGTCTCTTAGTTGCTAGTTCCAGAAGGCATAGCCATAGCTATGTAACAAAACTACCTCTATCTTTAAGACTTTTAACTGTACATGAAACAAGCACTACTCAATCTAAAGCAACAAGAAAACATGTGAAAGGAGTGGATAAAAAGTCAGGATCCTCACATGATTGCCAAAGCATCACAACTCGCTATATACCGCAGGGTCCAACAATAAAACACGACAAGGAGGATTGGGATCGTACCCTTGCTTGGATACCCGAATACCTAGATGGTACGTGCGTAGTAATCTCCTCGAGTGTTGTTCTCGGTGTATTGCGACGATAAGATGACCAAAGGGATTTTCTTGGATGGTTTCAGGATCTCTAATGTTGTTTCTTGATATACACAAGGTACCCGAGAGCTCAAATACGTGTTAGTGATGTCTAATGCACAACCATTCGAAAGGGGCCTTCCGATATACTATCGAGTACATGAAGAAATTTTCGATATACCTTAAGGGTACGTGGAAAGCCATTCGATATACCGATTGGTACTTGGAAGAACCACACCATCCTTGGAATGCAGTGTAGGAAAATAATGATAGCTCCTATGTTTATAAACACCGAAACATGTCTTCTAACCTATCACACACTTATTGCTAAGAATTTTAACCTAACTAACACTTATTTTATCTGAAATGGTTAAGTGCACATATGGAGTGAAGAATAATTCAGAAACCATGCAAGGATGTGATGCAAATATTTCAGTCTTTCTTTTAATAGATGCCCTACTTATGAGAGAGTAAGAGGTTCTCTCCCCAAATGCAGAAATTGAATAACATACACGCAAACTTGAAACTAGAATTATGTTTCCTATGTTTCCAACCAAAGTGAAAAATAGATCTCTAAGAAGAAAAATATCTAATTAATGTTTCCAATAAAAAACCTAAAGCAAAGAGTCTTCACATATTATGAAACTTGAAATCTTTTATTTTCTTTTACATAAAACTAAGATTTAACAAAAGAAAAACTTGAAGTAAACTAAAACAAAAACAAATTGTTTTTGATTTTTAAGTACTTTTCAATCTAATAAAGAAGATCAAAACAAAAATTTCTCTTTGAACTATGAAGGAAACGAAAGATCAATTTTCCTCTACTGCAGAGATGTAAGGAAACAAAGAGCAATTCCAATATAAGAGAACTCAAGAAAAACCCAACACATGCACATTAAAATGAGATGAAAATTTTCCAATTACAATGAATACCATCCACAGAAAAGAGTAAGAGGTTTCAAGCAAAGAAACAAATGTAAAACTCAATGCAAGAAAAAAAATAAACTCTTCTCTAAATAAAAAGGGAATATAATTCAAATAAATTGCAAAAAATACGATTCTTTCCCCTCCCAGCCATGAGGGGGGATATTTTTTTCAAAAATGCACTTCATTTCACCTAAAAATCAAGCTAAAAACACCCCCAAAATCAATTAAAAATGGTCATTGAGTACCTACCTCAGAGCACTTTGAAGTATTGAAACAAGGTGTCCTTGAGGGGTGGACACACTATGCACACTGTGTAACAATGTCAGTGGCGCTTCTTGTCTCTAGGAAAGAGGCGTCGCCGACGCTCTATCAGAACAGACAAAAGGCGTCAGCAAAGTGTCGGCTCTCTATCAAAATAACCTAGGTGTGTTAGTAGATCTAAAGAACCAAAAAGCTAAATAACCTGCAGGATAAACCTACGTGGATCAAACTGGAATGAAGGTAAGTAAAAACACAAACCAAAGAAGGAAAATGAGAGTGTATTAAGGTGGATCACTCACCTTAAATATTTAAATGAGTAAGAAAACAAATTTCATAAGCTTGTAATCAAAAGTGACACCAAAAATTCACAGTATGATTGGATTTGTTCCAGATCTGATTGGATTTCTCCCCAGGATGGTCGCCAATTTGGTTCCCAGGAATATTTCAATCAGTGTGGACACAAATTGTTCCCTAGCCTGCATGGGCTAGATCTAGAACAAAAGGAAACAATGATGTATCCTCTCCCTAGATTGTTGAGTTACGTGAATGTTAAGCTCTCTTTACCTTGAGTATGGAAGGTTGTCCTTGTTTTTGTAGATCCTAGTGCGATCAACTATACCTGCAAATAACATAAAAACAAGACAAAAGATGAGAGCAACAACCTAAATCACAATCTTTATTAATGATCAAGGAAACTAGTAATAAACAATCAACATCAACATGAATCATTTATGGGAAAGGGAAACATTTTTGTATTAAAGATGAGAAAAGAAAGCCACAACCAAAGCCTTGATGTCGAAGCTTTTCTTTTACAAGATCATCTTGACTCACTCACACATACACTACAAACTATGCAATACCTTACTCACAACCACTCTCTCTTTGCCTCCTATACCCGACTTGAATCCAACAACATAAAGGTGCTATCTTGGTATGCCCCTTACATGGTCCATGTAGCTTGCTTTTATAGGCCAAAGGAAGCCCAAATGGGTTGAGATCTTCTGGGAGGAAGGTAAGGAATGATCCTTAGGGGATAGAAGGTCGAATACCATCTTTCCCAAGTAG
Organism: Pseudotsuga menziesii; assembly: GCA_001517045.1. Taxonomy (NCBI): domain Eukaryota; kingdom Viridiplantae; phylum Streptophyta; class Pinopsida; order Pinales; family Pinaceae; genus Pseudotsuga; species Pseudotsuga menziesii. The sequence goes on from LPNX010252577.1 coordinate 806,501, forward strand.
TTAGGATCATCGTCCACGAGAGATTTCGCTTGGAAGCTTCTCGAAACTTCTCTTTTTTTCCCTTTTTGGACTGTTGATGCTCTCTGCAAAGGGTCTAGGGGCGTCAACACTTCTTGTGGTCAGGCAACATGCATCTCCGACGCACCTTGTCAATGGACAAAAGGCCCCAAGCTTGTCTGAGGCAAGGCGCGTATGACTGCCTAGGATTGAGCAGTAAGACTCCAAAAAGATGTTTTGGCTAGGGACTTCAAGGGATTTGAGCATTAGGACAGTTTTTGGGCATAATAAATATGTGTAAGATCCAAGGTCCTCTAAGTCAAGTTCTTTAAGTCCAAACTCTTTATTTAAAATTGTTATCACAAAAAGGCTAGGATATGGAGGGAGAGTTCCCTTGAACACATAACCAAATGCCTATACCAGTGTAGATGCATCTTAACTTCAAATTTATTAAGCACAAAGAGGGATTAAAAAAATGGTGCTTAAAGATCTATGAGTAAGATGAATCTATGTTAGTGCATACATATGCATGCGTGCACACACAAACACACACATACTTGGTATAAAGCAACTCATCATTGATGTTGTGGGTTGCTAGAAAATATTTTAAGCATATTTGTGACATATGTTAACTTTAGTGTTATGGATGGGATGAACGAGACAATCATTACAACCTCTTCCATATTGGATTGTAAAATGTACCTAGCTTCTTTCAATGCAACAATATTCATTAAAAACCAACACAACAAATGATAATTAAAAAAACACTAATAAAAAAGACCATACAGCTCCATCAAATCTCCTCATAAGGAATGAAACCTAATAAATCCCTAAACATGGATTTGATTTGAAAATTAAAGTCTATTGATACCATTGAACATGATACATGTTATCAATAATGAATGGAACCAAAAAAATCCCTAAAAATGGATTTGAAAAAGAAAGCCTAGCACCAATGAACATGTGATAAAGTCATTATAAAACTAAATGTATTTAGAAAAGAAAATATAATAATACCATTACGACTTGCTTGCGCCCCTCTTCAAAGCTTTTACATATATTGACAGAGTAGGTAAAGGATGCGCCTAACTTAAACCAACTTGAGCTGCCAATAATTGCTCACTTGTTCTCTTCCGACAACTATCACATGGGGCCTGTCGTTTCTTGAGCTTTGTACTTGAAAAAGAGTGAGGTCGGTCCTCGTAGATAAAGGGAGCGGTTGAAAGTGAGAACTCGTTTTCTTTAAAAGGCTATCCATTTATCTCTACTTTTAGAGCAGAAAAAGATAATTGCAGTGGCCCAAGATCTCTCTAAATTACCAACGACCACAAGGGCTTGTCGTCTATTGAGCTCTGTATTTTAAAGTCGTTGAAAGTAGTGAACAGTTTCGTTTTTAGTCAACCTGTCGTTTGCACTGGCCCTGATCTCTGTTCATTATCTAATGCATGTGAGCTCCAATGTCTTGGGAAGAATCGCTCCTTCCTCTGCAAAGGACTGGTTTCTAATAATATACCATGGCCCAAATCAACTTTTTTTAACTAATGTTCTCCACCATCTCTATCGTACACAACAAGCAACCCTGTTTTTGAGGGCTTAACAACTGCAGTGTTACTATTACGGAAAAGAAGCACATCACCTTTACTCAGTCATGGCCCTCGTTCGTCATCAATACCTTTAATAAAGCTTAAGCTTTGTTTATATTTGGTCCTCACTTATCGTCCAGGTGTAAAAGGTTCGAGGGTGGAAGCCAACTGTAAAGTTTATGATGATGGGAAGAAAATCCAAATTTGTTTCAGTAAATCGTTCTTTTATTCAACATAAAAACTATTCCAACTCTAACCAAAAAAAAACTTCATTCATATACATTAGAATCTTATTTTCTATTAGATAGGGCACTTGTTTGTAAGGTTATAAACTATTTTTACTGAATTTTTGGTGGGATGGTGGTTAGTTGAGAGAAAATTTGCTAAACTGGTATAAAAGGAGAAATCTTGTTAGTTATCTTCTTTTGTTTGTGATGTGGGAAGTCTGGAAGGCCAGAAATAAAGCCATCTTTTCTAATCAGTTTCAGAATGCAGAGGTCATATTCTTAAAGATTATTTCTTCTTTCTAGTACGGGATTACTGATACCTCTAATGGGAATTCTAAAATTAATCTTTTTCCCTCCCTTTTGGTCCAACACCCACTTGGTTTTTTCGATGGGGCTGGTTCAAATGGGGTTTGTGGTGCGGGGCTATTTATAAAGCTTGAAAGTGGCACTGTTCTTAAGAGATATCTGAAAGATGGCAGAGGTGTTGATACCAAAGCTGAGTTGGTGGGGAGCACTATAAGCACTAACCAAAACGCCTCAGTCTCACCGAAATCCAGAGAGTGATTCGTCCTGAAACAACAATTTAGATGAAATCACGATTTCGATCATTTGGGTTGTTTCTGTTTTAAAACGGGTCATTTAATCTAGAACAACTAAATCTAATTGCAGAAATTAAGAAATTGCGAAAAATAACAGTTATCATGAACCATTTTAACCGGTTTATATCCAAAATTTACCAAAAAAGTGGGGCGTTTTAGTTGTCTTTTATCCTACTCGAGTTAGTAGCATTATGGGGTTTACTTTTTTTTGCCAAATGGTGGGGTCTCCCTACTCTACAAGTTCTGGGGGATTCTCAAGTCATTGTTAGTTGGGCTATGGGGCAGGCACGCGTGCAATCTCTGGTTCTACATCATTGGATGGAAAGCATCAAGCTGTTGATGAACGACTTTTCTTTTCTTTCCTTTCTTTTCATCACATCTTCATAATTCATAATACGGAAGCTGATAGTCTCTCCAAAAAGGAGTTGGGGTCCATTGATGGTAAAATTTATTTCAGGGTTTTCTCTTGGGGAAGCTTTGCAGGGCCGGGAGGCTGAGCTTCTTCTAATTATGCTTGTTTTGTGGTTGGTGTTGGTTTGCTCCATCTGTTTATGATGTTTCTTGATCTCTTTTTCAGTTATTTTTGTGTAGCTGAAGGGATTATCTTGTTGATGATCTTAGGATTGGTCGATGCTATTTTGATTATGATTTGGTGGGTTGTCTCTTCTCTTTTGTTGGTGGGTTGTAGTTTGTTCCCTTTTTTTATTCAAGAAAGCAATGAAGTTGGTATGTGGACTTTTGTATTTAGGGACACTACTTTTATAATTAAAAAAAGTTGTTTTTTGTTGCTGAAAAAGAAAATAGCACTCCTTCATCACCAATACCACTGATAAAGCTTTATTTATATATAATCCTCAATTATCATCAAGATGTAAAAAGGTCAAAGGATGGTTTTCCAAAGTGTTCTTCCATCCAAACATAAAAACTGTGCCAATTGTCATAAGGATGTAAAAAGGTTGAGGATGGTTTTCCAAATCATTCTTCCATCCAATATAAAAACAGTGTCAGCTTTAACAAAAAAAGCTTTACCCACATGCACTATAAAAAGGGGCGCTGTCTAACTAGGAGATGATTTGACTTTCAGGTTGTTTTTTTGTCGGAATCCGGTGAATTTAATTTACAAAATCTGTAATTTATGTTGTTTGTTGGGTGATTTAAGTTCAGAAATGAAATCAGGTGATAGGAAACCCCCCAACACACACACTCTGTAAGATCTAACAATGTTTTTGAACGTCGTAAAGATTCATGACAAAAAATTAATAAAAACCAGCCAAAACCAAAGGTCAAAAAGTCCTCTATTTAGACAACTTAATATAAAGGTGAAGATGATTTTCCAAATCGTTCTTCCATCCAACATAAAAAAAAACTGTGTTGGCTTTAACCAAAAAGAAAGCTTTACCCACATGCACTAGAAACTCACTTTCCATCTGGACGATGTGAGATTATCCAGCAACACCGTTCCAATCCGGCTGCTTTATGAGATACTTTCTCAACTTTTTAAGATGTAGGGTCACCCAAGAACTTCCGTGACCGTGATCAGAGGATGTTGGCAACTGGCATTGATTGATTGATAGATAATCTGCCGTGATTCATGAATATGCAACCAAGACCACCCATGACCAGACGGTGTTGGCATTGATTGGTTTTCAGCCATATTGATTACCCTAAATTTGGACGTTGGGAAGTTAAAACAGAAAAAAGTTCACGATATTTTAGAGGAGTTTCATAATTGGTGCCCGTGCCACCATCAGTCAATCCGACAGCAAGCAGGGCAAATTAATGCACGTTAATGTTCACGGTTAAATGGTGTCTGATGACGAGCATGTGCACACAATTTTCAATCAGACATTTACCAATTTTCTATCAGACATTTCATGCACGGCTAACAGTAGGTATGTCTTATTTTTTAGCTGGCCGGAGCTTCCTTGCATTGTTTCAAATCTGTCTTTTTACCGTTGGATTAGAGAATATAGCCAACGGTTACCCCACCATGTTACCTTTCCGTCGTCGCCTTCGCTATGTACCTTGTCATGTATTCAAACAGCTGGATTAGATGCCATGCAAATCCAATTTATAATGGACAATCTCTGTTATATATAGTACTAAAGCTTTATGAGCTTTATACCCATTTTATAGTTTTCGAACACCCATTGTTGGTTGATCACAGTTTTCACTAGGTAGAATGGGTTCTCGTTTGTATTTGCAGGCTCTCGTGCTTACGGCCCTGCTGCCTGTAATTGCTTATGGCAAATGTGATTTCACTGCCATATTTAATTTTGGGGATTCCAACTCCGACACGGGTGCATGGCACTTTGCATTCCCCTATCAAATGCTTCCGGATAATGCTCCCTATGGCAGTACATACTTTGGCCAGGGAAATTCGTATCGGTACAGTGACGGAAGACTTTCAGTAGATTTCCTTGGTAAGTTCTTCCCCAAATCCCCGATCTGTGTAGCGTCTAGGTCTTAAAAGCTAAAGGGAAACAATCCTCCATATTCATGTTCTTCGCCAAATGTAGCGTTTAGGTCTTAAATTCCAGAGGGCACAATCTTAGTCCGCGGAGGTCTTAAATCCGAGAGACTAGATTGTGCGAATTTAAGGGTTTTAACACCTCTCAGGCTGATTAAAGTTTAAGGGACTCTAATGTCTCTAGAAGCTGATTGAAAAGGGTTTTAAACCTCTAGACGCCGAGCAGAATTCAAAAGATTTATACCTCTCGACAGTGATCAGGATTCAAGCTATTTAATACCAAGCAATTTATTGATTTATGGTTTGCTATATCATGTAGCATGCATTAAAGTAAATTTATTTAATAAATAACATGCATTAGAGTTATTGTAATGAAGAGAGTGAGTGATTCGTGTGCTTGATTGTGTGTAAATTTTACAGCACAGGCGTTGGGATTGCAATTTTTGAGTCCATTTTTGCAGTCAGTGGGGTCACGATTCAATAGTGGAGTCAACTTTGCTGCTTCCGGTGCTGCTGCTAGAACAACCTCGGTCAGTTTTGATTCTCCCATATCTCTCACTGTTCAGATTAATCAGTTCAAGGTCTTCAAGCAACAGGTTCTCGACAGCTACAGCACACATGGTATGATATGCCACCTCTTCTTTAGCATTAACGTTTAAGATGGCTTTAAGCTATAGTCTATAATTGTTGTTTAACTAGTAAGAGCAGAAATCCCTTAGAAATGCAGCGCTAAGACGTTATGAAAATGAGTAACAGATGAAATCCCTTGTAAATGTAATGCTAAGAGGTATACAAGTGAGGATGATGTATATTGGGGTTTTTTTAAAGGAAACAAAATGCATATTTTTGGCAAGCTTTGCTGGCAAGATAGGTCTATAGGGTACCGATTGATCAGGTGGGTTTTAAGTTTTTTGAGACTATGTCTATTCGAAGGAAGGGTGGTTTTGATTAATCAGGCGTGTTTCAAGTATTTTGAGGTCATATGTATATTCAGAGAAGGGAGATTTTGATTGATCAAGTGGGTTTCAAGTTTCTTGAGGTCAGATGTATATTCAGAGGTATTCAGAGGTGGAGGGAGAGAAAAGTTGTAAAAGTTTTTTCTAATAAGTTAAGACAGGGTTATTTATATATAGGCACTCACACAACAAATCTCAGAGAGAAAGGAGGGGAAGCCTGTCAAATAAGTATACTCATTTTGTAAGTTGTAACCAATCAATTATTATATTAATAAAAAATTACTTGTCTATTAACATAAGGATCTTGGTATATTAGTATGTTGAAAGCCTGAAGCATAAAGATCTATTAACATAAGGATCTTGGTATATTAGTATGTTGAAAGCCTGAAGCATAAAGATCTTGGTATATTAGTATGTTGAAAGCCTGAAGCGTAAAGATCTTGGTATATTAGTATGTTGAAAGCCTGAAACGTAAAGATCTTGGTATATTAGAATGTTGTAAAGATCTTGGTATATTAGAATGTTGAAAGCCTGAAACATATTGTGGTGAAACTATTAACCGCACATAATTCCTCTCCCAAAACCTTAGAGATATAATGGGGTCATAAATAAATCATAATTCCAGGTGAAACTGTAGTTTATAGCCTGGGTAATCTTGCAGGAATCATGCCTGAAAAAAGCTCAGATTTGTAAGCTTCTTAGCGTACGCTATTTTGTAGCTATTTGCACCACACTGATCAAGCTTTGATCTGTTGCTAGAAAGAGGCTTAGTTTGGAATTCTTTTACAGAAACATTATCTAGACATTTTAAATGATGCTAGTTTAAAATTGTTGATTTGTTGCTAGAAAACATTACATGGGCATTGTATATTGATTTATGTTAATTTAAAATTATTTTCCGCTTATAATAAGTTGCAGTTATGTAGATCTTAGAAAACATTACATGGGCATTGTAGATTGATTTATGTTAATTTAAAATTATTTTCCGCTTATAATAAGTAACATAACTGTAGTAGATCTTCAACAACGGTCCTGACTCTGGTTCTTTCTGGGCAATGACAAATGTGGAATGCTATTTATAACTGCCTTTGCAGGGTCTTTGAACTATCTTCCAAGCGCAGACACCTTCAAAACGGGCATTTACACCATAGAGATTGGGGGTAACGACTTCGACAATGCATACAGAACCCTCAAACTCACCCCCGCCCAGGTCAAGCAGACCATTCTTCCCAAGGTTGCCCAGGTTGTTGCAGGGGCTGTCCGGGTACGCTCAATCAACTGTTAATTCGTTTAAATATTGTGGTGTTTCATGATGAATAAATGGATGATTGAATTTCGTTTGAATATTGCATAAATATATGTATGTCCAGGAACTGTACAATGAGGGGGCGAGGACGATTCTCGTGAAAAACGTTGGGCCTCAAGGCTGCGGACCCTTTTGGCTCAGTTACTTCGGTCACTCCGCCAACGATTTCGATCAGTACGGGTGCTCGATTTCTTACAATGACGCAGTGAAATTCTACAACACACAACTTCGAGAAGAGCTCTCTCTTGTGCGCAAGCAGCTCTCGGGAGCGGACATTGTCTACGTCGATCAATACGGCATAATCTACGATTTCTTCGCCAACCCTTCTACCTATGGTATCCACGCTTACGCAATACCTCCATCCTGATTCTAGTTGTATGAATTCATGGATACTTCGTAATGTTGATTAACTTCTAGTTTTTTTTTCCATTTTAACATAGAGAGGTTCACACAGATTGTGATATACCTATTACAATATAGTTCTTCCCAGACAGCAGTCCACATTTAAATTTTAACATATTAATCCTGTTGAATGGTTTCTGTATATGTAGGATTCAAGGCCACCACTCAATCTTGCTGTGGAGTAGGAGGAAAATACAACTTCACCTGGGCTGCACAATGTGGACTCACGGGCCCTGTTAATGGAAAGTCTGTGACGGTGGGTTCCTGTTCGGATCCCGCTTCTTACATTATCTGGGACGGAATTCACCTGACAGACCAGGCCAACAGGCTTTTGACCAAACAAATTCTGGGAGGCAAATACTTCGAACCATCTTCATTCTCCATCACCAACCGTTGCCAAGTCCAACCCATTTGATGCCATACAGCTCCCTGATTATTCATTGTATTTGTGAAGGCATAATAAACTTGGAGCAGCCAGAGCTCCAGCTGCAGTATCAGCTTGTACTAGCATTGCTGTAATAATTTTAGATGGGGTTAATCAATTCATGTCAGCCTCTGAAACCCCTGTCAAAAATTTCTTCTCTAACTTTTTCACTTGAGTGTTGGGTCAATCTGTGTGAGAAAAATGTAATAAGATGGAAATGGTTTCTTTAGAAAAATAATTATTTATAACTATTTATAGCAAAACCAAGTCAGATTATCAGTGCACGTTTTGAACTTGGACACCCTCATAAAGGAGGGCATATAGTTCAGTGATAGAGCAGATCACTAGCTGTGCAATATCCAAACCCATTCCCTCATTAAAGTAGGTATAGTGATAAAACTGCCAGTACTGGGTTGAATTCCTACTCTGCTCAATGTTCAAGAACCAAAACAAACTTCATCCAATAAGGATGGATCTGAGAAGCTAATCCTCTAAATTTCCTGGGATCACACAGTTTAATAAAGTAACAATGACATTTGGATTGTTTTATGTTCCCTTTACAGGGTTACTTATACACTTTGTAATTATTTGGAAGTAAACGATAAAAATAAACAGAGCCAATTTTTTTAATGGAAAATTTATAGATAAAAGATGATTCTATACTAAATTAAGATTAAAAAGGGAAATTACCAAAGATATTGACATAAGACTCTAGAAATCTAATACAATATTTTTAAAATTGGAAATGATTGCAGCAATTTCTCAGTGAACAATAACAGTGAACAGTTTTTGTGAAATACAATATGATTCTGCACTGAATAAGAAGTGAATAATAAAAATGAACAGTTCTTCTAGAAATAAAACATGATTCTGCACTGCATAAGGTTAAGAACAACATGATTCTGCACCGAATAAGATTAAGATCGACAAACTAATAAAAAAATTGATGTGGGTTATGATAATATAATGAAAAATTATTTTCAAAGTTAAAGATGATTGCTGTAAAATCATCTTTGTCTTAATTAAATTTAATACGAACCAAGAAAGAAACCACTCAATAACATAATATTATATATAAAAAAATAATTGTGCAATGAATTAAGATCGAGAAACTAAGATATTGATGTAAGACTGATAATATAATGAAATATGATTTTCAAAATTAGAGATGAAGCACATCATTTTGTCAGATTTACCATGTTTTAAATTTCTTGATAGATTGTCAAGTGGTTTCATAAAATATTTATCGAGCAATTTTGTGATTTTTTTAACAATTTTTATCTCAATTTTTTCAGGTTTTTTTTTCATAGAACTTTTTAACAGGCTACAACTAGGGATGTTAGGGCACAATTTTATTATTAAATATGGTTAAATCTATTTAATATTCTTAAAAAATGATATAGTACATGGTTAGGATAGGGCACAATTTTATTGTTAAATATGGTTAAATTTATTCAATACTCTTAAAAAATGATATAGTACATGGTTGGGATACCCTGAAACCCGTCATGTAATCTCTTTTTCTTCATTAATGAGTTTCCTCAGATATTACCACATGAAATGCTGGTGTTATAAATGGTGTTGTTCATTGTGTGTTTGTGTAATGTGTGTCTGAATTATAACAAAAAAATGTCTCCTGGAGCTGTTGAAAATTTAAAAACTAAAGGATGAAAAGATTGGCTATTCCCTAACTTCAACTTCAATTTCAACTTCAACTTAAATAGAATGTAACTGAATACAAATTTTCAACCAATAAAATACAATTAAATACAAATTTTCATAAATTATTAGATCCAATTCCATCAAAGATATACCAAAAATCCACTGTTTTTAATGGAATTGGTAACAAAGTCACTTTAAAATTTAATGTCCCCAAAGCATCAAACCCCATAATTCTAATTCTAGAATGAGCAATCAAAATGATTTTCTTCTCTTCATTTTAATTAGTCATCCCTCTCTGATTAGGGTTGGCGAATTATGATAGCAACTACAGGATTGCTACATTGTACACAGTTTAATCTACATAACGTATAGAGCTTGTGCTAGATACTAATCTTTTATATTTCATGGCCGTGATTCTCTGACAGATACTTACATCGCAGAACATGCCGTGAATAGTCCAAATCCAAAATCATCTCGACAAATTGACACGACACCTATCATTTTATTTAGAAAAAACAATGGCTGACGCAATAAACGATAGATCTCCCGTGATGCAGTTTACAAGTTGTACCATTATACTATTTTTTTTTTGTTGAAAATTAATGATGGAAATTAATAATTATTGACACTATAAGCGATGGATGCAATTAGTGCAATGCAATTTCCAACATGTACTATTATTTTATTTTCCTTTCTGAATGGAAGATAGAAACAAAACGAGTTGTCTAAGCGGGGCACGATTTTCTCTTTATTTTTAAGCTGGTTTTTACTTGTTTTTGATTATGAGTTTTGAAAATTATTTGCTAGATTTTATAGAGTGTGAGCGTTTGGAGATTTTTATGTTAAGTGATTTTATTTTTGTATTTAAATAATAAAAATTATAAAATTTAGTAAATTAAATTCACCAGATTTCGGCTAAAAATATAAAGAAAAATCAAAATCGTCCCATAGTTAAAAAATAAAGGAAAATCAAAATCGTCCCATAGTTAAACAACTCCTAAACATTCCAAAATGATGGAGACCAATGAAGAGAAATTCAGATTCGGGATTCAACTTGCAAGATGGACCAATAGATTACATTATTTATTAAGATTGTAAAATAATAATATTCTTTCGGTACGCTTATACCTTCCCAAAATGGAAGATAACAACAAAAAGCTGGACACCATAAACAAGAAATTCAGATGGACCAATAGATTACATTATTTATTACGATTGTAAAATATTCTTTCGCTACGCTTATACCGACATGATTTAACAAGTTTAAAATCAACATTTTTTAACATTTAAATACTATCTTTTTTATACGACATTTTACATCAAAGCATAAGATGACGAGGTTAGCTGAGTTGTGGTATAGTGGTTTGCTCGATGAGTTACAATAAAAATTTTAAATTTATAATAATTATTTGTCGAGCTGTGGTTTAGTTACAATAAAAAAAAATTAAATTTATAATAATTATTTGTTGAACTGTGGTTTAGTGGGGTGAATTTATGATTAAAAATTAGAAATTTGTAGATTTTTTTAACATTAATATTTAAAACTAGGAGGTGCAAAGGAATGTCCAAAGGGTAAAAATATTGAATCTTTACCACAACAAATTCTCTGCAATAGACTTTTTTTTTGTTTTTGTCGGCACTATTTGTTTATAGACCTCAAAACCGAAAGAGAAACCCTTAGAGATCTCGTCAATGGGAATAGCAAAAGACCAACCTATATATAGATTTTTTGAGGTCAGTTAGGACCGTAGGATTAAGATAAATGAATGGCTGAGATTAAACCTCACAGGATGCAGAATCTTATCGCGGGATTTAAATTTTATTAACTATCCTGCAATCTGCATCCCGGGATTGCGGGATGCGGGATGCCAAAAGTACCGAAGTTTTTGTTGCGTGTTCCCGCAACAAAATCACAAAATAAATCACTTCCCGCAACCCGCAATTTGCGGGATGTCCGGCTCGTGCACAGAATATATCTCCGTATCTCACATCGCGCGTCCCGCAACTTGCAATGTGGATTGCGGGATTTTGAAGTTTACAATTTGTTCAGTTTTCATCATGCAACCCGCAATTTGCGAGATGCAGGCTGCGAGATGTACGACTCGTGCACACAAAATATCTCCCGAAGTTTTTTGTTGCGTGTTCTCGTAACAAAAATCACAAAATAAAAGCAGGATAGTTAATAAAATTTAGAGAGAGGCTGTAATTTATTTCCATTCTCTTTTTTCACCTGTGAGAGAGGTTGTCATTTATTTCCATTTTCTCTTTTCTTCCATGAGGAAGGGTCTTATATCTTGCATGTACTGTATTGTTGAATTTTGTGTTGTTTAAATTATTGTTCTGATTTAGCATTTTAATCTTTATGTTGTGTGTTACTTCATTTCCTGTTGAATTTCAATTCCTTTCATAATTGTTGCATCTTCTACAGACAAATAGTGCCTGGACAATTAAGTGATACACCGAGACACAAATTCAAGGTATTCTCCGTTTGCACAAAGCTGTTTGAAACATAAAATCTATCGTTCAATTTATCAATTTAATATTATTTATCAATTTAATTTAATATTATATTATTAATTTACCATTTACCATTTACCATCAGTTACCTTTTCGAATGCGGAAAGAAGAAAGTTCCGCTTTCCGTAGCATATACTGAGAGCCGTAGCATATACTGAGAGACTCCTATATTGAACAGGTTAAGTTGTTCAAATGTTGAATAAGTTGCAGTTTTTTAATAGTTTAGGAATTGTATTTTAATATGATTTTTATGGAGAAAAGATTTGAAATTGTCACATTGGATAAATGATTGTTGAAGTTCAGAATTTGTGAATTGACTATCACATAAAGAGACATCAAAACTAAAAAATGAATGTTGGCTTATGCAAAAAAATAAAATAAAAACTTGAACAGAAAGCTACCATACCCTAATGTCCAAAATAACAAATGAAAGTCCAAGAGCCACAAATGAAACAAAGAAGCTTGAAATAATTACCATTCTTCTCTTAAGTACTAAAAAAAACACGCTAATGAAACAAAGAGAGCTTGAAATAATTTCTTAAACGAATTAATTGAGAGTCACTAAGTTTTGCTTCAGAGAATTGCTTTAAAAAATGCTTTCATAGCTTGGCTTGTTATTTAAATCGGTTACATAAAGTACATTATGGTTTTCTTTACCATTGCCTATTATTGACTACACAATATTAGTCTAAATCTCTTGTTGAGACTCCAAATGATCCTGAAATGTAATTGAATTATTAACAGTGTAAGAGGACACCAAGTTTAACCATAGACTATTAAGAACGTTCTTATAAGCAAGCATTCTTTTGGAATAGATTACCCATAAATTAACCACAACTGTTGAAATAAACAAACCTCAACCAACTAATATTATGATATGACCATGGTTTGAAATCCATAAACCTTCAAAATCTTGTGAAATGTAAGAATTATAATGAATTTGCATCTCTGTTAGCATCAAATTACAGAAAGGTATAACATTGGATGTAGTAAGCACGCTGGGATTGAACACTCGTATGTCTATTGAATCAGCCACGTGTCCTTCCCTGGGTGTGCGTTTCATGCTCAAAGGTGCCTTTTTGCATGGTTTCTGGACTGGCAAAGGAGTTTATATGCTTTATGTGCTCAGCCTTGTCCACAATTCCCCTATGTCCTAGTAACATTGTTATATGAGGGGACTTAAAAGAGGGGCATTCTTGTTCTCCTCACCTCCCATGGCGTGGGCTCTCCTACATGCAATACAGTGGGGTGTGTCCTCAACCTCGTCGCCACCTCAGAGAAAATTAACAAGTGGAAATTACAAACGAGGTGATGAAGACTTTGGACACCCGCTATCCCAGTACGAGCATTCGCTCTGACTGGTTTTTGCTGAATTTGGCCCCCATGCATTGGGACTTTCAAAGCCGTGACCTCTTCGGGGGTTTCTAGGGAGATACACTCAGGACAGGAAAACCCCGGTATTGTGCAGCTGGAGGTATGACTATCTAGAAATATTCAAAGTGCATCACATCCAGGCCCTGATGGTTGGTGATTTCCTAGTGCAGACAACCAGGATGATAAAAGAACATAATTTCATGTTTGCCAACCATGAGTGCCCCCTCACAAAGTAGCTTCTCGAACCACACATGCATTGTTGTCTGCAAGAAAAATCAAGACCTCACGTAATTGAGCACTTCTATTCTTTCTCTCAGTGTTCATTCATCCCCATTCTTCAGTAGCTCTGAAGGGTGGCACTATATAGGGTGAGCCAGACATACCCGAAAATAACTTACCAACATGGCTGCACACTTGACAACTGGTCCTCATAACAATAGTACGAGTGACAAGTGGGCGAGGATCTTCATTCCTTGTGGAGAATCCAGTCAAGCCATCTCATCTGATATTCAATTATCATACTGGCCATGGATAAGACCTCAGGTGTTCTCCCGCGTTGCTTCCCAAGTGGGTCAAGGCATTTGGACCTGACCTTCCTTTCCCTTTTGCCTATGCTGGAGGTGGGATAAGAGCGGATTCGGCTCGCTGCGTTTCTTTGCTTCGTGTAGAGGCCAGATTTGTTGTTTCAAATATCTAAATTTCATGATGGATCCTCGAAGTTGGGACAGTAAGTGATGTTGGGGACATGGTCTTCACCTATGGGGTGTTGTGAATGGCGTCTGAGGACTCGATTACTGGTCAGAAAAAATAGATCATATGTGGGAATGTCCTTTCTGCACCAGGTTCATCAGGAAATTTTGTCCATGCTGGCATTTTGCACGCAGTCGGGCTATCCACCGATATCGAATCTTAAAACAAGGAATCCTCTAGTTCCACGTAGATTTCATTTATAATCCCTAATGACCCTTAACCGTTGAGCTTCTCCCGTTATATGCACCGTGGGTTAGCTTCTTTTCAAGATCCGACCCTTTTATGTGTGCGATTTCAATATCAAGACTCAAGGCTAACACCTGCACAATTTAATTCAGCGGAATCAACACAGACCCTCGATCTGCAACCTACCTTCATCTGGACTGGCTGATTGTGGGTACGTTTGATATTTCACCAAGCTGGTCCCATTCGATCCATCCCGCAATTCTCATATGCAGAATACTTTCAATCCGTCGATAAAAGATCGAATGAAATATATACTGTCGATCGCCATGGCCCCTACCACTTTTCTCGATTCGAAAATTTGACTCCGTCTGCACTATTTCAAACCATGGAATCATCCACAACCGTAGATTTACTCCTGCTCTTATCTCTGTCATCAGATGTTTTTGCCCTTTAATCCATTGTGCGATTTGGAAAAGTTTCTCCCCCCGCGCATGTTCACCGCGTGAAATAACTTAGAGCCGTTGATCTCGTCTTGCATTGATCTTGACCTTTCAACCGTGAACCCACTTAAGGGACTCCACAAATTTTCAACACTAAATCTTTCCTTGCACCTTCAGCCCGCGGAATCTCGCTCTGTCGTTGATCTTCCTAGTCATGGATCTGAACCGTTGATCCACGACACTCGCTGTCTTGTTTCCCCTGCTGCATGTTTTGACCATAGAAGGATCTATCACTGTAGATCAGAATCCACCCTCCCTCTCACGGCTCTTGATGACAGAACCTACTAACCCGATAACTTGACAGGCATTTCCACCATTCTTCATCAAATAGGGTCAATTTCGAATGCTTTAAGCCCATCATTCACAAATTTAAACATAGTGCTAACACACTAATTACATTAAGTTAAAACTGAATAATTCGAACACTGCTTTGAAATGGAATGGAACAATTACATTATTTTTATCTTATTCTGCTTTGCGGAAATTGGAACTTTGATTTTTGTTTCATCCACTTTCCGTAAATACATTTGAATAAATAACATTTGAACTAAAATACTTTTTTAAATAAATTTCAAATGTATTTATGGAAAGTGGATTAAAAAAAAAACAAAGTTTTGATTTTTGCACTCGGCAGTGTGGAATGCAGAAATCGAAAAATCTGACTTATATTTTGTTTTATCTTATTTCTCTTTTTCCGCTTTCCGCATTGCGGAATGCGAAAATCGGAACTTTGATTTTTTTTTTCATCCACTTTCCTTAAATACATTTGAATAAACATTTTAATTAAGATTCCAGCCAGAGTGGGGCGTTTTCATCCATCCATACTTAGTATGGCTACTCATGTGCCAATATGTAATGGGAGGTCCTTCGTAAGGGTTTTTTAATGAGTTTTTATTTTAATTATTTTTCGTTTCCATTGTTTCTATTATTTTCATTTTTCTAATATGATTTATGGTTAAACTGTTAATTTTTATTTATTTTTATATAAATTTGAATTATTTATAATTTCATTAAATCTCAACTCCAATTTAAGAGGTTTCCAAGTCATTGTCTCAGAATATTAATTTTTTTTCCTCAGATGTCTCGGAATATTAATATTGTAAAACAAATAAAGAATATGTATTTCCAAATTTATTATCGATATAATTATAATAAAAATGGATTGAATTTTTGAAGATTATGGATTCAAGCCGTTTGATTCATGTGTACATATTCAGAGCTTTAAAGATTGAGCTTTTAAATTTAATTTAAGTTATTTTCACTTGAAAAAATACTATTAATTAATTAAAAAATTACTATTAATTAAAATAAAAAATCAATATATCTCAATGAGAAACAGATCTCCTTTCCGATTTCCAATTTTCGGTGCGGATTGCGGAAGTCGGCTCCTCCACTTACGAAACAGGGTTCCCGCACTTTCAAGTTTTTCCGATTCAGGATGCGGAAGTCAGCTCATCCACTTACGAAACAGGGTTCCTGCACTTTTAAGCTTTTTCGGTTTCCAATTTCCGGTTCGAGATGCAGAAGTCGCCTTCCGGACTTTTGAAACTTGCAATTCTTCACTTTCCCGGGTTCCGCACTTAGCTAATTAAATTTTTTATTGTGTGTGAGTTGGTCATCCTGCATCCTGCATATGCAGAATGTGGGTTACGGGAATAATTGAATAAACTGTTAACGATTTTGTGATCCCGCATCCCACATGTGCGGAATGTGGGGTGCGGAACAGTTAAATAAAGTTTGAAATCATAATAAGATCCCGCATCCCATGGGCCTAATCTCGGCTTACAGGAATAATTGAATAAATTGTTAACGGTTTTGTGATCCCGCATCGCGCATGTGCGGAATGCGGAATGCAGAACGGTTAAATAAAGTTTGAAATCATAATAAGATCCCGCATCCCACAGTCCTAATCTTGATCGTTCATTTATCCTAATCCTACGGTCCTAACGGAGTCGGGAAAATCTATATATATTTTCGTCTTTTACGATTTGCTTTACCATTTTTACTACTGTAAATTGTTATTCTGCATTAAATTTCCTTGCGTTTTTTACCAGTCGACGTTGTCATTGTCTGGTCTGGTTATAGGTTAGTATTTTAGTCGTTTTCATAAATCAAATTGCTTACTGTTGTTCTAGGTTAAATTAGTTTTAATTCTTGGTTTATGCATTTAACAGAATAAACAACCCCAAGATGTCTCGAATTTCCCGATGCAAGAACCTGCAGAGGGATATGCTCACTAAGGACCGAAACTTTGGCATTTTTTCTGATACTAGTGGTAGAGTCAGTGAAACCTACCAAGTAGATTAGTCTGGGATATACTCCATTTTCAACAATGATGACCTTTCAGACATTCATAATGACTAGTCCTCCTACCAGAGAATCAAGGATTCAGTATCCATTCCATTGCTGCTAGACCTGCCATTCTCCCTTACAATGACATGGTTAAGTGGATTATTGAACACACCAACAAAAAAGACCACTCCTTCAATAGTAGCATAGGGTTTCAGCTTACTAATTTCCATCCTGAGATCTTCACCAGAGCTTATCGTCTCAAGCCAGCCAGACAACTCCTTGACGTTGATTTTCTCAAAGCGTTCAAGTCCAGATATAATTTCGATGAAATGTTGAAGTCCTGGATGAGCGATCCCGATAGGTTTTCTCAAAGGAATGATAACCTTTACCCCGTTGAGTGGTTTAGGGAACCGTACTCCCTGCTAGCAGCTATGTTGTGCAGGATTTAGGGTCTCCCCAATTGTTCCTTTTTCAAAGCTGAATGGGCCCCAATTTCTCATCACGTTCTAACCACGGGAGAATCTTTTACTTGGGCTTCCATTTTGTCCCTGGAACTTAGAACAATTATCTAGGAGTATCAAAAGGCCTCTGCTAAGAAAAAAACCTTATTTCTTCTTTTCAGCCTTCATTATCGATGCATTTTGTACTGAGTTCCACTTTCCCAATCTAGGATGGAACTAGATGTTATCAGCCCCACCTGTACACATTTACCATGTAGAATTATGGGATACCAACTATGTGGCCAGGTTCTACGAAATTTGTGAAAACTTCCCTAGCCGTATTTATTTTCTAATCTTTAAAAGGGAAGCTCTAGCCTTCTCGCCTAAAGCCAGGGACCTTATTGCTACCATGGGTGATTGGTACATTGGAGAATCATTTGCATATATCAGATTCTGGGTCAGCAATACTGCCCATATGTTACCCAAAATTGTACCTAACCGGTTGGTTATTGAGGAAATATCTTTCCAGAAAGTGACTGAAGGAGTTTACAAAAAACTTGTTGGACCTAAGAGAAGAGTTTGGCCTAAGTTTCCTCAGAACCTTGGACCACTGAGCATACCAACTTCTACCTGGACTACAGAATTTAGTAACCACATAATTTCTCTGAAGCTAGGTTTTTCCAGTAAAAAACAACATGATCCCAACCGGTTTGTTGATGCTCATCTCAGGTAGAACCATTTCAAAGCAGGTTATACTCATGAAGAAGTACCAGATGATTCTATTTACCAAGGAGTCGATACTTTTTTTTTCTGAAGTTTTATCCAGAGCCAAAATCAAACAGGAAGAAAGCTAGATCTTATGCTACCAGAAGGAAATCAAAGACAGTGTTCGGGCTTACAGAGCAATGGAATTGGATATTCTAGCGAAGATGAGAAAAGGTCAAGAAGAAAAGGAGGCTCAAGTAGCTAAAGATCCTTCAATGAAAACTGACTCATCCATGGATAAAGGTAAAGGTTCTATGGAGGATGTCCCACAAGCATCTGTTTCTTAGTAGGTAAAAACATTGATTCATACTTCTTAGCAGTATAAACAACATTTGACAAAGATGGCCTTTGTGTTAGACACTGAAGAAGTCAGAACTTATCATCCTGCTAATAATGCCCAGGTAACTGCTACAACTCTTCAATTACACTCTGATTAGACCATGGTTGAGGAGAAACCATACAAACGAGTGAAGATTCAGGTCTCTTCTATCCCATCTTCCACGATAGAATTAACCAATTCTGATGCTGGAGAAGGAGGAACTTATCCCGTGCCTGTTACTGAAGAGGTTGATGATGGTAACAGTTTACAAGCATTTATGAATTTATTTAGTGGGAGTAACAGAAAATCATCCTCTGTTCCTCAGAGCACATAGCCCACTCAGGGGTCTTATGCTTTTTCCTCAGCACTACTTCTTTCAGTGATTCAACCCCTATCTACTTTTCCTGTTGGATCAACTTTTTCACTTCCATTATCCCAATTCTATCATGTTTCAACATGTGTAGATGCTTTTGTTACACCTATCTGTGTACAACCACCGATGTCGTCATCCACTACAACTCAAATTTTTAAGATTCCACTGCACATTCCTTCTTTTACTTCATCATCATCCTCTGTTTCTGAGAAAGTTTTAATTCCTACCTCATCATCACTTTCAGCTGATACCATTCATGTTTCATCCCCTGCAACCTCTATTCCAATCACTACTTCAACTTCTGAAGCAGCTGTAGTCCAAAGTGGTTCTTCTCCTTTACTCTCTGCTCACATCACTATGCCTATGCCTTCTATTACCATCACTCAAACTTCTCCCTTGGTCTCCACAGGGATTGACATTTCTTATACTGATGAGGTAAGAGATGAGTTTAACACTACTACATTTCGACCAAAAATCCGACGGCCGTATTGTCGGATTTTCGACACTTCCCTGTCGCATGTACGATACTATGAATTTTTTTAAGCGTCGGTAGCTTTGCGTCGGTTATCCGACATCTTTCCAATCCGTCGGTTAAGCGACAGGTCAGTTTACCATCGGTTAAATGCAAATCGTCGGTTACGCGTCGGTTAAGCAACGGATGCAGGTATTTAAAAAAAAAAAAATTTCAATAAGTGTCGCTTAAGCGATGGTGTTTTTTGGCTAAGCGTCGCTTAACCGTCGGTTCACCAAAGAAAACTGTTGGTTAAGTGACACTTAGCCAAAAAAAACCGTCCCTTAAGCGACACTTATTGAATTTAAAAAAAAAAAAATCACCTACAGCCGTAGGTTAAGCGACGGCTGTAAGTGTTTTTAAAAAAAAATACAAATATTATCATAAGCTTATAGTGGAAGAAGTTATTACTCTGGATTTTTCATGTCACTATTTCTTCTAGGTTGAAAAAAGAACTTGGATGCCATGATAGTGGCTTCTCTCAACAGGATCGCCGCTGCTGACTGTTTTGATCGTGGACAAAATGGGATACCCCAAACCCCCATAACACATCCCATAGAGCTTACCATCCACCACAACAAAGTCCCTACAAAATCCATCATTCAAGAAATCCGATGAAGGAATAGGAAAAGAAGTCCACAGACCCACTTCAGGATCATAAACCTCTGCCCAGTCTAAAGATTCCATACAACCACCCATAGCATAAATATTTCCCCCAATACTAGCAACTGCAGGCTCGTACCGTGGAAGCTTGAGGGGTGCAAGGGACTCCCACCTATTCAAGGATGGGTCATATGCACACACATCGGCTGAAGTGGCAGAGTTCACCAATCCCCCAATGGAAAAAATCCTCCCTCTGCTCACAACAAACTTAGCGCATGTCACATTAATGGGGCCTATGGGCAGAGGCAAACAGGTCCTGTTCACTAGGTTCCAGGCATAAAACCTCTCATCCCCAATTACAGAGAACATTAAGTTTACATACAAATGGTCTTTCGGAAGCCCTTCTGATGATGAATTCCAGCTAAGAATTTGGGAGGATAAAACAGTTTTCCATATCTTGGAGACTGCTAAGAGCTGCTGATGCATTAACCTTGGAACTTTGGCTAAGCAATCCAATGCAATCTCATTGGGTAGTCCAGGCAGAATGATGTTAGAAGACTCCCCATCATTTTCCCTGAATTTTTTTGAGCCCTTCTTCTCTGCCTCCTGCTGCTGCATAGCTTTCTCTGGAATGGGTATATGACCAGAAAATAGTTGAATGTTAGGAGTAGATCAGGCTTTAACCCATTGCTCTGCTGTTGAAGCGAAGCCTTAAATATAACAACCCTTCTTTGATAAAATGTGCCATGTACCTGCTGCTCTCATAATTACATCCTCCTCCACTGAAATGCCCCATCCAATTTTAGATCCAACCTTACCCACAAGAAATTTGGTATGTCTTGTCCTTATCTCCAACGACTTGTTTAAAAAAAATGGACAATGGACAAGTACTGTTCCTCTCACAAGACTGCTGGGTCATTTTGAATAAGAATTGACCATTAAATCATTCACATGTAATCTCTATTCTTCACACTTTATTACAAGTTATTTGTCTCTAATAAAGAAGCTCTCTATCCTTGAGCATCTATCAAGAAAAAGTCAAATCGAAGACTGCTAGCACAAATATCAAGTGATTCTTCCCCCATGCCAATATAAAACCTAATTAAATTTCACTTAGAATAGAAAACAAACAACAATTAATTAATTTTTGCAGCACTATTTACTTATCAAATAAAATGTTCAAAAGGAAAGAATGTAGATAGATACCTTGATGGTTGCTACCAGACCCAACCTGCACATCCCAAACATTACCATCAGAAATATCAAACATAAAAGAGAGCAATAACAAATTCACATTTTTGTATATCTGTTTGATGGAACAAATCAATACAATTGGAGAAGATACAAGTCCACTAAACAACCAAAATATAGGACCTCTTCTTAGAATTATTTAATAGTAAACCAGAATAAAAACACACAATTACAATAATCCAAAATGTCATCAACATTGGAAACTGAGATTTACAAGGGCAGAACCTAGTTAGGATGTCATTTTATTGGGAAATGAACAAGATAGGGATAAACCCAGAATATGCTTTCAAAAAAGCACACTCATATGCATTGTTGTACTTTGGAATTTTTGGCTTTAAATTTTTTTTGTCACAATTTAATTGGGCTTTTACAGAAGTGACAAGTCATATGGACCCATAATGTTTTTTGTACCAGTTTCCTAACTTTCATCTGGACAATTCCCATAGAGCTACCACAGCACCTAAATATGCTAGGAGGTATATACTATAAACATTCAACATACATAGTTCATCAACATGATCTCAATAGGTCAAACACCTTGATTTCCATGTTTTCATTATTTTGCTCAAAAATTTCCAAGAGACCATTTCACTGGAATTCTGACTAGAATTCTCTTGGAACAATGCCACAACAAAGCGTTTCTGACATTCATTACTCTTTTTTATTGTGATATATTAAATATCCAAATTCACTTGTAAAGTCTGGTTTATTATGAGGAAGCATGATGCCAAATATTTTGGCAGACTATTTCAAAATTCCATGACCCGTAACTTGATATAGGTTGCATTTGTCACAACATATTTTATTCACTATATCTATGTTGACACTACATTTTTCGGTGTTTGCATTCACTTGTATTCTTAGGCAAAATGTGAGTTTAATCTAGAATCCCAGTCTACAACATTTTGATCCAGACAGTAGGTGCTAGTCAAGTATCAATTAAATCAATCCAATTAACAGCTCTACAGAAACCATGTCCAACTTCAAAAACAAACTTGAGGAAAGACACTAAAGAACTGTTGTTAAACAAAAAATTTGATGTCTGACTCAGAGTGCAGCATATTACAAACAAACTTTTGAAGAGGCATCATGAACCTACCCATTACCTTAATGCCAAGAAAAATAAGGTTGAACAAAGATTGGCTCACAACTAAAACCGTGCTTGAAATTGGGTACTGATGGCCACAGGCTATAAACCACCATTAAGGGCAGCTGGGCTTTGGTGACAAATAGCCATGCCGGCAAAGAGATTGGGAGCCAGGTCAGAGAGGATTTGAAAGTAGCTGAACAATGCCATAATGGTGATTTAAACCATTTATGGCCACCTGTTGATGATGATTATAGGTAGTAGAGTTTTGTATTTCAAAACAATTTAAATGCTCAGATTGTATCAAGACAGCCCAAGGAGGGAAAATCATTATGAAGGGAAGTGTCCATCATTCAAGGGAGCAATGTTGCCTGCAGCCTGACAACTGTTACTGTTGAGTTACTGTTGGGAGGCAAGGCAAGTTCACATATAAGAACACAGAGAAGCCACAAACAAGATCATCAACTACTCAAGTTCCTGAACAAATTGATGCATGCAAACATGAAGGTAAGGCTCCAAGAGAGCAAGGGAGCATCTGCTATAAGGGTCTGTTATGGTTTTACCCAGGGAATCCCAGAGACAGTCATGGGCAAAGGAGCATCATCCAAAACCATTGATTCACACTGGGAACTGAAAGATTGTTCAACTGGGTTTGTAGAAGATTCACTGATAACAAGAATCTAGATATCTCAAGTGAGAATTATTTTCTATGAGAACTCTAATTATAGGATACTTGGTGGATATTACCACCCTTTAACACAAGGGTACAAGTTTCTGTAGAAATTTGAAATTACAGGCAGAGCTCTAACTGCCTCATAAATAAAGTTATAAATGCACTAAAAATTAGAAATGATAAGACCAATCTTAAAAATGAATGCACTCCAGCATAAATCTGGAATAAACAGCTAGTTGAAGGGAATCCTATGAACGCAATTAAATCTTATCACAACAACATAGCATGCAACATAGAGCTTTCGCACCTATGGTAAGGAGTTAGACATCACAAATATGAGCATTTTATGGATTCTCTAGAAGCCTGTGCAATGACAAAGGCCTCTTATTTTTTACTCCCCGTACCAAATTTATCAGCAAGGTAGTTGACCAGGAGCTAGTGATTCTAGATGAAAAAAATCCCAAGGGCTCAGAGAAAGAGAGTCCATTTGTCAGGAGGCTCTGTTGCACATATGGAAAAAAACATGTGATGACATGCATTCCCACATAACAACTAAGAATTAATAGTTGCTTCAAATTGTATATGCTACTAAATCATTATAAAGAGTTTCTTTTAAATACATAAACTGCATTAGCACTAGAGCATAGAACACATTTCAAGATACTAACATTTGTTATGGCCGAATGTAAACTCTGCACCAATTCTCTTGCAATACATGTGACTGGCTCTGCCCTCCTTAACGCAATGCATTACCTTTTTATTCATATTGGCCAGAGTTATGTTGAAGTAATTCATCCACCATGCAGAGCAACATGAAATTTCTGGTCTGTGATTTATGTTATAAATGTGTGCCTCAAAATATCTTTTACACGATTGTATGGAGCTTCTTGTTGGAATCACAAGGACAATGTGCATATTAAAAACTAAATATGCTATCCTTTAGAATGAACTTGAGAAAAGGCTTTGAAGAAACCGAAAATGATTTAAACCAAGTTTATAGTATTTTTCTCTTGAACAAAAGGAAACTGAAATTGCAACAAATAAAAGCTACTCTTCATTTGTGAACTTTGATAGCCATCCATAGAGAAGATACAAGGAAAATTTTGATACTATCAAGACTTCATATAATGATTCTATTGGAGTTTCTTTGATCTTTTTGGAAGTTTACTGGGCTTTGAATCTTCTTCTTCAGATGAACTCTCTTGGACTTCATCAGGCACATCTGTTGGAACATTATGACAAACCAAGTAATCCTTAAATGTACTCATGCACTGTTCTTTGAGTTTAACAAGCCTATCTGAAAGCAATCCATCATGCTCAAAGCCAGTAAAATCATACTTCTCTGAGCCAAGTGATAGGCTAGCTTTAACAGATGGTTGAGGTGCCTTATCTAAACCCTGGTTGTCCATTGCATCAATAGTAGTACACTGCTATTGGTGCCAAAAGCTAGCAAATTAGAACTATCAATCAACACTGTTTCCCTGCACATACATATTATGATTCAGCTAAGTACAAAAACTTTAAAGCAACGGCCAGCCCAAAATTGTGATGCTATTGATTTTCTTGATTTTTCCCTTTCGTGAGAAAAAATAAGGATCTTATATTACAGGAATAAAAAATACAGAGAAGGCCCTCTCAGAGCAAGGCTTCATTTTGGAAGATATGTTTTAAGACCATCAATGAGGCAGCTGATATGAGCACAACATCAGCAATGGAAAGATAAGTACATACAAGTAAAACATAAGAGGAAAAGTATGCAAACATGAGAATATTGTCAGAACTGTACATACCACACAAATGATGTACACTCATTTGTCTTATCTATATATAAGAGTACAAATTGTGATAGTGATCAATTCTGACCAAGTCTCCACCTAAATGCAATCAAAATAGGTGAGTAATTAATTTGGACCAAGTCAGCCAAAAGTACAAAAATTAATGATCTGGATTAGAATGAGAACAAAATGAAAGAGCATGCAAGATTGCAGGT